>CAJQZJ010032362.1:9634802-9721918 GCA_907164525.1 Lophiomys imhausi | reverse complement strand
TTCCTGTGTCTAGCTGGTAAGTGGGATAGACTTTGTGGATGAGAGAGGGGGGGGTGAAGGGTGTTGGACTATAAAACAGAACTTTTATAGAGCTGAGAAGTTGCTGTGTCCAGGGTCCACTTGGTGACAGCCCAGGATCCAGGCCTCTTTTTGGACTGCCAATCTCTCCTTGGGGAAATCCTACCTCTATTGTAGCCAACTCACCTGCAAACTTCCAGCAGGAAGAGTTTTCTGCCTCTGGGATAGTGGAATAGGAGTTCCCCATGTTCACTTTGGAGTGAGCAGAGATTCCCTACATAGGAGCAATTGGAGAGAAAAAGTGGCCTCTCTAGAAGACCACTTTTTTTCCTCTAATTTTGGGATTAGAGACCAGTAAATAGAGAAAGTAAATTATAGTTGAGAATCTTAGGGTTGGCAAGGGCTTCCACATTTGATGGTTTCTTCTGCAGCATTTCTAATGGTTCCTTCCTGAATTGGTCCTATCTGGAAGTGCGCCCTCCATCCCTAATGTCGTGGTGCCTATTTTGACGCTTACTGTTCTTTTCAGTCTCAAATCTGCACTTCTTGTTTTCAGCCTATTTTGAAGGCTGGAGTGGACATCTGGTCACATAGAGCAATGCTTTTAGTCTTTAGCTTGCCTGAGGCATTGGGGGGGGGGCTTCTTCCAGGATGATCCTGGGGTTCTCCGAGTTGTTCTGAATGAGAAAATCTGAGATGTTGTCCAAAAACTGGCATTTGTAACAAGTATCTAGGACAGTGGTTCTTCACCTTCCTAGTGCTGTAATCCTATAATACAGTTTCTCATGTTGTGGTGACCAACCACCAACTGTAAGATCATTTTTGTTGCTACTTCCTAACTGTAATTTTGCTACTGTTATGAATTGTAATGTAAATATCTGATATGCAGGATATCTGACATGTGACCCCCCTGTAAGGGAGTCAAGACCCACAGGTCTGGTCTAGGAGCTGCTGCTGGTCTCACCAGTGCTTTTGAGCAGTCCTGACTTAGCCTACTAGGTATTCCTTCCTTCTTCCTCTGAGAGTTGCCCCTGGCTTTCTCCTTTGGAGACCAACTTGTTTCCAACAGCAGGTGGTTATTGGCAGTACCAGCCCTATCTCTCTACAGTTCACCAGACAGGGTGGTCATATTATCTGTGGCGACCAAAGGGAAGCTGAGTTTCAAGGTTTTGAAGCCAGGGCTAAGAAAGCTTGTTGAGCTTAGCTGCTCCCTAGGTTCCTGGACTTGCCCTGCTCCCCATTGCTTGTCAGGCCCATATTAAGTTTCCTTTTAATTCTTTGAACTTCCTCACATCCTTCCAATAACAGATGGATTTTCCTCTGGTTCATCTCAGTTTTGTTCTCCTTTTCTTTCTGCTTCTCACTTACCTCCTCCTCTTACGCTAACCAGTTGGTGTACTTGTCACTCAAAGACTAAAAGGATATGTAAGCCTGCAAAGAATGCACCTGCTTTCTTATTTCTAACATCATGTTAAAGCAAACTTTGGCTCATTTTTTTTCTCATACTGAGTGCCTCTAATCTCTCCCTGGCTTTTTGCAGGGGACACTTTCAGAGCCTGACACTATCATTTTCCCTATGTGCTAACTGTCTCCATTAAAAAAAAAACAAAACAAAAAAACGTAATGGAGAGAAGCAAACTCAGTGCTTCCTTAGTTCAGCATACATGATCTAGATGGGAGAGACAAAGGAGATGATGCCCCTCTTGCTGTGTTAGTTCAGCATACATGATCTAGATGGGAGAGACAAAGGAGATGATGCCCCTCTTGCTGTGGACACTGTCCTCTGGCCAATAGCACCAGAGGGGGATAAAAGGAAGAAACGGCAGATAATTTTGTAGCAGTTTATTGATCAGTGTCAGCAATGGAAAGAGATCACCTGAGTCCCAGAGTAGAACTTTTGTAAGGAGTGACTTTTGGTGGTCACTTCTCTGTGCCACATCAGACATGGCTTACTGCTGCTGACACTGAAGCAGGGAATTTTCCCAAGAAAGCAGACAATGAAAGGATTTATTTGAACAGCATGTGCTTCTGGCTGGCTTTGTAAGGAGGACGGTAGATGGTGGAACATTGAGGGCTCAGTTACCATTATGTACTCAGAGTCTGTTGAGAATTGAAAAACAAAAACAAAACAAAAAAAAACCCAAAACAAAAAACAAAACAAAAAAAATCAAGAAACCTGGGGCTCTTCTGAGTGTCTTCCCACCTGTGACTGTTTAAAATGTCCTTTAGACTCTTTAAAATAAATAGAAAGGAAGACTCAGGAACATTTACAACCAAATTATCACTTTTGCCATTTAATCTGAAAAATTGGAAGTTTAACTTTGCCACTTGATATGCATATTCATGACCAGCTATTTTCTGGCCTGGCACTTCTCAGGCAGTAACAAATAAGTTGTTTGTCTTCACAAAAAATGACTTTGAATTTAGATCAGAATGGTACTTGCATGGTACCTTACTGTGTTGGATAATTCTATCAGGCACCTTGGCTAGGCTACAGTGTTCAGCAGCTTGGGCAAACACTACTCTAGATATTTCTGTAAAGATGTTTCATAAATGAAATAGAGCATTTGCAATCAGTTCATGTTATGGTTTAGACATAAAATATCCTCACTCACTTAGCCTTGGTCTTAGTGAGTCAGTGTTCAGGGGTGAGTAGGAAAGCTTCTATTTCATCAGTAGTTTAGTCCATTAAAGGATTCATAGCTAAATGGACTATTGGGGCATGTTTGGAGACTGTAGACAGCTGGGCTATCCAGCCTCTGAATCCTGGCCCTCCAGCAGTGTCAGGGGTAGCCTCCCCCTTATGGTATGAGTCTCAAGCTGGACAAGTTATTTGTTGGCCCCTCTCACAAATTCTGTGCCACCTTTACTCCAGCACATCTTGTAGGCAGGACAAGTTGTAGGTCAAATGTTTTGTGGTTGAGTTGGTGTCCCAATCCCTACACTGGAAGGCTTGCTTGGTTACAGGAGATGGCCAATTCGGACTCCTTATCCCCCATTGCTTGAAGTCTTATTATCTACAGTGATCCTTATACATTTCTGGAGGAGGACTATTGGCAATTTCCATTGTCCTAGGTTTCTAGTTCATGTCAGAAATGTCCCCCTCCATTCCAGTTGTCTTTCCTAGTACTCTTTCCTTCTGACCTACCCCTACCTAGTCCCTCTTATTCCTATTCCCACTCCTTCCCTCATTAAACCCCTCCCCCATCCTTCCCTATATCTATAATATTCCTCTTCTCTGTGAGATTCAAGTGTCCCTTCTTGAGCCCTCTTTGTTACTTAGCTTCTCTGGATCTGTGCATCATAGTATGGTTATCCTTTACCTTACAGCCAATACCTGTTTATAAGTGAGTATATACTATTTGTGTCTTTCTGGGTCTGTGTTACCTCATTCAGGATGATTTTTTTTTCTAGTTCCATCTATTTTGCCTGCAAATTTCATGATGTCATTTTTTTTAACAGCTCAGTAATACTCTATTGTGTAAATGCACTGCATTTTCTTTACCCATTCTTCAGTTGAGGAACATATAGGTTGTTTCCAGTTTCTGGCTATTACAAATAAAGCTGCTATAAATATAGTTGAGAAGTGTCCTTGTGGTAGGATGGAGTGTCTTTTGGGTATTTACCCAGGAATGTTATAGCTGGGTCTTGAGGTAGATCGATTCCTAATTTTCTGAGAAACTGCCATATTGATTTCCAAAGTGGCTGTACAAGTTTGCATTCCCACAAGCAATGGAGGAATGTTCCTCTTGCTCCACATCCTTGCCAGCATGACCTGTCACTTGTGTTTTTGATCTTAGTATTCTGACAGGTGTAAGATGGAATCTCAAAGTAGTTTTGATTTGCATTTCCCTGATGGCTAAGAATGCTAAACATTTCTTTAAGTATTTCTCAGCCATTTGAGATTCCTTTGTTGAGAATTCTCTGTTTAGATCTGTATCTCATTTTTAAATTGAATTATTTTGTTTCTTGAGTTATTTATATATTTTGGAAATTTCCCTCTGTTGGATAGGGATATGGTTGGTGAAGATCTTTTCCCAGTCTTTAGGCTGCCATTTTGTCCTATTGATGATGTCCTTTGCCTTACAGAAGCTTTTCAGGTTCACGAGGTCCCATTTACTAATTGTTGATCTTAGTTCCTGGGCTGTTAATGTTCTGTTCAGAAAGTTGTCTCCTGTACCAATGAGTTCAAGGATATTCCCCACTTTAGTGTATCTGGTTTTATGTTGGTTTAGTGTATCTGTTTTTTTTTTTGGTTTAGTGTATCTGGTTTAGTGTTGAGTATCTGGTTTTATGTTGAGGTCTTTGATCCACTTTGACTTGTGTTTTGTGTGGGGTGATAGATATGGATCTATTTGCATTCTTCTACATGCACATTTCCAATTGTACCTGCACCATTTGTTGAAGACCTCTTTTTTCCCCATTGCATAATTTTGGCTTCTTTGTCAAAAATTAAGTGTTCATAGTTGTGTGAATTTACATCTGGGTCTTTGATTTAAGTCCATTGATCAACATTTCTATTTTTATACCAATACCACGTGGTTTTTATTATTCTAGCTGTGTAGTGCAGCTCGAAATCAAGGATAGTGATACCTCTTGGAAGTTCTTTTATTGTACAGGATTATTTTAGTTATCCTGGATTTTTTTTGTTTTTCCATATGAAGTTGGGTTTTGTTCTTTCAAGGTTGGTAAAGAATTGTGTGGGAAATTTGATGGGAATTGCACTGAATCTATAAAATGCTTTCAGTAAGATGGCCATTTTACTATATTAATCCTACTAATCCATGAGTATGGGAGATTTTTCCATCTTTTTATATATTCTCTAGTGTCTTTCTTCAAAGACTTGACATTCTTGTCACACAAGTCTTTTACTTGCTTGGTTAGAGTTGTCCAAGATATTTTATATAATTTGTGACTATTGTGAAATGTGTTGCTTCTAGATTTCTTTCTCAGAACATTTAGTTTTTGTATATAGGAGGGCTACTGATTTTGAGTTAATCTTGTATACAGTCACTTTGCTGAAGAGGTTTATCACCTGTAGGAGTTCTCTGGTAGAATTTTTGGGGTTGCATGTGTATACTATCATATCATCTGAAAATACAGATACTTTGACTTCTTCCTTTCCAATTTATATTGCCTTGATCTTCTTTAGTTGTCTTATTGATCTATCTAGAACTTCAAGATCTATATTGAATAGATATGAAGAGAGTGGACAGCCTTGTCTTGTTCCTGATTTTAATGGAATTGCTTCATGTTTCTCCATTTAAGTTGACGTTGGCTATAGGCTTGCTGTATATTGGCTTTATTATGTTTAGGTATGGACTGTGTATACCTGATCTTGTTTACACAGGTGCCTATGTCTTAAGCTTTGTTTTGTTTTCTACAGAACACAGATGAGTCCTAGTGACTTTATTGCTATCTCCAGAACTACACAATTTAAAAGATACCAGGAACATTAAAGAGCATCTGAAAATTTTCTTCCCTCTTTATAGGCAAGGAAGTTGAAGGTCAGAATTTTTCATTATTTGAAATAACCACTTGACCAAGAGCCTAGGAGTACTGACCTCTGGTTCTCTGCCTTTCTTACATGGCCATGTCATGTCTATGTTAACCCACTTGAAAGTGACTTTGTTCTAGATGGTGGTGTTTTCTGGGATATGTTATGGACATGCAATAGCTGGGGCCTTGCCTAGATGTAAACTTGGCTTTTTTATGGTACTTCAAATGAATGATTATTACAGACTTTCATTGGTATTGTCTCTACACTGTTGGAGCTGGGAAGAATTTGGAAGATGATTGAGCTTTGTTTTTTTTTGTTTATTTGTTTGTTTTAATCCCATTTATGGTTAGGGTTTCTCTACTATACAACAATTATTTCTCTATTTAACTGAAAATGTAAAAATATTATCAAGGGTGATGATACGGGAATTTATCATGTTAGATTTGTGCATTAGCTGATAAACCTGTGGCTTCTAGCATCAAAATAAATCTATTCAGCTCTCTATTACTATGTCAAAATGCCTGAGAAAAATAAATTTATAAGGAAGAAAATGTTTATTCTGATTAATGGTTTAAGAGGTTTCAGTCTGTGGTTGGCCAACTCTGTTGCTTTGGCACCTGTGGAGAGGCACAAGGGGACCCATGTAGGGGAATGAAGGAGATCCTGTCTGGTGCTGAGAGCAAAAAGAGAAAGAGGGAGCGTGGCCCTAGTGAGGGGAGCGTGGCCCTAGCGTCCCCTTCCAGTTTGTGCTCCTGAAACCTAATTTCCTTCTTGAACTGACTCTGGAAGGACCCACCACATCTGAGTGCATGTGCTGAGATGCTCTGGGAGTCTTCCAGTCATCCCTGTTGTAGTTTCTGCAGGTTTCTCTTGCTCCATGGTGCAAGACATAGGGATATTCCCCCTGAACAATTGCAGGCAGCCTCCTAGCTAGCTTCACTCTTGTTCCCCACAGAGCCCACACTCCACACAGAAGCCAGAGCCATCTCTGAAAATGCAAATTTTGCTGCACTACTCTGTGTGGTGGCTTCCGTTAGACTTAAAACAACAGGATGACATTTTGTTGTGATCTTGTGTGCTTCATTCTGTTCATCTCCCAGGTTCTACCTCCCTGCTTCCTCTGCGGTACTGTACTCCAGTCTTATAGATGCCACTGTCTTTGGGCCTTTGCACTGTTCTCTCCATCTGGAACACACACACTCACACACACACTCATACACACACACTCTCTCACACACACACTCACACAAACTCACACATTCACGCACATACACTCACACACCCACTCACACATTCACACACATTCATACACACTCACACACACCCTCATACACATATACTCACACATTCACACACTCACACACACACTCACACACACATACTCACACATTCACACACTTACACACATACTCACACATTTCTCAGTGGCCTCCTTCACATCATTCAGATCTCAGTTAAAATGATTTCTCGTTCCTGATTACTCCACTTTGAACACCCTCTTATCTGTTTCTTTAGCTCCCTTTTTAACTATATCCCATCATCATTATCTATGATTACCCAACATAAATAAAAAAAAATACCCTTAGCCTTAGTCATTTTCCCCATAAAATACAAACTCCATCAGGCAGACCCATTTTGGCTATTTAATCAACTACAGCCGCTGGAATTGTTCATTAGTAATGTGGGAGTGTTTTGTTCATTCGAGAGAGGGTAGTCATTAATCATATCTTGAGTGCATTTGTTCATTTCATGGTGTGTGTGTGTGTAGCTGCCACTTTGATGAGTATGTTTCTGGCAAGAAGATTGCCAGGAAATTGCACAGACAAAGCCTTTGCCCTCATGGAACTTACATTCTATTATGGTTGTTTGGGGGAGACATCAGAAAGTTTAAAGAAACATATGTCACATAGCATAAAAGCTGTAGAGTGAGACAGGACAGAATAAAGGGCTTGGGGGTTTCAAGAATAGGATGGCACTTGAGAATTGTTGAAGCAGTTGAAGTAGGGAGGGACACTTTGAAAAGCTCTATGGACAGAGACTCTGAGTAGGATTATTAAAGGAATAGTCAAGAGGCTGTTGTTGCTGAATCTGGAAGAAAGGGGGCAGGATGGGGTTAGGAGAATTAGGGGAAGCAAAGATCATATCAAAATTAGTAGGGTTTCTGGGCCATATGATGGCTTGGGTTTAATTAGGAGTGAGACAAAAGCCAGTAGAGGCCCCAAAGTTATATAAGATATGTTATGCAAAAAGAATGTGTCTGTCTGTTGATATGAGAATAGACACGGGATTGGTAGCAATGAAAATAGGGATGTGTTTAGGCTACCTAGTACCAAGTCAAGGTGCCTTTTGAGAGAAAACACATAGGATCTGATAATGGGTGGAAAATGGGGTTACCTTCCATCCATTAGTAGAGTGATTCCTAGTTTAAGGTATAGACAATTGAAAGAATAGTGTTGCTGATGAAAAAGAAAACATACATACCTCATGCAGGTGGAGCAGGCTGTATTTATGTATTTAGGAATACATACATACATATAAACAACCACCACTACCACCAACAGTAGCACCACCAACAAGAACAACACGTAAGGAAACAGAGGCCATGAATTTTAAATAGTATATGGAGGAGTTTGGGGAAATAAAAGGAAGAGGGAAAATGGTGTAACTATATTATAATCTCAAAAATAAAAATATTATCTTTATTAATAAAACAAAACTGTAGATACATATTTAGCCAAAAATATTAAAAACTGCACATTGAAAACTATAAACCAGTAAAAGATGAAGCTGTAAAGAATAGAAAGTAGAAGTTGGAAACACCTCTCATATTCACAGATTAATAGAGCTAATATTGCTACAACATCTGTATTACTAAAAAAGTCATGTAGAGATTGAATTCAATCCCTGTCAAAATTCCAATGACATTCACAGAAACAGAAGAACAACACAAATTAACATGGAAGTTCAAAAATGATAGATAGTTAAAACAACACTGAGCAAGAGCAGGAGCAATGATGGAGATACCAAAGAACCTGACTTCAAATTGTATTACAGAGCCATAGTGACCAAACCAGCACACTAGTAGGAAAAAAATAGCCACACAGACATATAGAAAGGAAGACCCAGAAATAATCCCAAGCAGGTGTGACCATAAGATTCTTGGAAAAGGTGACAGATATGGAAAAGTTCTTGGAAAAAGAACTGTAACGGATTGTTTGGGGAAGACAAGATATACATATGCACAGGACAAACTAGATCCTTATCTCTTATTTTGAGCAAAAATCAATTGAAGATAGATTAAGTTAGGATTTATTGTCAGAACTGAAACTACACACACACAAAAAACGTTTAAGTTATAAACACAAATAATGACATTCTGCATAGGATTCTAACAGCCTTGGAAATAAAAGCAAGAATTGATGATTGGGAGATGGCTCAGTAGTAGCCCGAGCTATTACCTGCCATAATAGCATAAGGAGCTGAGATCAGATGCCCAGAATCCATGTACAACTCCAGATATGGTAGTACATGCCTGTTGCCTAAGCCTTGGAGTGGCTGGCTGTGGGGAGACAGGTGTGTCCCTAGAGTTCACTGGCCAGCTAGAATAGCACTGAGTAAGTTTCAGGTTCAGTGAGAGACCCTGACACTAAAAGTAAAGGTGGAGAGCTATTGAGGGAAATAGCTTTGGGCTTCCACATGCACCCTCTGCCACACCACATACTTAATGACATACACAAAATGAAAGGAATTTTTTAAAGTACAACTGGCCAAGAAATATATGAAAATTTCAACATCATTAGCCATCAGGTGAGATTCCATCTCACTTCGGTCGGAATTTCTATCATCAAACAAACAATAAACAAAACTGGTAAGACTGTAGTAGGGGGAAGAAACCCTTATGTATGGCTTATTGTAAAGTAAATTAGTACAGTCATTGTCAAGGTTCCTGATAAGACTAAAAATAGACCTATCATATAATCTAGCTATCCTTTCCTTTGAATATACTCGAGTATTTTGATTACTATGCAAATACTCATGCACATCCATGTTTATTATTGAACTCTTGGTAATTGCTAGGGTAGGGAGCCAACTAGGAGTCCATTAAAGGGTAAATAATAATGAAAATACATTTGTAGTTTATCATCCATAAAGATGAATAAGATTGTGGCATTTGTTGGAAAGTGGATGGAACTGGGACCATAATGTTAAGTGAAAAAGCCAGCTTCCCATAGACAAGTCTTAGTAACTTCTTTCATATAAGGGATTTAGAAAACTGGAGAAAACTAGGATGCAGGGAGAGAAGAGAGGTAGGGAGGTGAACAGGAGCAATATGATCAAGGTACATGCATATCTGAAATATCACAGTGAAGCCCATTAGTTTCCACTATTAATATATGCTAATATAAAAGAGTGGACTTGCTATTTACTGAGATGAACAAGTTTTGTGATGAGAGCAAGATTAAGAAAGGGACCAGGGCTGGGCGTGGTGGTGCCTGACTCTAGTCCCAGCACTTGGGAGGCAGAGGCAGGCGGATCTCTGTGAGTTTGAGGCCAGCCTGGTCTACAAAGCAAGTCCAGGACAGCCAAGGCTGATACACAAAGAAACCCTGTCTCGAAAAACCAAACAAAAATACATACATACATACATACATACATACATACATACATACATACATACACCAGAAACCAGGCTGTGGTAGCTCACATGATTAAACCGAACACTCAGGAGGCAGAGGCAGGAGGATCTCTGAGTTCTGAATTCAAGGCCAGGTCTACAGAGTGAGTTCCAGGAAAGCTAAGTCTACACAGAGAAATCCTGTCTCAAAAAATAAAACAAATAAAAACAACAAAAGCAAAACAAACTAAAAGCCAAAATAAAAACAAAACCAAAAAAACTCCTTCAAAGCCCAAAACCAAAACAAACAAACAAACAAACAAAAAAAGAAATAAAAAGAAAAAAAGAAAAAGAAACCTGGTAGTATAAGAAACCAGGTAGCATGTTTTTTTTCTTTAGAAGAAGCACATAATCTTATGGTGATAAATCCTAGTGTATTAAAGATTAAAACGAAGGTCCTTATTTTATGTGTCTGTGCATATATGTACAAGTGTTTGGGTGCCCACAGAAGTCAGAAGAGGGCATCAGATCTCCGATTCCCCTGGAGCTGGAGTTATGGACAACTATCATTTACCTGATGTGGATGCTGGATACAGAATTCCAGTCTCCTTTGAGAACTGCATGTGCTCTTAACGACTGAGGAGTCATCTATCCAGTCCCAATTGTAGATCTGCAAAGGTTTTTCCAAGTTGCTCAAGTATTTTTGTAACAGATCTCTACTTCCATTTACTCATTATTCTTAGTTTATAATTTTCATAATAATGTGAGTGTGTCTGTGTGTGCGTATGTGTGCGTACTGTCCATAGTCATGCTGATACAGGTCAAGTGGCTCCTATGTGTTTAGAATTTCAGATTTCTCTGGAATAGCCTGGGGATTAGACTGAGGTCTAAAAATGAAATCACGTGTTGTAGGTACACCTGAATAGCCTGGTACATATAACCTGAACATAACTGTGCACAGTATCTTTAGTGTGCTTGTGTTTTGCTTGCAACTCAACATGTGAGGACAGGGGAAGCATTGTCTGCTTCTGGTGCCATGCTAGCACTCAAAATATTTGGTTTCGAAGCACTTTGTAGTTGGGATTTTAAGATTAGGGATGTGAACCTGACATTGATAGGAGCAGCCTGGTTTGGACACATATGCTGCTAAATGGTCTGCCTTCTCTCACTTTCCCATTTTGGACAGAAGGAAATCAAAGACTGGCGCTGAGAGAAATGAGTTGGTTTGTTTGAGGCCAGATAACTAGCGAGTTGTTGAACTGGCCAGGGAACACAGACCTCTGCTCTTTGCTCCCTCAGGAATATCAGAGCCGGCCTCCACTGATAAACACTAGCATCAGAGAACAAGGAGTAGAAATAAGTTAAGCTAGACAAAGTTGTATATACCTATGATTCCTGTACTTTGGAGGGTGAGGCAAAAAGATTTTGAATCGAAAGCGAGGTAGGGTCATACAGTGAAATACTGTCTAAAAAGAAAAGAAATGTATATTATTGTTTTAATAGTTACTAATCCATTACTGTGAAGAGACACCACGACCAAGGCTATTTTTATAAAAGAAAAATTAGTTAGGAGGTTGCTTACAGGTTTAGAGGTTTAGTCCATCATCATCATGGTGCGGAACATGGCAACATGTAAGCAGGCATGGTGCTGGAAAAGTATCTGAGAACTTTACATCCTGATCAGTAGGCAACAGGCAGAGAGAGAGAAAGAAAGAGAGAGAGAGACAGAGAGAGACAGAGACACAGAGACAGAGAGAGACAGAGGCACAGAGACAGAGACACACACATATATGTATGTGTATATATATATATACACACACATATATATATATATATATATATATATATATATGGAGAGAGAGAACCACTGAGACACTTTTTAAAAAATGTATTTATCTATTTTACATTCCAATCACAACCCCCCTCCCTCCTCTCCTCCCATTCCCATCCTCCTACCCATTTCCCCAATACTCAATACTCCCCCACCCACAGCACCAACACACTCTGGCACATCAAATCACATCAGGACTAAGTGCCTCCTCTTCCACTGAGGCTAGAGAAGGCAGCTCTGCTGGGAAAATGGGATTCAGAGGGAGAAAACAGGGTCCAAGTCAGAGATAGACCCTGCTCTAATTGTTAGGGGATCCACTTGAGGACCAAGCAGCCAATCAGCTTCATATATGTAGTGGGCCTAGGACCAGTGCATGAAGGTTCTTTGGTTGGTGGTTCAGTTTCTATGAGCCCCCCCTCTGTCTGAGTTAATTGGCTATGTGGGTCTTCTTGTAGGGTCCTTGATCCCTCCAGCTCCCTCAATCCTTCCCTTAACTCTCTACAAGACTCCCTGAGTTTTGCCTAATGTTTGGCTGTGGGTCTCTGCATCTGTTTCCATTATCAGCTGGATAAAGCCTCTCAGATGGCAGTTAAGTTCCTTTCCAGCTCCCTGATTTTCTTGATAGTTTCTTTACCAAAGTTAAATCAAGATCAGGTAAATAAACTAAACAGTCCTATAACACCCAAGGAAATAGAAAGCCATCAAAAGTCTACCAAACAAAACAAAACAAAATAAAGCTCAGGCCCAGATATTTCAGCATAGAATTCTACCAGATTTTCAAAGAAGAGATAATACCAATACTCCTCAAATTATTCCACAAAATAGAAACAGAAGGAACATTGGCAATCTTACTCTATGAAGCCACAGTCACCTTGATATCTAAGCTACACAAAGACTCAAAAAAGATAATTTCAGAACAATTTCCCTCATAAACATTGATATAAAATTTTTGAATAAAACCAACCCACTCTGGCACATCAAATTGCATCAGGACTAAGTGCCTGCTCAATAAATTGCTTGCAAACCAAATCCAAGAACACATCAAAAACATCATCCACCATGATCAAGTACGCTACATTCCAGGGATGCAGGGATGGTAAAATACATGAAAATCCATCAATGTAATCCACCATATAAAGAAACTGAAAGAAAAAAAACACACACATGATCATCTCACTAGATACTGAAAAAACCTTTGGCAAAATCCAACACTCCTTCATGATAAAAGTATTGGAGAGATCAAGGTTACAAGATCCATTCCTAAACATAATAAAGGCAATATACAGCAAGCTGATAGCCAACATTTAATTAAATAGAGAGAAACTTAAAGCAATCCCACTAAAATCAGGGACAAGACAAGGCTGCTCACTCTCTCCATATCTATTCAGTATAGTACTTGAAGTTCTTGCTAGAGCAATAAGACAATTAAAGGAGATAGAGGGGATACAAATTGGAAAGGAAGAAGTCAAAGTATCCTTATTTGAAGATGATATGATAGCTTATCATATATGATATGATAGTATATCATAAGCAATTCCCAAAATTCTACCAGAGAACTCAGATAGCTGATAAACACCTTCAGCAAAGTGGCTGGATACAAAATCAACTAAAAAAAATCAGTAGCCCTCCTTTACAGGAACAATAAATGGACTGAGAAAGAAATTAGAGAAATGACACCCTTCACAGTAACCACAAACAATGTAGAGTATCTTGGTGTAACTCTAACCAAGCAAACGAAAGACCTGTATGACAAAACCTTCAAGTCTATTGGGCACACTTTCTAATCCTTTTGTAGTCAGTTCACCAGTTGGGAACAAAGCATTTGAATATGTGAGCTTTCATTCAAACCAGTACAGTTGTGTTCTCAGAAATACTCAGTTTCACAAAGGCCAGGGAGAGGGGAGAGGAAGCCCAGTGAATGTTATGGTCTCAAAATGAGAAATATGAAGCATTTGCCTATAACCTACAAAAAGCCCTGAGGATTTGCTCCTCTTTTGTGTCTATGAAACAGCAGGAGAAGACAAACTGTGCCATTCAGAAACCGCAGAAGAATGTTACTGCTGTCTGAAGCTGCCGTGAACATATGGAGGACATTCTTTGGGTTTAAGATGCAAACACTGAACATAAGTCTTTCTTCCCTCCTAGAATCTCCGCATGTGAGCAGTGAGCCTTGCTGAAGGAAAGCCCATGAGAGCACTTCACTTAGGGAGGGGATATTCAAAGCACCCCCCACACCAGCAAAGAGCAGGTTGCCTTTCCAATGTGTGGAAGACAAGAAAAGAAAGTGGCAAGCATGACACTCCTTTTGGATGTCTCTTAGGGTTTGAAAGTAAATGATATAAATGTCTAATTAGAGAGGAATGTCACTTGCACATTTAATCTTGCTGGGGGCTGGGATCACACGGCTCATTATCGCTTCTGCTCCCTCCAGTCTTCCCTGACACTTCTCTTATTACTTTCCAGCAGTCGTGCCAGGCACTGCACTTGAGCGGCTGAGCCTGGTTTGCTTAGGGCTGCCTTTGAAATAGAGGTGACATGAGGACCAAAGCTGCGCTTCAAGTTTCTTTTGTACTCTGCGGGAAAAAGCCACCAATTCAAATATGGTCCAGGATAACAATTAGAGTTTGGGCCCTGGTCAGTTTATCTATAGAAATCTCACTAAAAGACATACTGAATTGTTGAGACAGGCACTTACAGAAAGTGCCCACCCAACCCACCACCTCCAGCCTGTTTTCCAGAGAGGCGTGATTCTAAAAGCAAATTAACCACATCTAGTTGAAGTTCATGTGAGCTTCCCTCATTTCATGTGGGAGGATTCAGCAGCGTGTGTAGTGGGAATCTTTAAGAGCAAGTATATGATTGTTCAAAAACTCTTTGTAATTCCCTGTTTGTCTGTAGGAATAAACCACCAGAGAACAGGGAAGGTATTAAAGACACAGACAAGGACATAGCCTGAAACAAAAAAAAAAGTATTTGGCTTTCTCCCCTACCACATGATTTTGATTAATTCTCAATTTGTTTCATTGCTTCAAGAGAAGAATTTTAGTGTTAAGAACCACATGGCAGTTTGAAAACAAAAGAAAACAAAACAAAAAAAAAACCCAAAAAACAAAAAACAAAGGACAGTTAATATCAGAGAGTTCACACTGGTTAGGGCTTTCAGTTCAAACAGTAGACAATATATCTACAGTGTAAAAACCTTTCCTGTCTTTTGAGGGGAAGGTTTGGCTTCAGGCCAATCAGCTCTCAGTCCTGTGAGGAAGAAATTTATCCAAAGTAAAAGCCAGGTCGATTCAAGAATCAGTCAACATAATATAGTGAAAGAAAACCCCTAGGCTGGCAAGGGAGGTCCCTCAGGAAAATTGCAGTGTCATGTGGGTTCCTACAGCCCAGCTCTGGTACCTGTAGTAGCCACAGAAGGAAGGCCTGTACACCCAGAGGCCAGTGGGCCCTGCTATGTGACACACTGGAGACTCATCGGGGCCACCAGGCTTCAGAGCTGCCAAAGATCTACCTGTGTACATACACACATACACCACCCCGCTGGAACCACAGAGGACACTGTGGGCACTAGAAGAGTGCAGAAGGTAGTTTGCTCTATGATATCAATGACTGATCACTCCTTTTTTAAAAAATATTTATTTATTACTTCAGGTTACATCTCCATCAGTATCCTCTTTCCAACCCTCCCAGTCCCACCATCCCACGTTCTACCCCCTATTCCTTCCATCCCACTCCTCTGGACTGATCACTCTTGTGTCTACCTCGTGATGCCCACAAGCCTGTTCTAGGGATTGTGGGGCATGTCTTAGTTCTGGGAAGCTTTTTCTTAGAGCCTCCTGAGCTCATGGATGTTCTAGTGGTGGAGCCACAAGCATTCATAGAGAGGATGAGTCAGTCTCTGCTGGGAAGCTAATCTCCCAAGAGCATCTTTTCTCCTACTTCCTCATTCTCTGGGCCTTCTGTGCAGATTATGTCTTGATTTTAAAATTATAAGAGAAATATTAGAAGTAGCTAATGCCCCCAAACTGTAGAGAGCCCAGAATAACAGTGCCACATGAGGCTAATAAGTAGTGACACCAAAGAAGTCCAGTAAGATGACAGAAGTCCAGGATGGGCTCTGAAGTCTGGGTGAACTTGTTATTAGGCAGAGGTCTGACACCAGTTGATGTCATAGGTTCAAAGTCAGGAGCTACCTCTAAGAACAGTCACTGGGCAGGACACAGCATGAATTTTCAGGACAGCACAGAAATGTATGGACTCTCTCCCACCATCCTGAAATCTCCTTCTTTACTTCTAGATTCCGTTTAACTGGTGGCAGTGGTGGAAATGACACCCCTAGCATATACTACTGGGGATTGAAACCTGGTCCCTCACATATTTCAGTGCTTCAAAGTGTTTTACATTCTTTTCTGATAAAGTCTGGGACAAGTGCTTCTTCCCCACCCCTTCACCCCTCCCAAAAAACCCTCTAAGTGCTGACTCCAAAGTCATTCAACAATTACCTTATTAATTGGAAGATTTGGGTTTTGTTAATTGGGCTCCCGTATTTCTCCATGCCCTTCTCAATTAACCCAATTTCAGTTGGAAGCAGGGGAAATCCCCAGTGTAGGGACCAGCTGCTAGAACAGCCTTCTCACAGTGCTGCAGGGACCCATTTCTTTCCTTCATGTTTTTCTGATGAAGCAAAACAAAGCAAACAAATCCCAGTCTCCTAGACAGTGTGGTAAGTTTGTGGTCCCGAACTCACTGCAAAGGCCAGTGGCCACAATGAGATAAACTGCTCCTGTCTCGGTGCTTCTGGCCCTGTAGACACAGTTCCTTCCAAGAACCTCCAGGCTTACATGGAAGGCTAGAGCAGCTGAGCAGGTTTTGGTGTCCTGCAGGCTCTGCGGAAGACTTCCAAACAGCTGCACT
Source organism: Lophiomys imhausi (assembly GCA_907164525.1). Classification (NCBI taxonomy): domain Eukaryota; kingdom Metazoa; phylum Chordata; class Mammalia; order Rodentia; family Muridae; genus Lophiomys; species Lophiomys imhausi. Next base: position 9,705,037 of record CAJQZJ010032362.1, on the reverse strand, counting down.
CCCTTCCTTCAGCTGTTATGTTACCCGGTTCAATTTCCAGTTTCGCTTCTAATTTTTCACTTAAAAACAAAACAAAACAAAACCTACTTTCTGGTTTAGTTGTCATTTCATATATCTGACACATGTTTTGGGTATGGTCCTCTATTTCTTCCACTTTTTTCTTATGCTTGTCTAAGCTTATCTTCACTTTGTAGTGTTTTTCTCCCATCTCTCTAGCCACCTACGACTATAGAAAAATCACTTCTAGAGCCATAGGTTCTCAGATATTTGGAGGGGGGTGAGTGTTCTTTCTATAGCATTTCTTTGTGTGTGGGTTGAAAGGTCAAGCTTGCTTATTAGTAGAAGTGAAGTCATCCATTATAAACTCAAGTAGGTTCTAGTTGCTATTTAAAATGCTGAGAACACACGGATAAAGAAGCTGGTAGAAACAGCTGGCTCCTCTCAGCACATCCCTCATCCTAGCACAAGGCATAACATTCTCTCTGCCAAACCTCGTCACCTTATATGGAAAGTTCAATATTTCTCCTTTTCAGATATTAGCCATTGAATACTGTGACCACAACCTGAACTCCGTGAATGGGCTACAGGTTGTGTCTCTAACCCCTTTGTTTTATTATGACCTTCCTTCCACTGCCTGATTGATGTGTAAACTCCTGCTGTAGACTGGAGTGCTGGGCTGGGCTACCAGGTACAGGTTTAAACTACACCTCAAAGAAGTCCCATTTGTCTGTTGTAGGTAGTATCGAGGTCAGGTTTGGAGGATGAATCAGAATTTTCAAGTCAATGACTTTAAGGGATATTTGTTGGTCTAGTTCATGCCTGAGTTTATAGCAGATGTTTAATGAAAACATGTGATTTGAATAGAATAAGTTGAATGGTCTCTTATCTTTTCCTTCTTTTTATCACTTGTTTTTATATTTAGAATTTTCTTTTTTATAAAGTAGGTTGAATGGTGTTTTGGTGTGCATATGTAGTTTAGTATGCATATGACTCCTACATCAAACTAATATACCCATTTTCTCACAGTTATCTTTTTTGTTTTGTTTTGTTTTACAGTGAGAACACTTAAAAAGGCTACTTTGTTACCAAGTTTCCAGTATACAATATGATATCACCAACTATAATCTTCCTTGTTTTTTTAAAGATTTGTTTATTTTTATTGTATGTGTCTGAGTGTTTTGCATGCATGTACATCTGTGCACCATGTGCAGGTCATGCTATAGAAGATCAGAGAAGGATGTGATACACTCTGGAGCTAGGATTAGAGATGGTTGTGAACCATCATGTGGGTACTGGGAATTGAATCTGAGTTCTCAGGAAGAAGCAGCCAGTGCTTTTAACTGCTGAGCTTCCTCTCTAGCTCACTGACCCTCATTCTTGACATTGTCCCTATAAACTTATCTATTCTACATTTCCCCATTAGAACTAACAGATTCCTTAAATATGGTGGTCTTTGATGTTTTTCTCTATTATCAATGGAGATCATCAAGTTTGCTAAAGAGTTTATTAAATGTAAAACTATAGTATCTAAGTTTTAGTAATTTATTTTCATCATGCAAAATGTTACCAATGCTAATTAAATTGAGGGAAAAAATGGCATTGAACATGCCCATTATGTTTGCCCTTACCCTTTTTTTCTAATTTCTTTTTGAAGTCTTTTCACTTCCTGAAAAGATATTTTTTAGTGATTTTTAAAGAGCATTTCATTAGCATCTCAAATTCAAAGTAAGACCTCATATATAAATTAATAGATGTGGACAAGAGCAAATAGTATGCCTGGGATATTTTATTTCTCACAAACAAATTAACTTCAGCGTAGCCGCCTAGGCTAGACCTCCAGAGCAGAACTTCCCTCTGATTACTCTTAATGTCTAGTTCCTTAGTGCACATGAAAAAAAAAACACAGGGAACAATTTTATTTGCATTGTCTGATGTTGCCTCCAGAAATCATCAGTTACCTTGCACTGCAAGGAATGGTTGTCCCTTTGTGCTATACTGAATGAAGTAGTTTAGCCAACAACCAGTGATTTCAATGTGTGGTTATGCTATATGTTTTTTCTCCCTGGAAAGGGTCATCACTCAAGATGATGAAGTGACCACAGGACACTTTAGAGGACATGATGGCTGCCCGGATTTTGGGCCATCGAATCCTCTGATTATCATTTAGTCTTTACTGTCTCTTCAATTTCCACAGAGTAACATTGTGACTGTACCATTCTGACAGGACGATTATATTGCCAACTATCTGAAAACCAGATGTATCAAGACCTGAGTTATTCCATGAGGTGTCTTGGTGACTCTGGTGTGCATTTGGCTTACTGAAAATGCCAGTTTCTACCTCAGTGTTCTATACACTTAGTTTTCAATATCAGCAAAGATATCAAGGACCACTAAAAATTCTCCAGTATTGTCAGTCTGGGGGTGGGGAGGAGGACGCAATCCTCCCACTGTTATTTCTCCCCCTGATAATTCAACAGGGTATCATATTAATAAGTACATCATTCAAGCCTCCTTTTATTCCACAGGAAACTTACTTAACATGCTTTCTTATCAGCCATCTAACTGTGTAGGAGTTAATGACTCTGTTTAGGTAAGGTACAAAATGGCATTGAGTCCGGACAATGGACAAGGGAGGCAGGTCCTGCTCCTACCTTTTCCTTGTTTCCTTTAGTGTCCATGTCACACCGGGACTCAGGTATTGCAGGCATGTGGCGATCTTTTTGTTTGTCCCCCAAGGGCAGAGTAGCACATATTACTGTTTGTATTTGTGAAATTAGAAACTGCAGCTCAAACCATCAAGGGAAAGGAAGGTCAAGAGACTATGCCCACATCTTTGCTTGCTTTGTTTCTCCAGGTCTACTGTATATTTGTTCTTGAAAACAAAACAAACTTGGTCTCATATAGAAATTCGGAGCTTAGATCTTGTTTTCTGCTCTGGGGCTGAGATGGCAGTTCTAACTGGCTACAAAGGTACTGAGAAAAGCTAACTAGTAGAGACAATGAAGCTGTGAGCAGGAGAACCCCTTCACCCTCTTCTGCACATATATATGGATTTTTACCCAGGAGGGTGTGGAAGGGTTTCTGGTACAGACTAGAAGGGTTGAATCTGGAAGAAAGGTGACTCACAGGATAAGATCTGGGCCAGAATGGAATTGGTAACATATTCTGGTGTCTCTAGAACTTGTCAGTTTTCTGTTCTCAAATTTGTATGCATTTGCCAGATTTCTATTCTTTTAGGTAGTGCTATTAAAAATGAATCAAAATAGAGTCAAAAATCAAAAAAATGAATTTATTCTATGTAATTTGATTGGCTTGCCTTGACATCACCACTACCACTATGATCAGGATATTTATTATGTGATTATATATCATTTTTATTTTGTCCAGACATGATTCCTCTACCCCTAGTCTCTCTAGGCTTCTTTCATGAAGGGATTATAGATTTTGTCAAATATTTTATTTATCTGTTAAGAGGATTCTATGATTTCTGTCCTAAATAAAGTCCATTTGTATGGTGGATTACATTTATTTACATGTTAGACCATCCTGCACCTTAGACTGAAGCTGACTTGATCGTGATTTTTAAAATTCATTTTTGCAAGTAGTTTATTGAGAGTTTTTGAATCTATGTTCTTTGTGAAGGTTGGTTTATAATTTTCTCTTTTCTTGCATCTTTAGCTGGCTTAGTTATCAGAGTAATGCTGGCTTTGTAAAAAGAGATTGGAAGCATTCCTGTTCTATTTTTCTATTTCATGCAACAATTTGAGAAGCATTGATTTTTGATTTTTTTTTAAGTTCTGTAGAATTCTGTATTGAACCCATTTGGACCTGGGCTATTTTTTAGTAAGCAAGATATTCTCCCCTCTTTTGATGTTGTTGCTTGTTATGGATCTACTTAACATTTTTAAACATTTACTTATTTTATGTATATGAGTACTTTGCCTATATGTATGTATGTGCACTGTGTGCATGCTTGGTGCCTGCAGAAGTCAGAAGAGGGCATTGAAGCTCCTGGAAATGGAGTTACCCATGTCCGGGAGTTACCACAGCAGGTGCTGGGAACTGACTCTGGATCCCCGGCAGGAGACGGAAACACTCTTCACCATTAAACCATATCTCCAGCTCCTTGTTTACATTTTCATCCTTTGTTTTAAATTTAGCCGGTCATATGTGTTCAGGAATTATTCCACTTCTTTTAGGTTGTCCATTTTATTGGGGTTTAGATTTTGAGATTTGTCCTTAAGACCTTCTGGATTTCATTGTTTCATGTGGTCTTTTCCATCTCTAATATTAATTTTGGGACTTTCATCTATTTGTTTTGATTAACCCTGGCTAAGGATTTATTAGCATTGTTTAGAATTTTCAAAGAACTAGCTCAATTTTTAAATTCTTTTTTTTAAATTTTTATTTTGTTCCTGTGTGCATGTAGACACATGCATGCATCTATGATGTGTGTTCCTACAGGCCATGGAACACATGTGGAGGTTAGAGAACAGCTTTGTGGAGTTTCTTCTTCCTCCCACCTTTGTGTGGGTTTCATGGATGGAACTCAAGTTTTCACATTTTAATGGCAACTGCCTTCACCTTCTGAGCTATTTTACAGGATCTATGTAATTGATTTCTGCCTTGAGCTTGATTATTTTCTTCTGGGTGCTAGTTTGGGGGGTCACCCATGTTTGGCACTTATCTAGTTAGAATGGCACTAGCCTCTTAATGGATTGTGTCCTTGATTGGTATGAAGTATGAAGTGCCCTTTGAAAACTCTTCTGGTCTGTCTTGGTTTGAAGTCTATTTTATCAGAAGACAGAGTCCTCTTTATTTCCTAGAATGTTCCCCAGAATTTGCTCATTATACCTTTGCCAATCTTCTCATTCTAAAGTGATGTCTATCTTGCATGGTGTAGTGTGTTTCTTGGAGGTAGCAAAAAAACAAACAAAAACAACAACAACAAAAACCAAAAAAACAAGGTCCTGTGTCTTGGGCTGATCTGGTACTCTGTATCATTTGATTGAATAGTTAAGGTCATTGATATTTAGTTATTATTAAAATATTTGAATTGATTTCTGCCATCTTGCTGAATTTGTAGCATTTGATGCTTTCTTAGTATTCCTTTGATTACCAAATGTCTTAGCAACTGTTTTTTTTTTTTTACTTGTATTTTCTTGATGGTTATAGTAGTTTGAATGAGAATGGCCCTTATAGATTCATATGCTTGAAAACATAGTCTCCGGTTGCTAGAACTGTTTAGGAAGAATTAGGAGGTGTGGCCTTATTGGAGGAGGTATGTGACTGGGAGTGGGCTTTGAAGTTTCAAAAGACTCACACCATTGCCAGTGTTATCTCTCTCTACATATTTGTAGTTTGAAATGTGAGCTCTAAACTGTTCTGCCACCATGCTTTCATGCCATCCTCTGAAACTGTAGGCTCAATTAAATATTTTCTTTTATAAGTTGCCTTGGTCATGCTGTCTCATCACAGAAATAGAAAAGAAACTGAGACAATGTTCATCCTTCTTTTCCATCAAAGTGTTTCCTCTAGTATACTCAGTTGTTCTAGTTCAATGGATATAAAATACTTTAGCTTGGTTTTTGTTTTGTATGTTTATGGGGAGTTTTTCTTTCTCTTTCTATTCTTAAAGTAGTTTTGCTGAGAACAGTAGTCTGGGATGGTAGTTATGAGCTTTCAGAACTTGAAGCACATCCTTCCAAGGCCTTTTGGGCTTCTAGAGTTTCCTTTGTAAAAATCACAGTTTTTCTGGTTTGTAGTCCTGATATATGGCTCGACTCTCCCTGCTTCTAAGATGTTTCCTTTTTCTTCCTTAATATTTAGTGCTTTGATGATAATATGACATATGGAATTTCTTTTCTGGATATTTGGTGTTCAGTGTACTTCTTGTACTTAGATGGAGATATCTTTCCCTATATTTTTTTTCCTATGATTTTACTAAAGACATTTCTCTGCATTTGGTATAGGGTTCTTCTCATGCTTCTATGCCCATGATTTGCAAATATATTCTTAAATTTGATGTTTTCACAGTACCCCACTAACCTGACACTTTTTGCATATGATAGAAATTTCAATATAAAAAGTTTATGTCTATTATCTATCTGGTTTAATTTGTGTGCGATATAAATTTCAGTAAAAAGTGTTCAATATTTTGGCATATGATATCCAATTGACCAAGTATCATTTATGGAAGGCTATACTTTACCTATTGAATTATCTTTGCATCTTTTCCCAAAAATCAATCGACCACATATGCAGCTCTATTTATGGAACCATTGTTTTGTTTCTGAGAGCTATTTGTCTCTAGTAATTCCTTTACTTTTCCATCTCAGTCTTAGAATTAATTAGCAACTTTGGTGAATATGTGTTCTAGGACTTTGATTGGAATTGTGACAACTCTATGAAGTAATTTGAGATAATAAGAATTGTTTATTTATTTACCTGAGTGTGAGTCTGGTATATGTTTGTGTGGTGTATTTTAAAAGCTAATAAAATGATACCTCATAGGACACTTATGTAAAAGTCATGGAGTGAAATAATTCCTCCATAGGGGCTCACTGAGTGCTAACCACAACATTTAACACTAGCATTTCTCTTCTTTTGCATTTTGTTGGTTGATGACATTGATTTCTTTGAAAGCTTGGTGGCTATGAGCTGCTGGAGATACAAATTTAAGGCTAAAACTATTAGTCTTTGAGGACTTTATGCTCATCCCCTCTCTATGACCATGAATGTAGACTCTGTATTGTCTCAGAGCCAAGCCAACACTGCTTTGGGGGACAGTGATAAGACATTCATGACATTTTAGGAGTTAAAAATAATTCAATTTCAAAAAATTTCAGAGCTGAAAGGTAGATTGTTATCCATTATGCCTAGTGAATATTAATAATTTGTTTTGAGTAATTATATGCAATAAATGGCTTATTAAATTTGTTATTTTAAATATACTTACATGGTAGGACAGATGACTACTGGAACAAACTGATCATGGAATAAGACAGAAATTTCCATAATGATTAGATAAATATTATATCATTAATTTTTATCTTTAGATATATCACTCATGTAGAAACCATAAAAGGGCTCTAAATAAGTTAACCTATTTAAAAATTCATCAAACTACTAAATATGGAGTTGGTATTTATACTCTTTTGATGTAGTCTATGCTACGATTTGAACCTTTCTATTTTTAACTATAAGAAATGAGCTAGGTTTTGAACTGGTTTAGTAATCAATCAAACATTCCAATATTCTGGGAGCTGGAGGCACCCAAGTTTCCATTTCCTTTAGGATACTGCTGTGTGGGCTCAGGAACATCATTCTTGTATTTCTCTGGTTCCCTTTCTTTTCCTCATGAATACAAAGGGGATCATGACTTCTTTCTTGAGCATGCCTTAGGGCAAAGAGTGGGCATTTGTTTCCCATTTCTTCTTAATGACAGACATTCTTTCTGTCCTTGAAAGTTGCCAGAGTTGTGTTCACTAGCTAAATGAAGTTGACCCATTTTCAAGAGGCAGAGCTTGTGCTGATACAGTGCCATGCTGTGGCCAAGGCCTCTTTGTACCAAGTCCTCTGCCAAGGTTAGCCCTTCTCCGCCATTCATCTGAGTTTATTGCTTATGCAAACAGAGCCTGGTGCTTGCCTCCTCTTCTGTTGGGTTCACACCAAAGAGTGAGGGCTGGGCTTCTGGCTTTCTTTTGCTGAAAGGAGCAAACTTCAAAATACATAAAAAATAAAAGAAATGTTTTGAGAGTCTCTTGGACAACCTTGGCCAACAACTCAAAGAAGGCTTCCAATGACTGGTTTTGGGGTTTTTGTTAGATGGTCTTTGACTCCTGAAGGAACACTGTCAGCCTAGAGACTTACGAGTATTATGACTTTTTAAAAGGTTGATTGTTAATAATATAATTCCTTATAGCTTTTCCAAACATCTTTAGTTTGCTTTTCTTTTGTTCTCCTCTCCTTCTTTTGTACTTATCTCCTGCTGCCTCTCTAATTACAGCCCCTTCCCATTTTTCCTATTTTACTTTGATAAGTTATTCCTGCTATTCCCCTCTATATTACTCCCCCCACCCCCATGTCTCTGACAGTAGTACACTTTGAATTTCCTGGTTTCTACAGTTGCCATGGGTATATACTCACATTAGAAGATTTTGAGTTAGGAGCCTCCAATGGAAGAGAACATATAACATTTACCTTTGTTGGTCTGGGTTACCTCACTAAATATGATCTTTTCTAGTTCTATCCCTTTACCTGAAAAGTTCATGATTTCATTTTTTTAACAGTTTCTTTATCTGTTTGGAGGTTGAAGAACAGTTAGGTTGTTTCTATTTCCTGGCTATGGTGAATAGAGCAGCAATGAACATGGCTGAGCAAGTATCCATGGAGTAGGATGTCTGTTCCTTTGGGCATACACCAAGGAGTGGTATATCTGGGCCATACTGTAGATTTATTTTTATCTTTTTAAGAATTCTCTGTGCTGATTTCCAGAATGGCTGCCCAGCTCACAATCCCACCAAAGGCTAATGATGGTTATCTTTCCTCTACCCTCCCTGCAGTATTCCTTGTCGCTTACTTCACTGATCTTTGCCATTCTGACAGCAGTCAGAATTTGATTTGCATTTACCTAATTCCTAGGGATAATGAACAGTTTTGAGGATATTTCTTTCTTAGCCATTCTTTTTCTTCTTCTTTTGAGAACTCTTTGTTCAGATCCCCAGATTGTTTTTGAATGGATCATTTTTTTAATTGTTTTTTTTTCTGTTTGTTGTTTTGAGTTCTTTATATATTCTAGTGTTTCAGGATATTCATTCACATAGTGAACCTGGAGATTGTGAACTGGAAAAATATGTTTCTAATTGTGGTATGGCTCAGCCTTTTATCTGGCTTTTTGTTTACTGTGGATAAGTACTAGTGGAGTGGCTCAGCCCTAGCACACATCTTTAATCCAAGAACTAAATAAGTCAACCATAGGTCAAGAGGTGAAGCAAGTAACTACCTGACAGGGAGTGGACATAAGTAAACAGAAAGAAAGTGCATTGAAGAAGAAGGTATTTAAGACAGTGGAGAAGGAGAAAAGGTTTTTTTCCTTCTGGGCCATTAGAGGAACAGGAGTTTCAGCAGGATGCTTTTTCTGCATCACTGAGCTACCAGATTTTCACCCTAGCATCTGGATCCCAAGTCTTCATTGGTAAATTGAATGATTGGGTTTTCTGTTTTTTAAAACTACGTTCTAGATATTAATCATTTGTCAGATATATAGCTGGCAAAGATTCTTTCCCATTCTGTGGGATTCCTCCTCATTCAATTGATTGTTTCTTTAGCTGTGAAGAAGCTTTTTAGTTTATTGAAGTCCCACTTGGCAATTGCTGGTCTTAACTATGGGGCAAGTGGAGTCCTCTTCAGAAAGTCTTTTATTGTTCTTGCCCTTGGTTGATCCCCAGAATTGGAGGGTAAGTCCCTAATGCTGAAGACACCATGCTCTTCAGATACAGGGCCCAGAAGTCCCTGAGCTGGAACTAACCTAAACGAATGTCTCTTCACTGAGGACTAGCTTTCCTGGCACCAGATGGCACCCTGTAAGCTTCCAAAGGAGGGAACCAACCAATAGCCCTACACAGATATAATGCCTATGAATCACAATACCAACCAGCATGGTACAACAACCCTAAGGGTATAGTAGTGACACATATACCTTGTAAGTAATCAAAGGCTCTCAAATTGGACCTAAGACCTAATTAATAAGAGGGAAATCATGCCTGATATTAGAAACCTAGTAAACTACCCAGGGCTTGTGTAGTCATGGATCTTAGAGGAGAATGTATAACTACTACTTTACTAAACCAGCATAATCCCTAACTATGCTGTAAATATTTGTTCTTACCCCCATCATCAAGGGAATGCCTCTTTGCAACAGACAGAGACCATTATAGGAAAGTACAAATTATCAAACTACAGTGTTGTAGAGCCCAGTTTGGGTTCCCACACCTAGGGCTTAGGAGTCATTGTAGAAGAGGGATCAGAAAGATTGTAAGAGTCAGAGGAATGTGACATTTTCTGTGATGTTATATTTCCTAGGAATGTCAGAAGCTATGCTCATGATCTCTTACCAACATGGCTGCCTAAACATGACCTGAACAAGAGTCATATCAGTGGACACACTAATGTGGAAGGGGAAACTCATAGAGTCTTAACCCTACACAAGAGCTACAGTCATTTAGAGACCCCTGAGAGCAGGAGAAATAGTCTTCCCTAGGGAAGATAACACCAATTGGTTATCCAATACTAACTGGTCAGCTCTGAAAACATTCATAAAAGTAACATTGTGCAGTCTGAGCATGGTGTATTTATGTATTTAGGAATATATATGTATCTACATATACATATATGGATATAACAAAAATTAGTGCTAAAAGAGGCCATGAATTTGAAAGAACAATAAGAGGTTTATGGGAGAGTTCAAAGGGAGGAAAGGGAAAGGTGAAATGATGTAATTATCTCATAATCTCAAAACATTAAAAAATAAAAACCAAAAAGGCAAGAGAATTTTAATTGTGTAGGATTATTTCAAGCAATGATTGTATCCATGAAGTCAAAAGCAGATAACGTCATAATGTTAAGAATATCACATCATCTTTTTAGATTAGCTATCTGACTTTTGTTTGTCTTGTTACTGCCTTTGCTTCCTAGTAAATGGTGAGGATTCTCTGGGGGAAAGGGAGAAAAAGAAAGACTACATAAAAGCAGAACACAAGGCATCCTTGGGATTCTGCTAACATTGCTAGCTGGTGCTGAGTAGGAGGAAAGCTTAGGCTAGAAGAAGGAAGAGTACTATTCAACTTTTTGAAAAGGGTGCACACTTGACATCTAGAAGTAGAGCATTGCCACCTCTAGCTGTGTGACAGTTAAGTATCCTCCTGCCCGCATCCTCAGTTCTCTGGTCTCTATAGTGTAGGGGTTGTAACCTTTTTCTTGGGTAGTTGGTGGAAGCACTGGGTATGGAGGTGGCAACAACACCTTTCTCTTGGGTGGCTAATGGTAGCATTGGCTGAGATCCTGTGAAGAAAGTGTTTAGCCATAAGAACCCAACAAGTCATTGTATTAGCTTTAAAATTCTACTTTTTAGTCAGCTCTAAAAGGTCTTAAGATTAATTCTCTTTCTGTGTGTTTTATTTTTGTAGTTTTTTAAAAAATGATACTCTTACTTATTCTTTGAGAATTCTTTATCTATATATTTTGATCACACTCACCCTCATCTTGCCCCTCCCACTGCCTTTAGATATCCCCCCAACAAGCTGATCATGGATATTTCTTTTACTGTGTGTCTGTCCTGAGTTTGTGGTAGGAACGAGGATGACAGTGATGGTGGTGATGATGTTGTTGATGTTAGTAGGTCATTATGAAGAACACACTTACAGTGACTTCAGATATGCCCATAGGATTTTTATGTCCAAAAGATTTTTATGAAGAGTCAAAAGTTAACATACATGTTATAAGCAGCCATTCAGCCTTATCCCTTCCTGTTAAAGCCACAAGGAAGAGAAAATGACTTCTATTTCAGAGATGTCATTTTAGGGGTGACTGTCAACCTTCACTGAGAAGGAACTTGTCTATTCTTTTCTTCTCCTATACTGAAACTTTCACAAGGCTGTGATTGTTCTTGATAACTTGGAGTCAGTGAATCATCTAGTTGAGGTAGGTTTCCTTCATATCCTATGATAATGGAGTAGACAGGGGTCTTAGCTAGAGTTTCTATTGCTGTGATGAAATACCATGACCACAGTAACTGGGGAAGAAAGGATTCATATGGCTTATATTTCCATATCACTGTTCATCATCAAAGGAATTCAGGACAGAAATGCAAACAGAGCTGATGGGGAGGCCATGGAGGGGTGCTTCTTACTGGCATGCTCCCATGGCTTGCTCAGCTTGCTTTCTTGTAGAACCTAGGGCCACTAACCCAGGCATAGCACCACTCACAATGGGGTGGGCCACCCTTCACTGATCACTAATTAAGAAAATGCCTTATAGACGAATCTTAAGGAGACATTTCCTCAGTTGAGATTCCCTCCTTTCAGATAACTCTAGCTTGTGACAAGTTGACATAAGACTAGCCAGCACAACATGAAATGAGAATGCAGTGCCTTCTGTCTTCTGTGCCCCGTGGGTGCTGATTTATATGGGTATTAACTCGCTACTTAGGGCTACAGGTTTGTGGAGTCCATTCTCTGCCAGAATGGTGTTCTTTTGGTTTTGTAGAGGTCACTATCCAATCCCTATTTTTCTATGAGTATTTGCATCTTAAAATACTTACGCAGGCATTTTAAAGGTGTGTGGCAAGCTTTGGGGTTTTCTGTTGTTGCAGTTGACTGAAGCTGTCTCAAATACTGTTTTAAAAACACAGGTGAGGTCAAAACTTGACATTTCATTTTTAAGTATTACTACAAACAATACCTTTAAGAAGCGTTACCCTTAATTTTGTATCAATATACAAAGATCAATACCAATGAGGCCAAATATAATCTTAATTTTGTATCAATATACAAAGATCAGTACCGATGTAGCCCAATACAATCTTAATTTTACAATAATATACTAGGGTCAATACCATTGTGGCCAAATATAATCTTAGTTTTGTATCAATATACAAAGATCAATACCGATGTAGCCCTATACAATCTTAAATTTGCATTAATATACAATGATCAATACCAATTTAGCCAAATATAATATTAATTTTGTATCAGTATACAAAGGTATAAAGCTATATTCAATAATCTGTCCTTTTTTCTTCTTCTTTCCTATACTATGTCTATGTCCCATTTTTCTCAAGTCTGTTCACTCCTATATAGGAGAGAAAGGAGGATACAGAAAAGCAAAAGAGAGAAGTCCCTGGGTCTAACCTCCAAAACCCATTTAACAAGACCATTTAACAGCTTGTAGTCTTTTCCCCTAAATAACAAAATTTTCTATCATCTATCAAATAACCAAAGGGGGAGAACGCCCTCCCCACCTTCTGGGGATGGGACGTTGTTCTCTTAAAATGACTTCCTGCTGATTTGGGACGTAGTAAACCTGTCTCTCGCTACCAACCGACATAAACTGTTTAGGATAATTAAGAAACGGAAACTAATAGTCATGAAAACATGTCATTTTGTTAGTTACTATGACAGTCTATCACAGTTATTTTCTAAGCTACTCAGAAATCAAGTTGCTAAGAGACAAGCAATATTTGCTTATCTAAATATAAGAGATAGATAGGGCATCTTCAAAAACCTCAAGAGATCTGCAGAATATGGCATTCAAAGATGTTTTCTTAACTTAAGATTTTTTGATATCGAGACATGTCAGCTCCTGACAGCACCCCCTATATTACTCCAAGAGGAAGATGAGCATCGAAGAATCTCCAGTGGGAGATGATTAAATTGGTGGTAAGCCATTCTCTTGGCAAGAAAAACCACTTGCTTCAACTGTAGACAGACTTCTGTCCAAAAAGGACAAAACTTGGAAGCAGGTAAGTCGACAGCCTAGCTCTGCCAAGACAGGGTAGGTAAGTCCTTCATAATTCCTGCTCTACAACCAATGTCTGTCAGAGAAATGGGGCCAAATGGCTGAAGATTGATGCTGTAATGTATGGAGAGAAAATGGGAACTGTCCAGGCAGCCACTGGTATGTCATTTTTTAGTTTTGGAAGCTGCAGGCCCTGCACTTCCTATATAATCAGATATATTTATCCCTCTCAGGTCTCTGAGGTGGTTGAAGAATAGATAGCTAGAGTCTCATAGTTAAATTTTGAGTTGTTTAGGAATCAAGAGGGTGTTCTGGATCTAAGAAGATATTTTTAAAATTATGAGGCAAGTTAGTATGAAAGCTGAGTTAGATATAGAACTTTAAACTCATGGAGATGGTTAGATAGTAGAATGTTAAAGTCAGGTGCCAAATACATATGGACTGGACATTGGGAATGTATGCTAAGCCATATAACTCTTATAATCGTGGCCTATTTATTTCTGTTGTTTTGTATTGTATTTATAGTTATAAGAAAAAGAACCATTATTTGGACTGAAAGGGAGAGCTGTTGGGGGGAAAAATAAATAACTTAAACTAAAAAAAAAAAAAAAAAAGGGAAGAGGATGGTGGGGCTGAGGGGGAGGAGGGTGGAAGGGTGGGACTGGAGGGGGAGTAGGGAGGGGATTGTGATTGAGATGTAATTTGAAGAAATAAAAAATAAATTATTAAAAAAAAACACAGGTGAGTTTGGGGCACAAATACTAATGAGATCAGTTCTTCCAAGAGATATCTGGTTTTAAGAAATAAGGATTTCAGTTTCTAAGCTGTCCATGACATGGTCACACTGCTATATCTAACTTTTGAGATGTTCACATGAGGCAGAAATCATCAGCCTCCAATGTAACCCTTAGGATGGCTCTGCTAATGTCATTTAGATTTGTGTCCTCAGCATCTTGCCGAGAGCCTACCATGTGGGTGCTCAACATTGTTTTTATAAATATAGTAAATAATTTTCCAGATTTACAAACTGAAGACCAAGATTCTGAGAAGACAGATTTTTTTCTCTTGCTCGTCATTATCTTTAATAGTCAATCAGTAAGTAAACAGAAAGCACCACCTTCAAGGCATTGGTGGCTTCAGAAGGCTCTCCCCTAGCACAGGTTTTTTGTTTTGTTTTGTTTGTTTGTTTTTAATGTTTGGGGGAAAATAAACAGATACCTTTTGCTTTTATTTTGTGTTCATTGGGGAAAGGCTTTGGAGATTCCAGTATGAGATAATGAAAAGAAACCACTCTTGTTGGTACCATGATTATGTACAAACTTCCAGATGAAGACATGCATCTGCAGAGAAATAGCTCTGATATGGAGGTACAATAAACTTGACTGCTTGATTTAACCTCATGTAATTCAACAGGAAATAGGAAAGGCAAGCTATTAGCCCACAGTAATATCACCATAGAGGGGGTCACATGAGGGTGGTTCACCCCAACTGCTTGGCTCCATTGTAAGTAACTATTGATCTTCCTTTCCTAAGGAAGGGGCTCTAACTATGGTCCTAGAACGGCCAAATACCAGGTCATTAGCCTTCAGGGAAAGAACTTTTGACTTAAAAGCTGAAAGACTGTTCAGTGATGACAAAAGCAACTATAGTCATTGAAATGTTAAGGTCTTTTTAGCCAGGGTCTCATTTAATTTTAACAAGTAGGTCTTGTGATATAGTTTTTGGATTAAAAAAAAAGTAAGACTTATACATATCATGTAATTTGCCCATAGTCATATAATCAACCACCAGAAAGCCAGGGGTCCAGCATGGATCTTTCTGCCTCCTGAAACCCCTCTGCCCATGTGGCTGTTACATATTTAGGTGGCCCCACTGAAGAAGATCTGTGTCCTTAGGAAATGGGACCTCAGGCTGTGCTGCATGGATACGAAAGCAACAGTTTGTTTCTTATACCTGACACACCCGAGGACTGTATTAGGCTTCTGATCTTTGATTGTAGTTTAAATATTTATAAACATAACAAAGGATGAAAGAAAACCAGTATGTTCCCCAGTTAGTCTTTTCGATATAGTTCCCAAACTTTGTTGTGAAGGAAAAACAAAACAAAAACCAAAGAAATATACTCAACCAAACCATATTACAATGCAGATCCCTATTTTCTTCTTCAGAAACTAAGGAGACATGAAGACCTGGGTATCACGTTGTATACAAGATTTCCCTAGGTCGTTCTGATTTCTAGGGACCACACATTATGAAGAACTGACAAATTCTGCCTATTGGTAGTGCACTCTAACTGAAGGTTTCACAAAGTGGCTAGAAGGCAAACGTGTGCTTTATGGTTGAATAGGCAATCTTGACCTTCAGAGACAATACCTCAGCAGTGAACTATTGAGATGTGGTGAGCGTGATAGAAAGTGTTTCTCCAGACCTGTGGATTCCACAAGCTGTTTGCCAGAATGATGTAGGGATTTTAATATTTTGCTATGATTTAAATAACTATCCATATGCTCAAGGATAAGTGAAATTCCATAATTTCCCAACCAAAACGGATATAAATTAGAATCCTTTCAAGTATCTAAAAGTTTCCTTGCTTAGTGTGATTAGCTTCTAGCAGGGTATATGCAAGTGTTCATTTCACCTATGTGATGTTGCAATGAAGAGCTTTTCCAGCCTAAAAGGAAGGAGCACCCCTTATTATGTGAGATTGTTTCTGAGTCATGTAACAGCTGACCTCAGATGCTGTCTTATTATAGTTTTCAAAGTCTGGATTACAATAAAAAGTCTTCTTATATTGTAGAGAGGGTGCAGAGAGGGTACCTGTGCTTGGGCCTGATTGCTTGTCTATGCTCCATGTTTAATGAGAACATCACCTGCTCTAGCAATTTAGCTCTTTGGCAAAGAGCTGACCAGGGCCCAAGGAGCACTATTAGTAGCTGCTATTGCTAATTTAGCTCAGTGTCCTGTATTATAGTTAAAGATCACCACCACTCAGCAGAGGACTTGACTATTAAAAACATTCCAAGGGAGGGGAGCCATGTGCACAACTCAACAACTGGAGCTTCAGTCATATTGTGTTACAAGGATACAAGAAACTGGTGTAGCATTTGCAAGTAGGATGCAGCCCAATTACATGCAATTAACTAAGGACTTCTTGGGCAGCTGCCCAATGAGAGGCTATCTGGCAGAGTTGCAGATAAAGCAGAGAAGGACAGACAGAAGAAGGGAGAGACTAATTCTAGCTGTGTTAGGGAAAAAAAGGTCAAAGGTCAAAGCTGATTGAAGTGGGTAATGCCTAATGAGGAGCCAAAACTGGTTGGAATAATATAAAAACAATTTTGTCATTTCAACAGTATATAAAACTATCAAGGACTGTGTTTTCCCTTTGCTTGACTGGTTTTATGACTCTCATCTATAACTCTTCTCCTAAGTGTTTATCCTCCTCTTCCTCATGCTCTGGGCTGGAGTGTCACCTCTGTGTCACAGGATCCCTCACAGTTTGCCTGCTAGCTTGCTCTCTGTAGCTGAAAACAATTTGGATGAAATGATTTACGATGTAGGACTTCTGCCCCTCCCTCCTTCCTGTCATTCCTATTTCTGCCTTGGGAGATGAATAAGCAATGAGGAGTTTTTAAAGCTTACATCTTAAAGGTAACATTTTGGTATAAACCCCAGTTCCCTCAGTGCAAATGTCTATCATTGCATAGTAGCCATTCTTAAGGATCAGTTATTTGTGCTGGCTATTGCTTGGGATCGTCCATATACAGAGTTTCCAGTGGACAGACCTGAGCCTGGCAGTGGAAGGCACACTGGCTGGCAGGGAGCTTTGAGCTCTCCTCTCAGAGGAGCAAATCTATAATGCTCTGGATGAGACTACTCTCCCTTCTCCCTTCCCCTCTCCTTCCTTCCCCTCCCTTCCCATCCACTGCTGTTTCCACCCCTCTGGGCCTGAGCTTCCCAACCTGTGACATAGTAATCTTAGGTTTAGAGAAGCCTATACTGTCTCCCATTCCCAACAGGTCACCTCACGCTTCCCTTTCTTTTGTTCTTGAAATGAATTTATCTGGAACTTATCAGTTTTTCAGGCCAGTTTAATCTGCTCCCTCCTTATCCTTTCCTTCTTTCTCTACTAAAAAATGCTAAGCCTCATTTTTTATTTTATGTCCCTCCTTAGGGTCTGATGCTTTACACTGGGAAGCAGTATAAAGGATTCTTTTAGGGCTGCAGCTACTGGCTCAGGATTGTGTCCATCTCGGATCACGTGTCTTCTCTTTCTCTGTCCTGGTGAGTCTTTTTGTTGATGGCTGCAGTCCTTCAAAATGAAGTTCAGGGAGAGGATGATTCTTTTATTTCAGTACACAAGGAAGGGCAAGAGGGGGACTGACAGTGAGAATTAGGCCCTGGCTCTTCACCTGGGAAAAATGTGGGAGGGTCCAGCTCCATCACCCAAAAATAATTTGCTAGGATAATCCTTAGGACACAAGCGAGTGAGGTCTCTGATGGTCAGAATATAATCTGAAGGCACTGGAAAACAGCAACCCCTTGACCATCTAAACCTACATTATAGCTTCTATCCAAAGGCTAGCTGGAAAACCCAAACACCAACTGCTCCAACCTTTTAAGACCAGAGCTGTTCATAAAATAATGGTCTATTGAAAATAAATAATAATAATACAGAATGTGCCTTACAGTGCGTGTGTGGGGCTGGGGTAGGGAGTGGGGGCTGAGTCTTTGAGCCTACCCTAAGATTTGTTTTTATAAGTGAAAAGTAACCTTGAAGAGACATTGTCAAAACTGTGAAAAAGCCCGAGGCACTATATTACCCAAGAATTAACAAAACAACTGGCTGGGTACAGGGATTCAGAGCTAAAAAGTGTACCTTTGTTCTTAAAATATAAAGTACCCCTCCCCCAGCATCCTAATCTCTATTATTGCCTGGAATTTATAATTAGAAATGAATTATTTTTTGAAGAAAATGGATACTTATTTCTGCTTCTCATATGAACCTAATGCAAAATTCTAGGTATCTGCCAAGTCTCTTTGAGCAATTGTCTGTGGGAATATTAGTCTATCTCCTTCCTGGGGAAATTCCAGTCTACAGGATGCTGCAGGCACTGGGGAAGTATAGAGAGTGTTACCATCCTCATGGGCACTGCTGCCCAAACAGTACCATTTCTGCTTCACTCTGTTGAGTTCTCCCTTTCTGATGTGTTGTTTCCCTCTATGATTTAACATTCCCATATTGTTTCTTATATTTCCCAAGTGGATTCCAACTGTAGTTGCTAGGGAAAGAGTGAGAAGAAGATCAGGGAGAACCACCATGATACTTGTGTTTTTCTGAACCTTTATTCAGGGACCAAGTTGGTTTGCTTCAGTGATGACCAGCTCTCTCTTGTCCTTTAGGACTGAGCAGTGTCCTAGGAGGGAGGGCTTATAGCACTAACTTTAGCAGTCCCAAGTAAGCCAGGACAGGCAGCCATTCTAACAGCTTCTTTTAGACATTCTTTAGAAGGCGGAGCCTTCAACAGCATATCAAACTCAGATCTCTGTTATGGCCCGAGTTTTCTGGTTTTGTTGGTTTAGGAATAGAATGATACCTGCATTTCTTCCTTTCTGTAGGTTCAAAGCAAAACACTGGTATACTAACCTCAAAGAGCCAACCCTCCTCCATGTGCATTATCAGAAGTCATGGCAAATGTTAAAAACTAAAGAACCTTCATAGATATTTATGAACTGTCTACAGAGTTCCTGTGCAGACCCCCAGTCTCTTCAGGATCAACCAGAACCACCGTCTGTTTTGAAACAGAGGATTCTTTATCATCTCTTTACCCTTTTCTTGGGAGTTTCTGGACCAAGATTTCCCAGTTCCTTCTAAAATTAAAAAGATAACAAAATTGTTTTATGTGGTAGCACCTGAAAATTAGACCCAAACTGGTAAAAACTTACAATGATTAATCAATGTCTGTTTTGGTTCTGTTAAATTGTGTGAAGGTAATCCACCTGCTGTTACTTGCAGTCTATTTAATTACAATGTAAGCAGATGCAAAGACAAGTACAAACGTAGGCCGCAATTATGGCATCAATTAAAGAGCTGCTAAGTTGTCTATCTGATCAAGGCAGAGGATGAGGCAAGCCTTGCAGGTCATTGGCTCATGTTATTGTTGATAGGAATTATTTCACCTTGTATATAACACTATTTTACACACCACAAAAAGTATAAAGTTGTTATTTACTCGACTCTTTAGCCACTGGGTACCAGACCCAATATAGGAAGATGACAGATGAACTCCTTTCATTTGTCTAGGGGCTTCACCATGAAAGCATGTCACTTCTGTATATAGATGAATTCAGAATGCTTAGAGAAACAATGATGTCCCCAAGTTGCTGAGCTCCTGGTTGGTATAGGATGAGCTAACTCGGGTCTGTTTACACCATGGTGCCCAAACCCCATCCTAGAACATCAACTGCCCTTCCATTCTCCTTGGGAAGAACTTGAGATGCAGAAAATGACTTGCCCCAGGTTGAATTACAGAATTTGAGATCCCGAGAAGACATTTGAGGTTATGAAGCCCAACTTGCTGATTCTGAGAGAAGGAGTGAGGGGTTCAGGGAGGCTAAGATGAGTCCAATGGCCTTTGAGTGGGTGATAAAGCCAAAGCTTGCCTCAGGCTAGAGCTATAGTGAGCAGAACTCAGACTGCTTGCTCTCTGCTGTCTTGGACCTCTCACTTCTCAGAATCATATTCTGGGTAATTATAGTTGCTACTCAGGCTGATACCTGGAACTTCTGCTTTCTCAAAAAAAAAAAAAAAAAAAGGTAAGGACATAAGTGATGGGGAGTTAAGGTATTCCTCTGTGAGAATCTGTGAGAACTCTTTGCCTTTTTAAAATAGTACCAGGGGATAAATCTAGGACCTCATGCATGCAAGACAAGCAATCTACCACTGAGGTAATTCTCAGCTCCTTTCACTATTCTAATACCAGGATATTTGCACACCAGATTTGGGCAAAATATGGCCATTTTCCATTGCCAGGCACAGACTGAGCTTGGTTAGAAAGTATAGAATGTGTGACCCTCAGGACAAATCCTAGGTTGTACTACTAGAGAGTAGGCAGAGCTAGGGTTCCTGTTTGCTTGTGAACAATGCTCTGGTTGGAAGTGCCCCTCCAAATTTGGCATATGAGGAACCTGGACTGCTGGTTACACTCAGATTCCTGGGCTTCCCCTGCAGGATGTTCACTCCACAGAGTCTAGGCTGCATCCTCAGAAGCTGAGTATGTTGATGCATGTTTGCAAAACTCACCTCTATGAGAGCTCTGCTCTGAGATATGCTGCCCTCAACTGCCTATGGTTTTGCTTTGCATGGTTGCAATCAAGTAACTGCAACCATCTGAAAAATATTACATGGAAAATTACCCCAACTGAGTAATTCATGTTTGAAATAAATCAGTACAGTCTGTGGTTACATTTGGGCTATATTGGTTGTTGTTGCTAATCCTAACTTGTGGATTAAACTTATTATAGGTCTATATGCCTAGAAATAAAATATATATATATATATATATATATATATATATATATATATATATATAAATTCTGTGTGTTAGTGGTTTCACACATTGACTGGGGATCTTAAGGCATATCCCCATCAAGTAGAAGACATTACTGTAGTTACTGAAAGCAGTCTGATATTCTAAATGAGAGCCAGTTTGTAACCCTGATGATCTTGGAGATTTGAACATGGTTTTGTGAAGCTTACAGGGTTTTTTTTTTGTTTTTGTTTTTTTTTTGTTTTTTTTAGCAGTAATTCATCAAGAAAGCACAAAGAATTGTACCCATTAGTCCACTTGTTGCCAATTTATTCTCCATTGTAAGCAAATGTAGACTCTACAATTTGTTATGCATAAATTTGGTGAGGGGAAAGTGAAATCATATGTGCTAACTGCAGTGGAAAGATACACTACACAGTGGGTTTTACGTTTTCTCTCATAAGAGGCACTGCAGTGTTCCTGGCTTTTGTAGAGTGAGTTTCTTGTCCTTGATACTTGGACCAGCTTTAATCAGGATCCTCCAATACTAATCCAAAATCTGATCTTTCTCACCTTTGGTATAAGGGAAACCTAACGTTATAGTCCTAAGCAAGTTTTCATGGACTCATTTCTTTTACTGGAGGTCTTCTGTGGCTAGAAGGTGTGTGATCCTGGCAGCACAACAGAAAATCCCCTGGGAAAAAATAACTCATTGATCAAAGGCTCCAAAGTCTGAGGCAAGGAATCCCCTTTTAAGCCACAACACTCTTGATTTAATTTGCAGGAGGAGCATTGGCCTCATGAAAACCATGCTGGGGAAGGAGGCAGCATGTTGTTTTCCTGACACCTCCACAGATAATTGTCTGTGCTGATTTGTCATTTATTTCTTTCACAGAAAACGTCAGGGAAAGGAATGCATTCAGCAAAATGGAAAAAAGAGAACACAAAGATGTGTTTTTAATTACTGCAATGAAGTAAGCTGTAGAAAAGCCTCTTAGCTTTTGTGGTTAAATTTGATGAACAATTTAGTAAATCTGTTTATAGATCTATAAAGAGTACACTTGCTTGGATACTGAAAAGGTGTCATTTCTCAAGTAGCAAACTGCATGGAGCTTGGAGTGGGAAAATAGTTTGAGGGTGTTTTGAGGTGGCGGTGTTATGACCCTTCCGCACACCCATCCTTCTCTTGTTTCTTGAAATGTTCCATTCAGTTCTAAGCCACATTCTTCTCACCCCAATAGGGCAAAAATGGAGGAACAAATGTTCCTGCCTTTGCAGCCTGCTGTTTTGGGAGGGACTTGAGGTTGTCTTTGAATATAATTTTATTTAAATTGCTTTCCAATGCAAATTTTTGTTCTCTATCTAATTTTGGTCATTTCTCTGGTATGCTCTTTCACAAAATCAAAACAAAAGTAGATGCTATTGTCACTGAGAAGTTTTGTATCCCCAACACCCTAATTGTTCTCAAGCCTATTCTCTTTTATATCTGAGAACCATAGCAGCTTGGACCATTGAGATAAGTGTCATCCCCTCTCCCCATGGTGCACCTATCCCAAGCTGCCCAGTGTGATTGCAGCCTGATGTTTTGATGCCTGACAGAAGTGGTTTTAAACAACTAATTTTTTTTTTCTGGCTGCTTACTATTTTGCATTCTTCTTCTCTGTTCCAGTTATATTGGATATATATATCCAACTTCCCAAGTTTGGATAAATTTTACAAGTTTGAATGCCCATTTAAAGTCCTTTGAGCAGACCTGATTATAACCATTCCTTGCATGTAAATGCTTTAAAATATCCCTTCATGTATGTAATGTTTTTTCCTAGGTCTGCATTCTTTAATCAAGGGATATTCTAAGGAGTGAGAGTATTGGGTCAAAGGCTATTATATTAGTATTTTCAGTTTTTGAGATAGCTTGTACAGTAAGTATATTCTAGACTATGAATGCCATTTTCACTTTTGATATTGTCAAAATCTAGTGTTTTCATCACCAAATTTTGTTTGCAATCTTAAAAGTTACAAAATGGTACTGTTTCTTTTTAATTTACATTTTTTGGTAACTGGTAAGGCAACACCCTTCCTAATACATTTATTTGCCATTTGTTCTTTTATTTTAAAATGCCACTTTATATTTGTCAAAGGAAAATGGGGTTTATTGGACATACTGTAAACAAAGAGGGAGGGAGAGAAGAAGGAAAGGATGTGTGGAAGAAGAGAGAGCTTGTGTTCTAACAATAGCCATTGGCAGCACTTGACCTTGCTCAGATATGAGCCCATCTTACAAAACCTGTCCCAATTTAAAATTAGATTAACATAGGGGGCAGTCCAAATGCATAGGCTTTAGGAAACAAAGCCTTCTGTTTAGCTATTCTCTGCTTCTTTGTTACGAATGTGTTTAATGTTACCATATGCTCTTCTCCCTTTGTGATGGGCAGTATGCCATGTGTATAGCACTTTGAGACTATTAATTACTCTGTATGAAGTAAGTTATTGTATGGTAGCTCTCTTCTCAGGACAATCCAGCTCTCCACAAGAATTGGGTTCTTGTTCTGTAAAGGTTTAAATAGGCTGCTTCTTATTTTTGGGAACACAGTGGCAGCACATAGGGCCATGGTGAGACTTTATGATAACTCAGTTCCCTACAGGGGCTAGAAAATTTGAAGAAGCCATTAGTCATTGGTTATACTGCTGGAAAATTTAAAACTGCCGCATGGCTTCAGCTTGCTGGGGGACATTTAGTATCTCTGGCATTTGTTTGTTTTTGTTTTGATGTTGATTGTTAGTGAAGATCCACTGACTAAAAGAGCTGATCTGTGTGTATCCTGTGCCTCTAAATAGGACAATCAGTGGGGAGCTTTGTTTAGTCACTCACTTCTTCAATCATTCATTAGTTCATGCATGAATCTAACTCATGTTTACGGGAAAAACTGTGGTGCTGGGCACCCTGCTAAGAACTCAGGTTCGGGATGCTTGTGGGGAGAAAATGCAGCTATCCTCTGTCTGTTTTTCAGCTGCTAAGTCTCTGATGTCTATCCAATAGCCCTTCTGAAGGAAGCAGACTTTCTTAACTAACTGACTAATTCAGTACCCTACCTTTCCTGGGCACACACAAGCTGACAAGGTTCTTGAGAGAAGAATGGAGTTGGAGAAGTCCAAGTGGCTTTGAGATTTGCACTTGGAGACTCTGGAGCAGAGCAGGGAAGGCACAGAAATGGTGTTTGCCAAAGGCCAGGCCTGTTAGACCCTCTGTGGATTGCAGAAGACAATTTGGTTTTTGTCTTCTGGTGGCTTTTGCTTGTGTTAGGTGACTTGTAGAGAAGTTGAGGGCAAGTCAGAGGCTCTTGGAACATGAAGTCGGGGTGTGAAGGGGTGAAAAAAAATCTGGATATCACCTGGAAGTTGAGTTGATTGTAATTGCTAAAGCATGGGAGGATGAGGAGAAAGACTAAATTATACCTAATGTCTTTGTCTGGCCTTACGGGTTTGGTCTTTAATGAAGGGACAGGAAAGGGAGAGTTGTGGGAACCTTTACATGCACATATTTTCAGGAAGAGAAAATTCAAGACTAACTATTTTGAGAAACCTTATCTGTAGTTACTTTTGTGTTGAAAAGTAGGAAAAAAAATCAATTGGTTACTAAAAATGTATGTTTTATTCACTATAGACTGCTCCTCACAGAATATACAATTAGATTCCATATGTCAACCTTCTTTAGAAGGATGTGCATCTATTCAGATATGGGAGAAAGCTATGACAAAGTAAAAGAATGGTATTGTAAATGTCAGCCATGGAATTTTCTTTCTCATTGCTGTGATGGTGAAAACCACAGTTCTCAATGAGTGTCAGTTGTTGTTCTAGGAACTGTGCAAACAGACCTCATTTAATCCTCACAACAACCACATCACATGGAGTTTTCTACTTTCTCATGTTACAAACAGAACACCGAGGTATTAGGAGACTGAATACTTGTCTAAGGTTATACTGACAATAAGTGGTTAAGTTAATATTTGAACCCCAACAGCTTCTAATCTTACATTATACCATGCAGAAGAAAATACTAAGGAAGTAAGTTAGTTTTTTATCCATATTTAAAATTTAGTTTTAATTAAAAGCTTTACTGTTTTTCTTAACCTATAAGCATATGATAATCTTGAGATCTATGAAGTCTGATGCTAATGGATGCTATTAACGTATTCCAAAGGTTATAGAAGAAGGGGTGAAGGAGGAAAGATGGGATGTGGAGCTCATGAAAGCTAGGAAATGAGAAAGGCTTCCTATTTTTTGAGTTTTGGGGAACTACATGTATATCCACATAGCAATACACAATCGCTCAGAAGTTTAGTGAGATGGACTGATAATACCAAGAAAGAACCTGGAAGCTACCATTCCAGGCTCTCCCTAATCTTTCAGGAGCAAAGGTAGCCCTGGAGATGAGCCATACAGGTCCTAGACCACCACTGTATTGTCCTCTTTTCTTGTAGGTTCTGCGTTGTCTCCCACTGCCTGCAATGGTTGCTCCCTTCTTGACTTAAGAAGTTTGGAGGATGATGACAACTGTCATTGTGGATGCTGGGATCCGATAATGGAGAAGGCAGAGAGTTGTTAGAACCCTCACTTCTTATCTTCTGACATTTGTCATTGTCTCAATCCTCTTCAGTGAACTGCTTCTGCCACCGTCTCTAGGTGGCAGTGTTTCCCCTTTAACACTGCCCTGAAAGACCACATATCTGTAATACTCAGAGAGATGAGGTTAAGTCTGAAGACTGGACCTCAATCTTCAAAGTAGGAGGGCCACCAGAGGAAGACCTGCCACATATGCTGTGTAACATAGCTATTTATCTTCTAATTTTTGGTCCTGGTTTGCTATGTGCAACCGATAGAGGCAGCTTATCCTGTCCGGTTGCCCCATGTCAAAGGGCCTGGGAGCCTGTGAGTTGCTAACCTGAAGAAACAGAGAGTAGAATATGTCCCTGTTGGAGACTAGGAGAGAAGACAAGCTTATCCTGTTTAGTGTGTTGGTCATGCAAAGGCAATAAAGCAAATTTATTATTCAAAGTCTGAAACCTTAGAGAATTAAAGAGCAAGGTTCTTACAATAGAGAAAATAAACAGTTGGAGTTGGAAGCAGAAGGACGTGGCTATGAAGACATGGGACAGAGGGTGATATGGGGACAGAGAAGCAAGCCAGAATCATGAAACTCTGACTGGAAAGAATGAATAGCTGAGAAAACTAAGTATGGATTCTGATTTTGAGTCCAAATATATATTCAAGGAGGAGTTGTAGGGTGGGCAGCAGTGACTATCCCCTGGCAGAGAAAAACCTTTGGGGAAAGCACCCCGTATGAAAAGCTATTTAACGCATGTTCTGAGAACCATGTAAACTAGGGGAATCTCGTGATGAAGAACCTGTAGAGTATTAATATGATGTTTGGTAAGAAGGAGAGGAGAGCCATGGATAGTGACAGTTAGCTCTCAGATGTTATCCCTACATTCATAAGCCTCATTATACTCCTCATCCTAATATTACCCACAAGTCAGTGCACAATCTTTCTTTCAAGCTCTTAAGCATAACACAAGGAAAACAATAATATGTGTTTGACTTTTTCTTTAAGCAGGAAAATGATTCTTTGAACCCAAAAGCGATGTTGATAAACACTCCTCATTGGATACTTGCCCATAGAGGTAACACAGGCCCAGAGGGCTGAGACCCAGAGCCAGTTGCAACAGAAGGCAGATCTCAGGCAGCACCTCCAGACAGTGTT
Organism: Lophiomys imhausi; assembly: GCA_907164525.1. NCBI lineage: Eukaryota > Metazoa > Chordata > Mammalia > Rodentia > Muridae > Lophiomys > Lophiomys imhausi. Next base: position 9,678,238 of record CAJQZJ010032362.1, on the reverse strand, counting down.
GAGAAAACATCCCCCAGAAGAAAGATGTTCCTCCATGATATGTACTGGGCAAGTAAAAGGTAAATCCAAGACTTAGTAATGAAGGCCTGGGAACACTAAGACATTTCCCAGGAGAGATTGCCACCTGTCTCAGGAGGTTGTGGGAAGATCAGGAGAGGGACTGTCCTCTCAGGTCTGGGAATTCTACACAGAAAAAATCCTGAAGACTTTAAATAGAACTGACTTTAAAAAGACTACAGATATATTGTAAAAATTTTCAATCATTCCTAAAAATAGACACCAGAATACTCATAACTCAGTTTCAAAAATGATGTGGCCAATTTTATTTCTTCTCTATCCCCCATTTTCCAAATCACTTTTGAAACAGATCCAATATTATTTTAATCTTCAAATATTTCAAGATCTATTTATTTATCAAGTGTCTAGTAAGCAATTTCGTCTTCTTATTATTTCATCCATGCCACTTGTTCTTTCTTAAAAAGAAAAAAAAAACTGAATTTAAATAAGGCCTACTCTCTATGACTGGTTTCCAAGTCTTATCCATGTCTTTTTTTGTTTGTTCCCTCCAGTGAATTTGTGGAAGAAAACTAAAGGTTGTAAGCATGTCTCAGCAGCAGATTGGTAGACACCCCTAAATCTGTTTCCTAGGCACACAGTTGCATTACCTTTCTTGCCTTCTCTGCTGTCTGGTATAGCCAGTGGTGGTGGTGGTGGGGCTTCTGGCCAGTGGGATATAGGATGTAGGTGGTACCCACATACCTGCAATAAAGACCTCTCATGAACCATCTCTGTTGATCTTTTTTCCTTGCTAGCCTTTGAAGTCATGCATGAAATATGATGAAATCATACTTTGTGAGGAGCCTACATCCCCAAATCAGTACTTGAGAGAGAACTCTTGTCTACTCAACAGGCTCTTCTATGCTATTACTAAATGCTTCAGTGTGTTTGTAACACAGGCTGAAATTTCTTTGACAGATAAACTTTTATATATCTCATTGTAGAGCTGTGGTTCTCAATTCCAGCTACATGTTAGAAACTTCATAAGAACTTTCAAAATAGATGGCTATCTGGATTCCACCCTGGGCCAATTTAATCTGAATCACTGGAAGAGGTTCAGAACATTTAAGCGCGGTATTTGTAAAAAGCATGACATATGATTCTAATACATCAGCGGAGTTATTATTAATTACGGGTTCAGTTGTAGAGGATCCCTTTTCTCTTCTTCCTGAAGGGCTGAGCTGAAAACCCCCTGTAGGTTTTGTTGTATTTTGTTGTGTAAAGCAGCAGAAGAGAATCTGATTGGCGGTCAGGGTTCTTGTAGCTAGAGTCATGAAATCTGTTGTGTGGCCTTTCACCCTCCAGTTGCCTATGCCATACCACTCCAGAGGTACTTGTTTCTTGGTAAACAGTCTTAAAGCTCTCCATTGTAATCTTCTATTTATAAGGGTGGTTCTGCCGAGACATGAGGACACCCCTAAAGGAGTGCTCTGTGTCCCATGGATTGAAACAATGCCAGAGACACAGTCGTTTTCACTAAGTATTTTTGATGAATGAGTAGTAATTGAACACAGCAGAAGATTAGGGAAGCCACTGTGCAGAGCAATGTTTTAAGGTAAAAGTACAAAGAGAAGTGAGGAATCAGGTACCTCAAAGGAAACCAAAGCAAGAAGGATTCTTGCAGATTGAGTCTGAAGAGGAAGATTATTCAGGGGACAGTAAGACCCACAGTACTATTGGAATCATGAGTTATTCGTAATGCATCATAGTAAGCAGTTGTTCAATTCCTACAAGAGTAGAGTGGGGATGACCCAATTTTTGATCCAGCCCAGAAATTCTCAGAGTCATCTATGAGTTCCTGGAGGTCCCCAAGAGCTCCTCAGGCATTCTGCTACTGTGTATTATTTGCCTTTTCTTTGCATTGATGTGCATTTGCATCAGTGACACACACACACACACACACACACACACACACACACACACACACACAATGGAGGACAAACTTCTGCATGGTGCTTTAGCAGTTGACACCAAAGTGAACCAGGAGCCCCTGACTGTGCTTTTCTTGGCTCTCTTAATCATTGTTCTATTGCTGTGAATAGACACCATGACTAAGGCAAGTCTTATAAAATAAAGCATTTAATTGGGACTTGCTTACACGATTAGAGTCCATTATGATTATAGTGGGGAGCATGGTGACATGCAGGCAGGCATGGTGCTAGAGAAGTAGCAGCAGCAAGAAAGAAACACTGGGCCAGGTTTGGGATTTTGAAACCTCAAGGCCCACCCGCAATGGCATGTTTTCTCCAAGAAGGCCACTCCTATTCCAAAAAGGCCATATCTCCTCAACCTTCTAAGTAGTGCCACTCCCTGATGACTAAGCATTTAAATATGGGGCCATTCTTATTCAAACCACCTCACTGGCCATGTGCTTACAGCATTTTAAAAGGTAGTTTTACTTCACAACGCCGTTGCAGAAGCTGTGCAAATAATTCATTACTGTAGATTTTTGCCTTTGGGGTGCATGTCTTCTCGCTGTTCAGGACCTTTTTGCATACTGAGGTACAATGGCTGCTTTCAGGAAAGGCGCCTCTGTGGTCATTTGAGTTGCAAGTTGAACTAGCAACTTTTGTGCATGACGGAATGTCTGGTGAGATTTGGGAAGCAGGAAGGGGTATCCTAAAAAGTACAAAGAAGCCTACTAGCTAAAAATAATAAAATAAAATAGCAAGCAACAAATGAAAGCTCACACACAAAACCAGAAACAATAAAACAAAATCCTGAAAAATACTGGTTGTCGATGAGCAAGGCTGAACCTTCAAGTGCAGGTTAGAATCTTGAAAATCATGTTTCCTCCTTAAGTTTTGATGGGTGGAGCCCACGTAAACAAACAAGGATTTGGGATCTTTAATAATGCTGGAGTGTGTACAAAGGTTTCTGTGACCAAACAAGGGCTAAGCCCATCATCTCACTGTTCTGATGGAAGAAATGGAGAAAGAGAGGCTGGGCATTAAAATCCCTGGAACAAGTTATCAAAATATTAATAGAGGTGGTATTGCCTTTTCTTCCTCCAGAAGAAAACACTCTTTGACAAACCTAATGAGTCTTTCATAGGAATGTTTCTGTTGGGGGTTCTCATGACTTGTCAATGCAGCTGTTGTCTGTGGAATTCTAAGCTTGAATAATGCATAGCTTGACACAGCTTTGCAGAAACAAGCAATGTACTTTAGGATTCTAAACTTTAAAATCCCCAGAGGGGTCTCAAGAACTCATCCTTCTGGAAAAGCAAAGAAGGAAACAGCAACTAGAAGAGGGGGTGGTAGCCACAGAAAAACTGGTGACTTTTGCTACTTTGAGCTTGTAGTAGCCCAGTTGGCTTCAGAAGTCAGAACCTTGACCTTCAGCCTAGGTGACTGTAGGAAACAGGGTAAGAATGAAGTCTTGCAGAAAATGTGAGTGTTGGGGTTAGGGGCTGGGTATTTGAAAAGGCCATATCACAGCATGGGCTAACCAATGTGAACTGCAGGGTGAATGGTGCCGAACTCACATCACGCAGAATTGTTGGCGGGTGCTAAGAGGAGGAACAGAAAGAAAGCTAAGTGTGTGACAAAATGGCACAAAGGGGGGTGATACAGGTTTCAAGTTAGCATTGTCAATGTGCTCATGTCATTCACTCAGGGTCATCAATCATCTTAAAAGACGGTGATCTAGATCTCCCTATATATCTGGGAGAGAGGGTCCTGCTCCCATTCTAACCTACACTAGCCACATTTCCTCCATGCACAGTAGAGGGTCTTTGGGACTGCTGTCCGCTTCTATGTTGCACTCCAGGTAGAGATCTCCATATTTCTCCGTTGAAACCGCCTCCATTCTATATATCGTCTAGGTTTGTTCTCCTGAGAGTTCATGGGATACTATGTATGACTCTGAATGTGAAAGATGGCTGCTAGTGTTGGCTATTTGAAGGGCATGTGGACAGAGCTTGGACACATGGTTTGGAGGGTCTATACTCAAACATATCAGGTTCCCTCATGCTATAGGTGGAGCCAAGGGACATGAACTAGCTAGTCTCATTCTGCCTTATTCCTCCAAAACTCTTAGGAGCCTGAATTCTAAGTATAAATTTGACCTTGTGCAGTTTATTGCCTCATTGTGGACAGGGTGAGAAGATAGAACATATTCATTTAACTGGGGGACTCCTTGTGTACTCTTATCTGGAGTTCTATAATGTTAAGAAAAAGTCTGCCCCAAACTGTTGACAGACATTGTAGCTAATGTTTAACATCATAATACTCAGGGTAAACCATGGCTTCTGTCCCAAATCACTTCTTATCTAGAACCTGAAATTATAGGATCATAGCCTGGTTTTGGCTTGTGAACTCTTAGCAAAATAAACAAGCTTGCTTCTAGGCATAACTTTGAAAAATTTAAAGAGTCATTAAATTAGTCAAGGGATCAATTAGCTTCTCCCTGTTGGGGACACAGCTGAGCTTTGAACAGAGCCTGTGGACCATGTTCAGAGCCAGTGGGCACAGAGTGGACATCCTTTGAGTGGTACCCAGGGTGACTGTATGCTGCTGTTGCCTCAATTGGCCCTATCCATCACCCCATAAAGAAGCTCTCCCAGGGGATAGCCTATGACTCACCTGCAGCTTACAGAGAGGCAAGCCCAGCTAAATCAGTCTCTGATGCAGGCCAACAGCCCAGGAGAGCTGAGCTCCTCAACCAGGATGCCGGGTGCATAACATGCATTGGAGATATGCCTGCTGACTCACCCTACAAAGGCAGATGGCTCGATTAACAGTCAGAACAGCAGGTTCTGTTGGGAGTTAGAGATAAGGCCTTCTAAATCCCTGCAAGTTACTCATAAGTATGGCTGCCATTGTGCTTCCAAAGTGTCACTAAGTACTGCTCATCATTTACTCACTGAAACTCAATTATATGGCACTGCTCCGAGCCAGTACTGTTCTAAGTACTTTAACTTGCCAATGCATATAATCATCATACAGTCCCTATGACATAAGCAGGAAAATTATCTTTTATAGCTGAGGGAACCAGGGCGTAGAGTACTTAGGGGATGTGCTTAAGTGTATAGCCGCCAGATAGTGGACTGGGGCCATGAGCTTGGATGGTTTGCCCCTAGACTCCAGATTCTGTTAGGCTTACTCTTTCTGAAAACCATTTAGTGCAGACACTGTTGTCCCAGTTCATGGAGGAGGAACATGGAGCCAAGGCTTCCAGGCTCACCAGCTTACCAAGGTAAGTGTTCTGGTTCAGTCACACAGCTGGTAAGAGCTTGGAAGCAATTTACTAAATAGATTGTACTGTTGAGCAGCTCAGGTCCTTTTCTGAAAACTCCAAATGAGCAGGAGTTTGTTGTCATGTCCTGAAGGGCACTGATAGTAGAAAGGCCAGGCTTGATGTTAGCATTGCCCTCCTCTCTAAGGACCGATTGGATGGGAGAAGCTGAAATCACTTCTCCAAAGACTTGAGACTCGTGAGCAGGTAGGATGGAGATTTCCAAGGAACAGAATCACCCCTGCTCCCTGCTGAACTTGGGGACTTTGGGTAACAGGGTCCTAGGTTGACAAAGTACCTGGACCTGACCAGGCTACATGAGATAAATGAAATAATTTATTGTATGGTGGAAAGGTCGCAGGATTTAGAGATTGGCAGCCCTGGACTCACACCACCTCTGTTTTTACGTCACCACCCGGAGTCCCCATGTCTTGTGTTCAAGTGGGAGCTAACAGTGAGCACGGTCATGGAACAACCAATCTGCATGAATCTAGGTGCCTTTCTGTTTCTTGTCCAGAATCTGATGAGAGCTTTGAAGGGACCTTCCAAAAGCTCCCTCGCAGGCATTTGGCTAGTAGAGAGGGCGCTCTGCCAGCTCTCCATCCCCCGGTCTCCGGAAAGCAAAGACCTCCCTGGCACAGCCCGCTGGGCCCACTGACGCAATGGCTCTGGATGAAGGCCCAGCTCAGCCTGGCCCTTAGCCTAGTTGCTGAAGTGAAAGCCCAGGAGCCAGGAGCATGGTTAGGGATGTCCAGAGGCTTCTGGCCACCTCTCCTCTTCAGAGCATGCTTCTCTGCACTCCAGGGGACACTGAGACATTTGCAGATGCAAAATGGGACAATTTACGCCATATTTCTCCTCACTTTTTTTTTTTTGATGGTTTAATGTTGTGTTGTGATATAAAGACAAATAGGAAAAACAACCATTCCTAAGAGCCATCAAAATTGGCAACTGGCCCCCTGGGTAAGGACTGAAAAGGGACCAGGGAGCTACAACTTTCCCAGGTGTTTTGTGTTATGTTTTGTTTATTCTTTAGAGTGGAGGCAGGGACTCTGTAGAATACTTCCAAAGCATCTTTGCTCCTATCCTGGCTCAGAGGTTATGGAGGGATCTGGAGCATATGCTCCATATTGATTCACATTTACATACTTTCCTGCATCCATTATCTCACCTCATTAGGGCTTGGAAGGGGAAGTGGACCTGAGAGTGTCAGCAGTATGTGCTTTCCTGAGCCCTGTGGAGAATTGTCCCACACGGTAAATGAAACAGTTGCAAGGACTGGCCAGGAACCTGTAGAGGTGCGGGTGTCTCCGGGCTCAGGCCCAGGCCCAGCAATGCCTGGCTGGTTTCAGAGAGTCCAGCTGTGCCAAGTCACAAGATCGAGTGAGGGAATATTGTGGGCCAGTCAGCTCTGTGATTGATGATCCTGCCTGAGCTCCAAGTGTCTGTACAGGGCTCATGGTTTCCTACATGCTTGCCCTCCTTGAGACATGAATCAAATGGTTACAGTAAATCATATCCTTCCTTATTTGCTGGGAGGGGAAGGCTAAAATTGGCTATCCTTTGAAATAGGGCATAATCCACAAACTACCATTTATTTCTCAATGAAAACAACACAGAGGGAACCTCTGTGGTCAAGGCTGATCAGGAAGTGTGTGGCATGGTGTGGTGAAGTCTGAGTGTAGACTCAATTTGCTTGAGTCACTTTCGTGCAGGTCTCAGATGTATGCACATGTTAATCAGCCAAATCACTATCATACCGGCAGAAAAGTGGCCCAGGTTTCACTCCATACCACCCGGCATTCCTGTTGAGGACTGCCTCAAACATCTGTGACCAACTGGTCCTCAGGTGCCTGTTTCATGCTTCTCTTCTGAGATGTCGTTTCACATCCTTTAGTGATTTCTAGACTTGCCTCTGTCTCTCATGTGTGAAAATGAACAAACTGATTCCTCTGAGGCTCAGTTTCTTCATCTGTTAAGAAGATGACGCTGTCCTTAACCAGATAACCTGGTTAAGTTATGAGGGTACTGTGTAGCAAGGTTACCCGATAACAACTGCTGATGTACTTATGGTGATACAGTGTCATGCGCAGTAAGTAGAGTGGTATAATTTGAGCATGGATAAAGCTACTTTTCCCTTGACTGTAAAGAATTATCTTCATTGATTGCCCATTGATTTGGTAATCTGATAGTTCCCCAGTGGCTGTGGACGAAGCATGGTAAAACCGAACATCCTGTGGAACAAGAAAGAAATGGGTAGTGTTTTCTTTAGAAGCATGTTCGAAGTATAGAAAGTAAAGAAATTCAGTAATTACTGAGGAAGGCTGTGAAACAAGTATTTGCTTCTTCCTCTACTCAGTAGATCACTTACCAACCTGCTCACTGGGTATAAAGAGAGGAAAGGGAAATTCCAGGTAGAATATAAGGAAGCTGCAGAGAGAATCTATGGCAAGAGTTATCCAGTTATGGTGTTGTAGCATGACTCAGGGTATGAGAACATCACTTAAAGGTTAGAAGTTGCCAGGACTTTTTACCTAGTGTTCTGAGAAAGGGTTCTCAGGGGTTTGTGTTCATCACCTCTGAGTTCAGTGGCTCACAATGACATTTACTTAGGGAAACTTGAAAAAAAATCATTAGGCCCTGGAACATGCAGTACAGAAAGTGCAGTGGATTAGAAAGTGAAATCAGGCATCAGGACAACAGTGTACCCTCATGGAAAGGAGTATCCTGCCAACTGTTCCCAAACACTTTCTTTTCAAACATCCTCTCATTACCATTTGAAAACGTGTGCTTATTCAGCTGCTCTGAGTCTGCAGTTTGGCAAAGTGAATTGGTAGTATTAGCCCTATGTCCTAGCTTGGGGTCAAGGCATGTTGGGTCCTTGACAACTCAGAACCTGGGAGAGTTTGCAGGGGGTAGGTCTACCTAAGAGTCTGGAATCCCTTACCACAGGACATTCAATGGGAAGTGGGTTGGCAGTTAGGGTGCCAGGAGATGGCTGAAAACCAGGACCAGTCTGGTTGTGGCAGCTGTTCCCTGACAGAAGGATCATTCTGCCATCATTCTAAAAGAAGATTCTGGAAGGCAATGTAGATGCAGAGCATCCAGACCCAGATATGCAGGCTGTTTTGTGAGTTGGGCTCAAGTACTAGACGGGGCAGCTGGCTGAACAAAGGAAACCATTTATGCCAGTAGCCTGCTGAAATCCAAGCACTGTAGAAACCCTTAGCTTAGAGCCATGTAAGAGCTTGGCATTTGACTCATTGTTCACGGGATAAACTGTCAGGCTGAACTAGCCTGGCCACATTGGAAGGCTGCTAGGTACAAGTCAAATCCCTCTAGTTTAGCCACAATTTAGTGATGACGTCAGGCAGGGACTGAGGATGTCTGAATCACAAGGATGGAGACTTCAAGGCATGACATCAACAAGGACTTAAAGATAGAGACCAAGATTTGGCAGGTAATATGATCCCATTGATTATTTGATAATATGCAAGGATAGAGAAACAAGGCAGAGGGAGTATCCTCTTTAAAGTGAGTTCTTATACTTTGGACACTGTTGGATAAAATAAGTATTGGCTCCAAGACTCTTCTTATTCCAACTTTGGTCATTTTCTTGCATTTACTAGTAGGAGGCCATACTTTATAGTCACAATTACATATGATATGACTGGTGGGTTCAAAAGGGCTTTCAAGTTCAGGCTTTAGTGACATGTTCTCCAATGGGTAGGATGCCATTTTCACAAGTGCTGTTTCTTTGAAGAGGCAGAATCAGTATATACAGTATCCAAAGACTGTTATAGCTGGAAAACAGATGGGGCAAAAACTAAGGTGAGTGTGGTGCCTAGGTGACAGAAATAAAAGGATTTTTCATGGGGTAACAGGGAATGCAGAGCCAGTGGACCAGTGAGTGTTGTTTAAGAAGTTTTGAGATTCTTAACAGCATCTTACACATGAAAATAACAAACATCCCTAGATCAACTCCCTGAGTGGAACCCACGTGAGCATTTGAACAGTATATGTATTCTTTGGGAATTTCGGCCGATATCTAACATGATCTATAAGTAATAATGAACTTAGAATGATTATGATAATCCCTGAGGAATTTCCCAGGCCAAAGGTAGCCATTCTCCTGCTAAGAACACAGGTTTCTGTTAGGTTGCTAAGCTAGTCTTTGCATTGTATTCAAGGCACAATGTTTAGTGGTACACTTCCCTTTGGGTGATCAGTGAAACTGCTCATGGATTCTTTTCTTTCGATTTAATCCACATTCACAGGGAGTCTTAAGGTTTCACCGTGCTTACTGAGCACAGGAGCATTTGTGGTTGGGTCATATAACATTTCCATAAAATGAAGAGAAACTGAAATCTTCTCCAGAGATTATCATCAATTTTGTCTGTATAAATATGCCACAAAATTCCAATGGCTGCTCTATTTATGTTGAAAGATGTTTATGAAAAGAACAGATCTTTAAACTGCAGTGATCTCAAGGTGGGTTGGCTATGTTGCATTTCTAAAACATTGCTCTAATATTTGAGTGACACCATTTTAGATATTTCACTTGTAAAAGGGATATGTGTGTATATATATATGTAGTATATTTATATGTAGCATATGAATATGTACATGTATGTGTATGTACACATACACATATATGCATCTATATACATTACTATTACAGGTTACCCATATCCTTTCCTTCAAACATACATCTAGATATGAAGCTGTTTGTTTGGAAAATGCCACCCAGACTGTAGCTGAGTGATATAAGCTGAAGCTTGACTCTGGGGCTGGGAGTGTAGCTGAGTGGGAGAATGTCCACTACAGACTCAAAATGGAGAAGGCTTGGTCTCTAGAGGTTGGCACTATTTTGTGAGGTGGTTAAAATGAGGAGCCACCAGGAGCATGATGCTGAAGGGCAGATCCAGTCTTCTCTTCCTTCCTGCCTTCTTTGCTGCTTCCTGGCCTCCATGAAGGGAGCAGTTCTGCTTCTCCACACCATTTTAATATGATGGTCTGCCTCCCTATGGTTCTGACAGAATGGAAATGGCTGACCGCAGTTTGAGAAACATCTCAAACTGTGAGCCCAAGTTAACCTGTCTTCCTTTAAGCTGATTATGTCGTGTATCTTGTGTCATCAGCAACAGAAAACAAACTAATAATGAAGATGATACAGAGGGTGAGGAAAGTCAGAGCAGGAACTCAAAGTGGGGGAGAAACCTGGAGGGACTGAAGCAGAGACCATGGAGGAGTGCTGCAAGTACTGGCTTGCTTCCTTATAAACCCTAAGTCCCTCCTGCACAGCAATGGCATCATTCACAGTGGGCTATGTCCTTGCATATAAATCATCACCCCAGAAAATGCCACACATGCTTGTGAAGGTCAGTCTGATAGGGGTGTTTACTTAACTGAGGTTCCCTTTTCTCATATGACCTTATCTTGTGTCAAGTTGACAAAAAACAAACAAACAAAACAAAACACCCCAAAAGCCTAAAAAACACATGTGAAGAACAAAGATAATTCAATAGCATGGGAAAACAGATGACTTGATTTATAAACGTACAAAGTATTTGAATAGTCATTTCAGAAAAAAAGACATACCAAAATGTGTGAAGAAACGCTATCATGTATCGTAAAACAATGAAAATCAAAACTTCAGCATGCCATCATTTTGTCAGTTACCTCTTACTATTGACATGACAAAATACCTATCAGGAACAGCTTAAATAAAGAAGGGTTCATTCTGGCACATGAGTTAAGAAGGTCCAGATTGGTAGGAAATAAATGGTGGCAGAGCTCGTGTCTGAGACTCCAAGCATCTTGGTTGGCTAAGGAATAGATCTTGGGCAGGAAATGAGTTCAGACCATAGCCTCCATGGCCCACTGTTAGTGTCCCATATCACCTAGCTAAGCCCTACATCCCAAAGGTTCTACAACTTTCTGGAACAGCACCAAATCACCTTAGATTCAAGTTATCAAACATACAACCCTGTAGGGAATGCTTCATGCTCAAACCCATTAGAAGAGCTGTTATTAAGAGGAGAAGGAATATCAGTGAACCATTGTTAGGGAGAATGTGGATGAGTATCATCATTATGGAAACCACGGTGGAAGTTCCTGTAGAACTGCTGTAGGACCCAGAAGTTCATTTCTTTTTTTTTCTTTCTGTGTCTGTTTATTTATTACATCTCCATCACAGTGCCCTCTTCACTTCTTAATGCATTTCCAAAGCATATGACAGTGTTTCAGGGCATATTTTCACTCTCTTGTTTATTGTGGCACTACTTACAATAAATTAAATATGAAATAAAATGAAGTGTTCATAGGCTGTATTATTATATTGGTATTCTATTGCATATACATACTATGTATATGCTATATATACTCTTGTATATATTTGTGTGACTATTGTTCATAATGTATTACACATTTAAACTTTACCAATAGATTAGACCTCAAATGTCTCACTATCATTTGTAAGACAATAACTGTGCGAAGTAATGGATATATTAATTATCCTGATAGTAGTGATTATTTTAAAATATACATCAAAATATCACATTGTATACTTTATTATTTGTCAATTATATTTTAATTAAGCTGAAAAAACCCCATATTGGTGCTTTATGTCAGAGTTCCAATTAATAGAGTGGTTCTTTGATTAGATATTGTATTTTAAAGTGTTTCTTGCAGTTCATTGTGTGATGTACCATGAAGAGTCTCAACTTACAAAATGCTTGGAAAACATTGACTCTGTCAAGTCTGCTTTTTTTTTTTTTTTTTTTTTTTTTTGATGTTCGGTGTGGTGACTTCCAGAGCTTGGTGATTTTAATTTGAAGATGTACTTATGTAGTAGTTAGACCACCTTTCTTCTAATGTTAGAAGAAAATATTTTAGTTTGCTTTGAAAGAGTTACATGCGTTCTTGTAAAGTTATGGTTGTTGGCACCGTGATGATCCATGAAAAGGTAAGGAACACAGAATGGGAAGCAGAGGTAACAGGAGGTGTCCCAGCTCAGTGTTCTCAGATGCACAGTTATAGCCGTTTTTCATTTGTTATTCACAAACAGATTTTACCTGCCTGTGGTGAAACTACTGCAGTCTAAGAAAAGCCACTTATGTTAAAGGTGACATTGCTCTCTCTCTCTCGGAACATGCATTTGGCAAGGAATTCATTAGCCAGACAGGTGTTGATGTCACTGTCAAATCTCAATTGCTAATTTTTTTTGTTTCTACTTATGGGAATAACAAGCTATTAGACAATAATAGGCAGCAAGGAACTTTCTATGACCCTCTCTAAATATAGGTGACCTGAAAGAAACAGCAGCCATTATTACAAGGGCAACTTATTATCATTGTGTTCTTACTACAAACTTAAAATGACATAAGTTCTTAAGTGACCCGAGGTTCATATACTGAGGAGATGGGTTGAAAACACTTTACTGAGTGCATAAAATTGGTTCAGGAGGCATCTGGAGTCTCTGATGATAAAATCCATTAAATAACATTTGAGAGATTTCAATGTTGCTTTCCCATCTGTAGAGAGAAAAGTTTCAGGGCTGCTGTTCAAAGAAACTTGACTCTGTTGGGCTAGTTATGAAGGCAAAACAAAACAAAATCAAAGATATTTCCAAGCTTAAAGCAAACTGGGGGTGACAGCCATTGTGGGGAGATAGAAGAGGTATAAGCAGGAAGAAAAGCTGTTTGTAACTAAGTGGCACAAAAAGTCAGGGTAAGAAATATGGTCAGGCGTGGATGAGTCATAGTCATGGAGACTGCTCACGGTGGAGGAAAGGAGATCTGAACCCAGCACTCCATTCATGGCGGAGTCACTGTCCATCCTGGGATTGCTATCTATGTGCCTTAAGTTGTGTTTTATTCCATTGTGCCTTGTCAATGCTCCACAGACAGTACATTAAAACAGGAGGACAGCCTCATGTTTCAGGTCAAGCTAGAAGTCATGATTGTCATTAAAGAATGGAGACCAGAAATTTGAGGATAAAGTAGGGCTGGGGCAATGTCCTCCTTGAGAGCCAAATTGCAAGGATAGAAGACGAAATGAAAAGGACATTTAGGAAGAACGACTCACTCCAGATTCCATCAGGGCGTTATACAGCTGTAGGGGCTGAAAGGTGTGAAAATTCCTGGGGAGATCCAGTTAGAGTCCCAGTGGAGGCTTAAGGGAGCTCATCAGTATTTTACAGTGTTATGTCAGATGCCTCATTTCCCTTGGTCAACCTGTGTGGTGATTTAGTAACTAGCTCGACAATCTTAAGGAATCCCATCAAAGCTTCAAGTAGTACTGGGAAAAATTCAAGGCCTTAGTTCTGTGTTCTGGTTAGAAGCCAACCATGGCTTTTTGGAGGGCCTCTTAGGGAGAAATGGGGAAGATTATATTTTTAATAGACAGTAACTCCAAAGGTTGACCTTGACTCTTTGGAGATGATTGGGCAACTGGAGTTGCAGAGTACCTCCCAGGGCTTCAAATAAACCTTTCTCTGTGAGTCATGGCTGAGGGTAACTTTCAGATTTACATACTATTCTGGGCACGTTTCCCTGGGCTAGATCTCCATACTGCATCTGTCAGTTGTTTGCTCATCAAGAGCATACAAAAATGTTCTGTAGATATACTCCATAGTTATGTAGAGAAGGTTCACGGGATTAGGGATGATGTCAGAGAGTTTGTTAATGATGGGATTTCAGTGGCTGTATGCCCAGTGACTAAGTGCATTCATACTTCTTTTGGATACTTCCTACTTCTATGATCATGGGTATGTAGTAATTTTGTAATCCCTTAATCTTAGTTTCTCCATCTGTAAAATGAATATAATAACAAATGCCCATGTTGCTGGATTTTGGAGACCGTTAAACGAGGTCATGCTTATGGGATGACCTCGTTCTAAACATTGTGCAGAACTCATTTGAAGAACTCATTGAATCAACGTTGCTGTTGTGCTTTTTGGGAAGTGATGGGGCTGGGCTGTCTCTGGTGACTGCCTTGAGGCTCTCAGCCCTGCAGTACAGTGGCTCAACAGTCAGTAGCCTAGGATTTTGAAATATGGGAAGTATATGATTGGCTAATCATACCATTCCTGAAAGAAATAGACTGAACAGATTAGTTGCCTGTGTGATAATCTCAGTGGTGTCAGAATGTTTGACATTAAGCATGAATGATTACTGAATATAAGAGATTGCCTTGAGTTTCAGAAGAATCTTTGAATATTTAACAGAGTTAAGACTATGAAAGACCATGGGGATATTTGAACTTGAATTGTATGTATTTTGCACTATGATGTTACTATAAGCCTATGAGGGCCAGATAGTGAAATACAATAGTTTGAATAAGAATGCCCCTAAGTGTATATGTATTAACACTTGGTCTGCAGCTGGTAGAACTGTTTGGGAAGCATTGGAAGCTGTGGCCTTGGTGGAGGAGCTGTATCACTGGAGTTGGGCTTTGAGTTTTCAAAAGACTTGCATTATTTCCAGTGTCTCTCTCATTGCCTTGTGGTTGTAGATCAAAATGTAAACTCTTAGCTATTCCTTTGTCCATCATGGACTCCAACCCTTTTAAACTGTAAGTCCAAATAAAGTTGCCTTGGTCAGGGAGTTTTGTTTAGACATATCTGTTGTATTCTTACAGCAATAGAAAAGTAATTATGGCAATTTCTTCCCTCCTGAGTGACAGTTGATGCAGGCTGTCATCTGAGAGACTGTTTGAGGACTGTCAGTCCTCAAAACACCTAAGCAGGACCTCTTTATGTGGCCTGGGAATCCTGTCAAAGTGGTTGCAGTATTTCAGAACAGTTGTTTTGAGACAGAAGCTGGATAGTTTTTATGTTACAGCTTCAGAAGTTTATATATAACACCAGCTCTGTAACAGTCTATTGGTTGAAGTAGTCCCCCATCCCCACCCCAATTCAAGTGTAAAAAACATAGATCCCACTTCTTGACAGAAGGAATGTCAATCATGTAAGAGCATGTGGGGCAGGATAAATATGCATGTATGTATGTCTGTGTTTGGGAGACACACTGGTTTAGGCCATTCTGTACTCACAAGTTCACACTCCTTCTACATGCAGAGCATATTCATTTTGTCTCACTGGACCCTTAAGTATTATTTCATTCTAATAGTAGGCTCAAGATTGAGGCTAGAGCTCAGACACTGGCATCCAGCCTCTGAGACTCTTAAACAAGCCCTACTTTCTGGAAGTTATACCCTTGAGGAGTTTCCCATGTTGGATTAGGACTGACTTCTATGACCAAGAAAATAGAGCAAGGCTGGCAGTGGATGACTTCCAAGGGCAGATTGTAAAAAAGCACCAGAGCTTCTATTAAGTCTCCCAATGCTCTCTCTGGAGGAATCTAATCAGTATGCTACAACAATACTCAATAGCATTGTGAGATGGTCTATACCAGGGGCTCACAACCTGTGGGCTGTGATCCCTTTGGGGCTCAAATGACCCTTTCACAGGGGTTGCCTAAGACATTGAAAACACAGGTATTACATTTTAGTTTATTACCGTAGCAAAACTACAGTTATGAAGTAGAAACAAAAATAATTTTATGATTGGAGGTCACCAAAACATGAGGAACTGTAGTAAAGGGTCACAGCATTAGGAAGGTTGACAACTAATCGTGTAGACCACAGAGAGGAACTGAGGCTTTTCAAGGATAGCCAGCTCTGTGAATGGCCTCCTTGGAAGTGGATTATGTGTGTCCACTCTAGCCTTCAAAGGCCTGCAGCCTAATCAATGTCTGACTACAACTCCACAAGAGACTTTGAGGCAAAACTACCAGCCAAACCTAGTCTGAATTTTTGTTCTCTAAGCCATAGAACATTGGGATGGTTCACCCTAGGCCACTGACTACTACATCATTCTAAGAAAGTATAATTTTCACTAAAATTTGAGAACCTTGGCTTAAGAATTTACTTGATCATGCTAGTAGAATACCAAATATAGAGAAAACATTTTTCTTCATTACAGACATTTTTTTCCCATAAGTATACTTTGCCCACCTGAAGTTGAAAGGAAGCATTCTGTGTTATTTTTGAGATATGGACAGAACAAAGTGAATCTGTGCCAGAAGAATATGGGATGGGTTAGTCACGTTTTCAAGTTTGTAAGACAAGCAAAGTTTGGCTCCAGGCACTTTGGAAAAGAACCTCCATGGAACCTGAGTTTGGATTATGATTAGCGTTTGCTTGCTTCTTGCAATATGTGGGTTCTGGATATCTTCAAGACTAGAACTAATGAACACCATGGTTAATTCTGTTCCTCCTGAGATTAAAGAATTGCTTTTACCCTTATTGGTTTTGTTTTGTAGGCTTCTTGTCATTTAGTAATTACTCTCCAAAGGAAAGTCTATCAGCCTGACTCAGCTCCTTATAGTCCTACTGTCTGCCACACAGTAGGATTGTCAGTGTGTCTTCAAAGGAGTGGAATCAATGTTTTAGGAGTAGATTGCTGCGATATCCCACTAAGAGTATATTATTGGTATGGCAAGTTTTCAAGATTCTAACATGTCAAACAATCCTTAAATATTCTATATTTTCTTTTTGTTTGAAATGGAATGCTAAATACCAGGCTTTGCATTTTTCTATATTTGGCTTGTGAAATAAGTGTGTACATTTCTTCCAGAAAATGAAAAAAGCAGGATTGAAAGCAAGAATGGGTTAAAATCACTTCTGTGACCATTGATCATTGTCTTTCTTATCTGTAGCCTATGTTTCTTTCACCGTTGTCTTTTAATTCTTTAGTGATACGTTAGCATCCAGCTATGTGAGGGGAGGAAGGGTGCAAGGTCCTTTGGGGCATACTCATTGCTGCCAGTTAGCTGAGGGTTCTGTAGACTAAACACACACACACACACACACACACACAGAGGTACTGATAGCACAGGGTCTTAGGTAATGGAAGTGATACACTAATGGAGTGCTTAGGTGTCCAGAGAGGAGTTGCTCTTTATAAACAATCATGATGACATTTCATCCACTGGCAGACCACATTGTCACAGATTACAATGGAACTGAAAAATTCTCATTGCCTAGTACTCTTGCCATCTGAAAGTCATAGCACAATGCATCACTCAGAATAGGTGACAACTCTGGTGCAAACTAGCCTCCTGAACTGAGAATAATATAAAGGAGCACATACATGACCTCGCATAGTACATAGTGATTCTTAATAAATGATTGCTGCTGGTTTGCTTTCCAAATGGAAAAAAATCTGGCTGTGTAGAGATAACCACTTTTGGTTATTCCTTTAATCTATCTCATTATCTAGAAATTATCAACTATTAATTGGACATTAGAAATAAAATTTGGATTGCATCACATCTATCCTATTATTGTCTTTTTCTTAACATGCAGGCAGTATATATTTTTATTAATGGATGTTGTTTTTAGAAAAAAATCCCATTCATTCAATTTTTACCAATGAAGACTCAGGAGCCAGATACTGGGGTGAAAGCCTGCTAGCTCAAAGAGGCAGAGAAAACACCCAGCTGACCTTCCTAGTCCACTGACATCCCAGAAGGAAAAAGCCCTTTCTTCTTTTCCATGCTATCTTAAATACCCTTCAAACTCAAATGTCCCTCCTTTCTACTTCCTCTGTGTCTATCTTTCCTCCTGACTTTCTCTCACTCTCTACATTTTTTTTCTTATGTTCATGCCCTGTCAACTGGTTGCTTGTTCTGCCTCTTGACCCTTGACTTTATTTAACCCTGTTTACAGAAGGCTCTTGGATTAAAGGTGTGTGCTAGGTCTAAGCCATACCACAACAAGAAGCAGGTATTCCCAGTTCACAATCTCGGGGTTCACAATGTGAACAAATATCCTACCACAAATGAATATACCTCTCTAATATTTTAGTGATAGTGTGTATTACTATTAAATATTGCATTTCCCCACGACTGTGTTAATATGAACATCCTCTTAGTCAAGATGTAGTGTGAATCCATCACTACTTCCACAGGATAAAATCCATCTGCAGGGTCTGCTGATTGTTGCTTCCCTCATCATTTGTATGAAGTAAATGTTCACTAAGAGTACCACTAGGGTTGATGAGATGGCTCTGTAGGCGAAGGAGCTTGCTATCAAATCTGGCAACGTAAGTTTGATCCCTAGGACATGCATGGTGAAAGGTGTGGATTTATATAGTTGTATTGTTTGCAGTTTCTCTCTTAACATGGCTAGCACCCAAATAATTGAGTCTGGGATATATTATTTATTTAATAAGCTTTACAGTACAATACTGATCAATTTTAATTTATTCTTAACCCTCTATGCTACTCTGACTCCCTCTTTGCCAAAATCAATGAGATACTTGCAGTTTAGGACTTTCTGTGTTCCAGCTACTCATTGTTCATCTTTCCTAGACCTCTACTATGGCTTAATCCCCTACTTCTCGTCCTCTAACTCCTCCACCTGTGGAGGGTAGGAGGTCCAACCCTATTCTCTTACCTGCTCAGCAATTGACTGTAAACTGTTTTTATGGCATATCAGGGGACAATTGGTGAGCAGTGTTTACACAACACTGAGACAGCAGATTCTCAGAATAAGGATTGCAACAAGATATGGTGGGGGGGGGGGGTTTACAGAAATCAGCATTTGAATTACACAATAGCCTTATGCATGCCTATAGTAAAGGTCTCCTGCTGCTCTTGCAGAGGACCTGAGTTTGATTCCTAGCACCCGCTTCAGACAGCTTATATTCACCTGTAACTCTAGCTACCATCTTTTGGCTCCTTAGGTATCCAGGTATGGTGGAGGAAGATCTTATACACTGTTTTCAAAAGCTGCTTTCAATGTGCTGAGATCTGGTTAATGCCCTATCTGAGGCATTCTCTGATTGGATAATAAAAGTTGCTGATAGCCAACTAGCTGGGTAGAATGAGTATAGGAAGGTATATCTTCCTGGGAGGAAGAGAGAAACCCTGAGAAGATACAGAGGAAGTGCTTTTTCTGCCAGGAGACACAAAAGAGGACAGATGTGTCTGAGAGCTTTGGAAGGTACAACAAACTACATGGCTGGTTGAGATTAGGTGGTCGGGTTAACTTAGGTGAGCTAGTCGAGAGTCTGCCCAGCTAAGACCTAAGCATTGGAACATTAAAAGGTCTTTGTGTGTTTATTTTATGGGCATAAGTGCTGCTCTTGGTCTCAGACCTTATCACCAGGCCTCCAGCTAAGGCCAGCCAGGCCTGCCCAGTCTGCAGGCCTCCTGCCAGGCCCCGCTGGCATGACACAACAGTTTGTAGTTATTATTAGGGTTAGTTGTTAGATAATAGGTGTTTATAGTTATTGATAAATATATTTGTTAACAAAGTTTAGGTTTCACAAGTACTTGCATGGTACACACTCATGTGCACACCCCCATACATACATACCTACACAAACACACACGCAGAGACAAGACACCTAATACATAAGATAAAAATAAATAAATCTTAAACAAACAAAACCAACACTTTATATAAAATAAATAGCACAAATATTGGATGGGGTTAAATATAGTGATTTAAGCTTCATACACTGAACACCAAGCAGCATAATTTGAAAGTATATTCTGTAAACCTAAGACAATCGGTAGAGTCAACCCAAGTACAGAAATAGTGTAGAATCATAAAAATTAAACCATAAACTAGGAAGGGTACAAATGGAATGATGAGAAAATCAAACAGCAAGGCTATTGGGGAAATGGCTCCGTGTGTAAAGCGCTGCTTCGTCTGCATGAGGATCCAAGTTTGATCTCAGAACACATCTAATATTAGCCCAGTTGGGTAATATTCACATGTAATCCCAATGCTGGAAAGGTAGAGGCAAGAGAATTCCTGAGGCTTGATGCTTGTTTGGCCAGCCTAGCATACTTTGCAAGTTCCAGATCATTGAAAAACCCTGACTGAAAATCAGGTGGATGGCATTTCCCAAGGTTGTCCTCTTACCTTCATACATATGAATATACATAGTAACATAACTTACACACCTGTGCACTCATATGCACATACTGAATTAAATAGCACAATGATGAATTTAAGCCATATCCATCATCATAAAAGTTATATAATTTTAATATAACTTTATAATTTTTATATGACCTAAATTCTGTGGGAAAAGACAAATATTAAATAAATAAAAGCAAGTCTAAAGTCATATTCTGCTGTTTTAGGGTTTCTATTGCTGTGATAAAACATCATGACCAAAAACAGCTTGGGGAGAAAAGAATTATTTCATCTTACAACTTGTAGTCTATGATCCAGGGATAGTTGGGGCAGGAATTTGAGGCAGGAACTGATTCAGAGGTCATGGAGGGGTGCTGCTTACTGGCTTGCTCTTCATGGTTTGCTCAGCCTGCTTTATTATACCACCTAGAACCACCCCCAGAAGTAGCACCACCCCTTGAGGAATGGGCTCACCCACACTAATCATCAATCAAAAAAAAAAAAAAAAGAATAGACCACTGGCTTGCCTGTAGGTCAATCTGGTAGGGGCATTTTTCTTAATTGAGGCTCCCTCTTCCAAATTAATACCAGTTTGTGTCAAGTAGAGATAAATCTCGCCAGCATACCTGCTAACAAGAAACATATTAGAAATATAGAGATTTAAATGGATTAAGCATAAAGAAAAGATTTTCATGCTGGCACAAATCAAAAGAACATTGAAATGATTACATATAAATAGATGAGCAATACTAGATTTTAAAGCAGAGTCTCAGTATCATAAGAGAGGGTTGTTTTGTAAAGATTAAGATTATCAGGATGATTCCTTAAAGATGATAGAGTTAATCATCAAAAGGAGAAAACGAACCTATTTCACACGCTGGAAAACCATAGAGGCTCCAAGTTTGTCTCTTTTAAGCAGTTCAATGCTATCACAAAGGACTCAGGTTATCTCTATACTTCACCCTGCCACACCTAAGACATCCTCAGATTGGCTTACCTTATGAATCAAGATGGCTGAGACCATTCTAGCAATCACATTCTGATAGTCTGTGGAGGGAAATAAGTCTTTCCTCCAATTGCCTCCCATGAGCTTCTTCAATGCCATTTGTCAACAGCACTTTTGAACTGGTTGATTTAGGTCAGCAAATTGTACAAAGATGAAGATGGTAACTCTTGCAATTTTGCAAGCCACGTGTTCCTTGAGACAACTTCTGCTATTGTGGCAAGAAGTCATCCATACACAATATGTAAATGGAGACATGTTTACAGCACTATTTTAATTCACCAAGCAGTTAATTACCTAGATATCACACATGGACCTCACTTTATTGATTACCTGGCTCAGAATAATCAGGTGAAGTGGGTTTGACTTCCCTGAGGGCTGAGTACTCCATAATTTGGTTTATCTAAGCAACAAGTTGGAGGAATGGTAGTGGGTAAGCAATCCACATATCTATCAGTCACACACTCATCCTCAAAGCCTTGGCAGTACCTCATGGTTATTACGTGACCAGTCACTCTGGACTCAATGGTTGGTGAATGACTTCATTTTACACTCATATACTGCAGACTATCACTATCCCAAGCTCTGATAGTTTGAGGCTCAGGAAAGGTTTTTATACAGGTTTCATCTCTTTGTCCCTGAATTAACATTCATTGTGCTTTATAGATCTTGCATACCACAGAGCACAGGTAAATGAGGAAGCTTTAGGGAAGCCAGGTGAGGGAGGGAGACCATGGAGCCAAAGTAACAACCTGCTTCCTCAGGACATCTGTGTCTTGCTCTGCTCCAGAACATCAAAGCTTTCCAGAAACAGAAGCAACACAAATAATAAATTAGGGGAAAGCTATCATTCCCAACGCTGCAGCTGAAAGGCTGAATTGCAATGTTACCAAGAAAGGGAAAGGGAGGCCTGTTTTTTTTTTTTTTATAACCTAGAGTTACACTTCTTCTTCCCTCTGTTAGTGAACACAGTCCTGTTATTTCTGCAAATGTGTTCTTTCTGATCTAAGTGTTCACATGCTGTGAAAATATGTGGGTGCACCTCCTGGGGTGATTCATTTCCCCAAAGTACCCAGCAAATGAAGGAGGCAGGCACTAGAGTTAATTGAAGGGTTGGGGCACCCCTTCATGCAGTATGACAGAAGATTCTAAAAAGTCTGAGGCAGGAGGGCACCTTTCTCAAGAAATAAGAAGTCTGCCATTCTGGGATCCAAGATGACGGCGGCCTGTGCGGATGCATTTTGAACGTGGGGAAAACAGCCATAAAGCCACAGAGTTATAAGACATTGGGAAATAATCTGAGTGACTTGACCCTCCTGGGTCTTACCCAGCTACCCAGGAACCATTAAAAGTCTCTGGGCAGGACTCTCCTCCCCTCTCTCAGACATGCACAGAAGCTGCTGAATCTGGGAATCAGGAACCCCCACCAGGAGAGAGGCCAGTTAAGATCCACTCTAATACCCAGTGGGCAGATTTGAACCCCACACATGGTTACTCACCAGCCTACTGGGACCCCAGATCCCACACAGGCATTCCGGCTATTTAGCAAAAGGTTGCAGACCTGTGGGAGTGCCATACACTCTTAGCAGCGCGCCACAGCAGCAGGGTGCGCAGTGGCTGATGGTTCCACAACATGTCAGCCCAGTGGCAAGCGGGTCCACAAGTGCATTTTGGAAAGTGCACGCATTTTTGTGTTCCCCCAGAGGGGTGTAGGACATACATACAGGCCCTTCTATTGGATTTACAGTCATTGGAAAAAAACACTGCAGTGGGACTGAGCAGCAGGATACTCTTCCGGCTGCAGGTTACACAGCAGCTCAACTGCTGTGTACCTGAACTTGGAAGACAGTGGCCCCATTTGCCAGTATCCAAAGCCAGCTCCATACCCACATTGGCAGAGCTGTGAGAATGGCAGAAAAGGCGGCAGGGTTGGAAGGTGGATTTGCCTACCACAGGGTCCAAGCCCTGGGCAAATTGTGGGGTTATTATTATTATTAAACTCTTTTGCTAGTACTGGCCCTTCCATTGGCAAACAAGAGCTTAAGCATATATAGTTCCACCCCTGGATCAGTGAGGTTAAAACCTGGGAGACACTGCTGAGTGACTCACCTTAAGGTCGTGGAGTCGGGTCCTTTCAAGACTCCAACAGGCAGTCTCAGCCCCCAAACTTGGGACCTCCAGAGTCCACAGAATCTGTGCCTGGACACACAGTACCATACCACCAGAGCCACTGCAGGCTGAACACTCAGTGTGCAACATAGAGAGCTCTGACTTGGGAGCAGTGAAACAATCTTGGGCCATTCCTCATTGCCTGGGAATAGGCTGCACCAACTCACAGTGCTTCTGGCTATTAGATACACATTGACCCTGAGAATCCCCTGTGAGCAGCTGGGGAGGACCACAAACACGGTCCAACACATAATTTTCAGGGGACCTACAATCCCACCTAACAGCCCGAGGCCTGCCAACCTGCACTTTCATCTACAGGAATCTATAGGAACATACACCATCACAATCCCTCACCTGAGTCCCCAGTTGGGACAAAACAGGAAGGGGTGAGCTCTCAGAGACACACTGAATACCTCCACACAAGGCCTCAACCAGCCAGTGGAAAGCGACAGATCACCAAGCAATACGACTGCTACACAAAGCGCCCCCTTTGACCCCAAGCCCAGAAGACAACAGGAACAAACAGCTAAGGAAAACCAAATAGATAAAGGTCAGAGAAAACACCAGAAACAACAGAAGTCAGGGAGATATGACTCCAAAAAAATACAACTATGCTAGCAAAGCAAGCCCTGACCACATCACCACAGCTGAAACACATGAAAATAACAACTCTACAGTCTGGAAAGTGATAGAGCCCTTTCAAGAAGAACTTAAATCTATGAAGGAATTCAAAGAGTCCACAATTTTACAAGCAACGGATAATACCATTGGAGAGCTCCAAGCCATAGTGGCTCAAATTGAAAAGGAAAGACACAAGGCAATGAAAGATTTAAAAGAGATGAAATATTTCCAGGCAAAGACAAGCAAATTGGAGCAGGAAATATACAAAACGAATAAAATCTTTCAAGCCATGAAACTGGAAATGGAAGCAATAAAGAAAACACAGTCAGTGTTAAGAGTGGAAATGGAGAATCAAGGGAAGAGAACAGGAACTACAGACATGAGTATCAAAAGTAGGATACAAGAGATGGAAGGCAGAATCTCAGGCATGGAAGATTCAATGGAAGAAATCAGTACAACATCCAAAGAAATTGAAAAAGCCAAAAAGGTCCTCTCCCATAACATCCAAGAAATCAAGGACTCACTGAAAAGACAGAACCTGAGAATTATAGGCATAGAAGAAAGACAAGACTCCTGACTCCAAGGTCCAGGAAACATCTTCAACAAAATCATAGAAGAAAACTTTCCAAACCTAAAGAAAGAGATGCCAATAAAATTCCAAGAGGCTTACAGAACACCAAACAGATTAGATCAGAAAAGAAACTCCTCTCGCCACATAATAATTGAAATTCCAAATGTACAGAACAAAGAAAGAACATTAAAACCCATAAGAGAAAACGGTCAAGTAAGGTATAATGGCAGACCCATCAGAATTGCACCTGACTTCTCCTCTGAAACTCTAAAAGCTAGAAGGGCCTGGGCAGATGTCCTACAAGCCCTGAGAGAATATAGGTGCCCAGCCAGACTACTATACCCAGCAAAATTCTCTATCAACATAGATGGAGAAAACAAGATATTCCATGACAAAATCAAATTTAAACAATATCTACTCACAAATCCAGCCCTACAGAAGATCCTAGAAGGAAAATTCCAACTCAGAGAAGATTATACACCCAAGAAAACAGAGGAAACAGAAAACTCCATGGCAAAAAACAAAAGAAATACAGGACGACCACCTATACCAAAATAATGGGAAATAACAACCTCTGGTCACTAATATCCATAAACATCAATGGACTCAACTCCCCACTATATCACAGTAAAGGGTTGGGAAAAGGTTTTCCAAGCAAATGGACCCAGGAATCAAGCTGGAGTAGCCATCCTAATATTAAGCAAAACAGACTTCCAACTGAAGTTAATAAAAAAAGACAGAGAAGGGCATTACATACTCGTAAAAGGAAATATTCATCAAGAGGACATCTCAATATTGAACATCTATGCCCCAAATACAAAGGCACCTACATTTGTAAAAGAAACTCTCTTAAAACTTAAATTGCACATCGATCCCCACACATTAGTAGTGGGAGACTTCAACACCCCACTCACCACAATGGACAGATCATCAAGACAGAAACCAAACAGGGAAATAATGAGCCTAACAGAGCTCTTGAACCAAATGGACCTAACAGATATCTACAGAACGTTTCATCTAAACACAAAAGAATACACCTTCTTCTCAGCACCGCACAGAAACTTCTCCAAAATCAGCCATATAGTTGGACACAAAGATAGCCTCAACAGATACAAGAAAATTGAAATAACACCTTGTATCTTATCAGACCACCATGGAATAAAGCTGGACTTCAATGGCAACAGAATCAACAGAAAGCCTACACACATGGAAATAGAACAACTCTTTGCTAGATGACTATTGGGTCAGGGAAGAAATAAGGAAGGAAATCAAAGACTTCTTAAAAAACCAACAAAAATGAAGGCACAACATACCCAAACCTATGGGATACAATGAAAGCTGTTCTACGAGGGAAGTTCATAGCACTAAGTGCCTTCAAAAAAAAATTGTGACAGCACATATTAGCGAATTAACAGCCAAACTGGATGAACTGGAAAAAAAAGAAGCAAATACTCCCAAGAGGAGCAGAAGGCAGGAAATCATCAAACTTAGGGCTGAAATCAACAACTTAGAAACAAAAAGAATGATACAAAGAATCAATGAAACCAAGAGTTGGTTCTTTGAGAAAATCAACAAAATAGACCAACCTTTTTCCAAATTAACTAAAAGACAGAGGGAAAAAAACCAAATCAACAAAATCAGAAATGAAAAGGGAGAAATAACATCAGACATTGAGGAAATCCAGAGAATATTTAGGTCCTACTTTAAAAATCTATACTCCAACAAATATGAAAACTTAAGTGAAATGGACAATTTTCTTGATAGATTCCACCTACCGAAGCTAAATCAAGATCAGGTTAACAGATTAAACAGCCCTATAATCCCTAGGTAAATAGAATCAGTCATTAAAAATCTCCCAACCAAAAAATAGCCCAGGGCTAGATGGTTTCAGCACAGAATTCTATCAGACCTTCAAAGAAGAGCTAATACCAATACTCTTCAAACTTTTCCACCACATAGAATCAGAAAGAACACTGCCAAACTCATTCTATGAGGCCACTGTCATTCTGATTCCTAAACCACACAAAGACCCAACAAAGAAACAGAACTTCAGACCAATCTCCCTCATGAACATAGATGCAAAAATACTTAATAAAATACTAGCAAACCTAATCCAAGAACACATATAAAGTATCATATACCATGATCAAGTAGGCTTCATCCCAGGAATGCAGGGATGGTTCAACATATGAAAATACATCAATGTAATTCATCACATAAACAGGATGAAAGAAAAAAACCCCACATGATTATCTCGCTAGATGTGGAAAAAGCATTTGACAAAATCCAACACCTCTTCATGCTAAAAGTTCTGGAGAGAATGGGCATACAAGGATCATATCTGGAAATAATAAGTGCAATATACAGCAAGCCAGTAGCAAATATCAAAGTTAATGGAGAGAAACTTGAAGCATTTCTTCTAAACTCAGGGACAAGACAAGGATGCCAACTGTCACCATATCTTTTCAATATAGTACTTGAAGTTCTTGCTAGAGCAATAAGACAACTAAAGGAGAGCAAGGGGATACATATTGGAAAGGAAGAAGTAAAATTATCCCTATTTGCAGATGATATGATAGTATACATAAGCAATCCCAGAAATTGCACCAGAGAACTCTTATACCTGATAAACACCTTCAGCAAGGTGGCTGGATAGAAAATTAATTAAAAAAAATCAGAAGCCCTTCTTTATACAACAAACAAATGGGCTGAGAAAGAAATAAGGGAAACAATCCCCTTCACAATAGCCACAAACAATATAAAATACCTCAGGGTAACTCTAACCAAGCAAGTAAAGGACCTGTACAACAAGAACTTAAAGCCCTTGAGGAAAGAAATTGAAGAGGTCATCAGAAGATGGAAAGATCTCCCATGCTCATCGATAGGTAGGATCAACATAATGAAAATGGCCATTTTACAAAAGCAATATACAGATTCAATGCAATTCCTATCAAAGTACCAACACAATTCTTTATAGACCTGGAAAAAGCTATTCTCAATTTCATATGGAACAACAAAATACCTAGAATAGCTAAATCAATCCTGTACAATAAAAAAACATCTGGAGGTATCACCATCCCAGTTTTCAAGCTATACTACAGAGCAATGGTAATAAAAACAGCAGGGTACTGATATCGAAACACTCCAGTGGATCAATGGAATTGAATTGAAGACCCAGAAATGAACCCACACACCTATGGCCACCTAATTTTTGACAAAGAAGCCAAAACTGCACAATGGAAAAAGGACAGCATCTTCAACAAATGGTACTGGTCCAACTGGATGTCCACTTGTAAAAGAATGAAATTAGACCCATACTTATCACCTAGTACAAAACTTAAGTCCAAGTGGATCAAAGACTTTAACATAAAGCTGGTCACACTAAATCTACTAGAAGAGAAAGTGGGGAAAACCCTCAAAATCATTGGCACAGGTGACAACTTCCTGAACAGAACACCAACAGCTCAGGACCTAAGACCAACAATCAATAAATGGGACCTCATGAAACTGAAAATCTTTTGTAAGCAAAAATCACTGTCATTTGAGCAAAATGGCAGCCTAGAGATTGGGAAAAAAATCTTCACCAACCCCACTCAGACAAAGGGCTAATATTCAATATTTACAAAGAACTCAAGAAATTAAATGCCAAGAAACCAAATAATCCAATTAAAAAATGGGGGAAAGAGCTAAACAGAGAATTCACAAAGGAGGAATCCCTAATGGCTGAGAGACACTTGAAAAAATGCTCAGAATCCTTAATCATCAGAAAAATGCAACTCAAGACGACTCTAAGATTCCATTTCACACCTGTCAGAATGGCTAAGATCAAAAGCTCAAATGACAGCACATGCTGGTGAGGGTGTGGAGAAAGGGGAACCCTCCTCCATTGCTGGTGGGAGTGCAGGCTTGTGGAACCACTATGGAGGTCAGTCTGGAGATATCTTAGAAAACTTGGAATAGCTCTGCCTCAGGACCCAGCCATACCACTTCTGGGTATACATCCAAATGACTCCTCCCCAAATCACAAGGAAGTTTCCTCATCTATTTTCATAGCAGCCTTATTTGTAATAGCTAGAAGCTGGAAACAACCCAGATGTCCCTCAACTGAAGAATGGATTAAAAAACTGTGGTACATCTACACAATGAAATATTACTCAGCTATCAGAAACAATGAAATTATGTAATTTGCAGCCAAATGGACGGAACTAGAGAAGCTCATCCTGAGTGAGCTAACCCAGACTCAGAAGGATGCACATGGCATCTATTCACTTATAGTCACATTTTAGCTATGTCGTACAGGATATCTATACTACAACCAATGCACCAAAGGGAACAGGAACATTGACTTTTCTTCCTGTCAATGAGACACTTTGCCCTACTGGTGCTGCCTTGTGGGCCCCCAGTGTATGAGGAGGCTCTTGGCCCTCATATGACTGCTGAAATGGGGCGGGGGACTGTTATGTAGGGACACTCCACTCCACAGGAGTGGGATGGAAGGGTTAGGGGGTAGAGCATGGGAGGGCGGGCCTGGGAAGGGTCGAAAGAGGACCCTGTGATGGAGATGTTACCTGAAGCAATAAATAAATAAAGTAAAAAAAAAAAAAAAAAAAGCCTGCCCTTAGCTTTAAGTGACTTTTTATTACTAGGTTGGTAGATTCTAGGACAGCAACCCTTAGGGTCAGGCTTTTTGAAGTAAGGGCTCTCAGTGGCGATGCTTTTAATTTTAGCATAAAGTGAAAGAAAAATTCCAAACACACTGGCTGTGTAGCATAGCTTCGGCCTCTTCACAGTCATCTTCAAGGCATGTGTAGTAAGACAAAGTTAAGATGTGAGAACACAGTGGCCTCTAGGCTTAGGCCATCTGGATTCAAATCTGGGCTCTACTATGCTAAAGCTAGCTGGACGAATGTGCATTGAGTAAATACCTTCTTTTCATGTTTAAGATGGGGATGATAATGACTTGAACTCATTGGGATGTTAAAGGTTAAAAGATTCTGTCATAGTAAAGTGGTGAAAACAAGCACCATCCTCACATAGGAAGATATGCCAGTGGGAAGTGTGGAGCCACCGACAGCTCGGAACTCTGGGAATTTTATATCTGCCCTACCCAATCCTGACTCCTCATTGCAAGCCTCCAGGAAACATGGGAGTTCCTATACTCAGTAAAACAGAATCCCACTCAGGAAGAAACAAAGGTGTGAATGGCTCACCTCCCTGTGGTCTAGAGTCCGTGAACAGAACTACGATCCTAGAGTGGCAAAGGTGGGGGTCACACCATGCCCCCCTGAAACAACTCTGTGTTAGACTTGTAAAGAGTTTGTGTGTCTCGATTTTCCCCCTCAAAGTTGGGCCAGCTCAAGGAAAGCAGATCTTCCAGAATCTGTGTTTTCCCCCTAGTGTAAACATCGGTTTTCTCAGAAAATAAGAGAAAAGTGTGAGCCAATCTGGGGGAAGTTTAGAAGAAAAATACAGGCCTTATTGTGAAACACTTATACAAAGTTAAATCTTACGAATATGGTAAATGATATTCAAATTGTGCTCTAGAGTCTCTGTATTTCAGTGTATTTACTTAAAGCATACTTACTCGTTTACTCTAATAGACAAATGTCTGGTTTCCTGTGTCTGGAACACATGGTATTCTTCTGACCCAGGATGGGCTTTTTTGGAATACATTTGTATGTGTGCTTCATATATTTATCATAACCTGAATTTTGAAGCCATGGCATACCTTGCATATTTTTCTTTCTAGGATTTTGTCTTTGCAATTTCTGGGTTCGGTTCATTCTCGTTCCCAGCAGCCATGGTGGAATGGTTCACTAACTGCCCAGGTTGTTAAGATGTTATGGTCCTCCAGACTCAGTGTGTTCCTACTATAGCTGGATAGCATGTGAGTTATGTGCTAGCAATAGGAATTTACTCATCATAGTTCTGGAGGCTGGGAAGTCCAAAACCAGGGCAGAAGCAGCTTTGGAGTTTAGGGAACACTGTGTCTCTGCTTTCAACACAGTGCTTCACTGCCGATCTTGACATGGTAGAGAGGTGTGTGGTTTCCCTTTGGGCTTCTATTTGGTGCATCAGTCAGGTGCATAAGGATGGAGTGCTCATGACAGTCACTTTGCCACAGGCTCCTCTGAACTGTGTCACGAAGTATTTAGTTACAACAAATGGGCTTTAAGAAGCACATACATACATGTGTCCTTCTCTGACAAAAGTATTGAGCGAGGAGTTTCAGGTGGTTTCTGGGACCAACAGCTGCTCTCCTCCTCATGCTCTAGAAGTTCCCTTTCTTCATTCTTTCCCTTCGCTTCTGGCCAGTGGTTGAAGTCTGAAGTAATTTTTAAAAATATTTACTTATTACTTCAGGCTACATTTCCATCACAGTGCCCTCTTTGCCCCCCTCCTAGTCCTGTCTTCCCACCCTTTACCCCCTATCCCTTTCATCCCACTCCTCTGGAACTGAGTGTCCCTACATATCAGCCTTCCACCCCAGTTCAGCACTCGTATGAGGGCCAAGAGCCTCCTCATACACTGGGGGCCTACAAGGCAGCACCACTAGGGAAAAGTATATCATTGATAGGAAACAAAGTCTATGACCATGTTCCCTTTGGTGCATTGGTTGTAGTATAGTTATCCTGTACTGTATGGCTAAAATCCAATTATAAGTGAATAGATACCATGTACATCCTTCTGAGTCTGGGTTAGGTCACTCAAGATGAGCTTCTCTAGTTCCATCCATTTGGCTGCAAATTGCATGATTTCATTGTTTCTGATAGCTGAGTAGTATTCCATTGTGTAGATGTACCACAGGTTTTTTTTATCCATTCCTCAGTTGAGGGACATCTGGGTTATTTCCAGTTTCTAGCTATTACAAATAAGGCTGCTATGAACATAGAGGAGGCGACCTCCTTGTGATTTGGTGAGGAATCATTTGGATGTATACCCAGAAGTGTTATGGCTTGTACAACCACTATGGAAATCATTGGTTGGAGATATCTTAGAAAACTTGGAATAGCTCTACCTAAAGTAATTTTTTTGTTTTTATCTCTGTCTTTTAAAATATTGTTTAAACAGGAAGACCTGTCATGTGAGGCCAGAACAGAAAAGGGAGATTAAGTCTTTAGGGTAAAATGCCTGAGGGTCAAAGCCAAACCTCATATTTACTGATGGACTCAAGTCAAGGACACTTCATGTCTCTTAGTTTTGACTATGAAATGAGAACAGTTTTAACCCTTATGGTGGATTTGTCGATCAGATCAAGCTAAAACATTTTAGAAAAAATCCATTGTTGGTGATCTAGACATACTGGCTTCCCGGTCCTGTTGCCAACCCAAAGAACCAGCTAGAAGTTCCTTTCTTCTTACAAGAAGAGAACCTCTTATCCTGGGGATTGGGTTACATGCTGAGAAAGCTGTAGCTTCTCACACTGCCATCACTGCTCAGATAGTAAGTGAACATGTCAAACACAACTTGCTAGTGTTCTCTCTGCTGTTTCTTCCCCCTAGCTTTGTGATAATGAGCTGTCTGCCCCTGCCACTTTCAAGATGGCTTTTGCAGTGTCAGGAAGCATCAGAATTAAAATGGCAACTACCCTCCTTTGCTCTTTTCCTGGAGGGAATATGGCTAGCTAGAGGCTGATTGAATCCAGGATGAAGCTCTATTTTAGTCAGTTTCTGTATTTCACGTTGTTCCTGTTCTATCAGCAGCATTTTGTTCAATCTACACCAACAGCTGTGTAGAACAGGAAATTACAAAGTGAACACAAATCATGTTCATCAAGCATGTTGCTAATTTATGCATGTGGGCTTCATTTCCTCTGATGGAGCTCAGGGTTGTAAGTGATGGATGCCTCCTGAGGGTCCTGGCCCATCATTAGACCACTTCTCACACTTCTCCAAGGAAACACCTGATCCTTGAGATACTCCATTCTCTCTTGGCTTCTATTATTGGTTCTTATTTGTGGGTGTTGTAATAATCCGGGCTTTTCAGATTCTGAATAAGAAAAAAAATTGGATGGATTTATCCATTTGATTACTTATTCAATAAAAATGCATTGAGATCCAGACCATCTATAGTAGTTCATGAATGGGAATATTAATGTAAATTGATTTAGCTAATCCACAGCAGTTTTTGCTCTGTCAGGCATTGTTCTTAACACTTGGTATGTATTAATTCATTAAACCCACAATACAATCTTAAGGTCAGATATAGTTTTGTCTGTTCTTATAGCTGAGAGAAAATATTGGCACAGAGAATTCAAGAAACATGCCCAACAACACAGAACTGATTTATACCTCCCCTTTTTAATTAAAGAAAAGTAAACTCACTCGAAATTCCCTACTATTGATCTTAGCAAATTCTGGCTAAATAATACCATGGTGTGATTTGGGCATAGGTCTGTGATTTAGGGCTGTGAATATTTATACTAGTTGTCTTCTGGGATTCAGTTAGAGCCTAAGAAGGGAGGCAAACCCGACATCTGAAAGAGAGTCATTGCTTTCTTTCCATGGGCATCAGCGTTTGGGGCTCAGATTCATAAATGTCTGTATACAAATCAGCATACCTCACCAGGTAGATCCACTATATTCCCTGTCATAGAACCCTGAGGCAATTGGCTTGGGCCAGTGGCTTCCAAAAGAGTTGTTCTGAGGATAATGACACTGCTTCTCCAGCCAGCACTATACTGTGCATTGAATATATAAGTTCCAATGTTAGAATAGTTTGATGGGATGTATTGTTTGAATTCTACAGCTGAGAATAGCGACGAGAAGGAAAATGAGTACATTTTCCCATGACTATTATGGTAAAGAAAATTTTCCAATGGGCTATAGGAAAGTCTTGTGAAGGATGGCTAAAGTTTTAATGTCGGTGCATTAGTGACTGCAATAGTGATCAGAAACTATGTGGACATTACATCAACTGTGGGGGGAGGGCTTGAGAATGGGTGTATCCACAAACACTGAAGTGGCAGGGTCCTGGGTCCAATTATCATATAAAGAAGGTGGTTCTAAATCAGAGCAGGGGATAGGGTGAAGATAGTGCCAACTACATTTCTGTTGAGATTCTGGAGTGAGATAGAAAGAAAGCCTCAAACCAGAAGATGAAGTCTAAAAGAATGTAGGACGAAGTTAGAAGCTCACAGATAGCTAATGTGTTGATGTGTTTCAATGCCACATATACTTTCTGAGTACCTATAATGAGATGGAGAGTTAGCTATGAATTAAGACAGGCAAAAAATACTTGCATTTTCAGAGCATAATCATAGATAAAATACCACAAATAAGAAAAGTAAGACAAAATATATGGCATGAAAAGTACTGATAAATTCTGCAGATGTAGCAGGAGAGGGGATAAGAAGTGTGTGTGTGTGTGTGTGTGTGTGTGTGTGTGTGTGTGTGTGTGTTACAAGTTTTGCAGTCTTAAATCAAAAGTAGTGGGATGTCTTCATTAAGAATGTGGGTGAGATTCCAAATGAAGGAGGTGAGAGATGATTGATACATACGGTGGGAGGGAATTTTAGGAAGTGGGGTCAGCCAAGTGCAAAGACTTAGAGGTCAGAAGACTCCAAATCTGTTTAAGGAAGGGAAACTAGACCATTTCAGTCACTGAAGGAAAGATAAGCAGGGCAGGGCAGTGGAGGATGAGTCAGGGAAGTTGGGACAGGGTCTGGCTGACTGTATGAAGTACAGTATCTACTTTGTCTTAAGTGGTATGAAAAGCATACATGAGGCTTCGAGGTAACATATTTGGTCTGCATTTCAACAGGATCCCGTGGATGCTGCATTGAAAACAAAAGGCCAAGGAGAAAGCAGGTAGACTAATAAGGGGGCTACCTAGCTATTCTGGTGAGCTGTGGCAGGTGAAGGAG
This sequence comes from Lophiomys imhausi, assembly GCA_907164525.1. Taxonomy (NCBI): domain Eukaryota; kingdom Metazoa; phylum Chordata; class Mammalia; order Rodentia; family Muridae; genus Lophiomys; species Lophiomys imhausi. The sequence goes on along the minus strand of CAJQZJ010032362.1, from coordinate 9,643,774 downwards.
TGGAAGAGGGGAAGCAGGGTACAACAGTAAGAGACTGTGTATGCCTTTAAGGTGGAAGGAGAGTCAAAAGGTTGGGCTTGCAGCTTGGCACAGACTATAGAGTGAAGAGAAGAAACCACAATGATTTCTATATTTTCTTTTTTTAATAAATTTATTTATTTGTTGGTTCAGGTTACATCTCCATCATATTGTCCTCTTTCCACCCTTCCCAACCTCGCCCTCCCACCCTCTACCCCCTATTCCTTCTATCCCACTCCTCTGGAGTGGAATGTCCCTACATAACAGTCCCCCACCACAGTTCAGAAGTCACATGAGGGCCAAGAGCCTCCTCATACACTGGGGGCCTACAAGGTGTATGTGTATGACACCAGTGAAAAGTGTCTCATTGCCAGGGAGAGAAAACTAAAAAAAAAACACAAAGCAAAACAACAACAAAAAGTCTATGCCCATGTTCCCTTTGGTGTGTTGGTTGTAGTATAGATATCCTGTACTATATAGCTAAAATCCGACTATAAGTGAATAGATGCCATGTGCATCCTTCTGAGTCTGGGTTAGCTCACTCAGGATGAGCTTCTCTAGTTCCATCCATTTGGCTGCAAATTGCATGATTTCATTGTTTCTGATAGCTGAGTAATATTCCATTGTGTAGATGTACCACAGTTTTTTAATCCATTCTTCAGTTGAGGGACATCTGGGTTGTTTCCAGTTTCTAGCTATTACAAATAACGCTGCTATGAACATAGATGAGGAAACTTCCTTATGATTCCGTGAAGAGTCATTTGGGTGTATACCCAGAAGTGGTATGGCTGGGTCCTGAGGCGGAGCTATTCCAAGTTTTCTAAGATATTGCCAGACTGACCTCCATATGGTTGCACAAGCCTGCATTCCCACCAGCAATGGAGTAGGGTACCCCTTTCTCCACACCCTCACCAACATGTGCTGCTGTCATTTGAGCTTTTGATCTTAGCCATTCTGACAGGTGTGAGATGGAATCTCAGAGTCATCTTGAGTTGCATTTTTCTGATGATTAAAGATGTTGAGCATTTCTTCAAGTGTCTCTCAGCCATTAGGGATTCCTCCTTTGTGAATTCTCTGTTTAGCTCTTTCCCCATTTTTTAATTGGATTATTTGGTTTCTTGGCATTTAATTTCTTGAGTTCTTTGTAAATTTTGGATATTAGCCCTCTGTAAGATGTGGGGTTGGTGAAGATTTTTTTCCCAATCTGTATAGGCTGCCGTCTTGTTCGAATGATTGTGCCTTTTGCCTTACAGAAGCTTTTCAGTTTCATGAGGTCCCATTTATTGATTGTTGGTCTTAGGTCCTGAGCTGTTGGTGTTCTGTTCAGGAAGTTGTCACCTGTGCCAATGATTTTGAGGGTTTTTCCCACTTTCTCTTCTAGTAGATTTAGTGTGACCGGGCTTATGTTAATGTCTGTGATCCACTTGGACTTAAGTTTTGTACAAGGTGATATGTATGGGTCTAATTTCATTCTTTTACAAGTGGACATCCAGTTGGACCAGTACCATTTGTTGAAGATGCTGTCCTTTTTCCATTGTGTGGTTTTGGCTTCTTTGTCAAAAATTAGGTGGCCACAGGTATGTGGGTCCATTTCTGGGTCTTCAATTCGATTCCATTGATCTACTGGTCTGTTTCTACACCAGTACCATGCTGTTTTTATTACTATAGCTCTGTAGTAAAGCTTGAAATCTGGGATGGTGATACCTCCAGATATTTTTTTTTATTGTACAGGATTCATTTAGCTATTCTGGGTTTTTTGTTGTTCTATATGAAATTGAGAATAGCTTTTTCCAGGTCTGTAAAGAATTATGTTGGTATTTTGATATGAATTGAAGTGAATCTGTATATTGCTTTTGTTAAATGGCCATTTTCATTATGTTGATCCTACTTATCCATGAGCATGAGAGAGCTTTCCATCTTCTAAAGGCCTCTTCAATTTCTTTCTTTAAGGGCTTGAAATTCTTGTTGTACAGGTTCTTTACTTGCTTGGTTAGAGTTACCCTCAGGTATTTTATATTGTTTGTGGCTATTGTGAAGGGAGTTGTTTCCTTTATTTCTTTTTTAGTGTGAGCATTTGAAAGAACAGAATTTCTGATTCTGTACTGAAAGCACAGAAAAGTTAGAAAGCATTTATGAGGTGTGGCATTGAAGGCACAGGCTTGAGTGTGCTAGTTTCGGATGGCAATTAGACACAAGTAAGTGTTGGTGTTTGTGCCCAAGATTCCTTGAACATGTATAATGCTCTCTGAATTGAACTGAATCAGTGGAAGAGAAAGGTGTGTTGGAAGTTCTCAGAGTCGGTGGGTGGTGAAAACACACTCACGTCAGTGGTATTGCTCACAAGTTCTGGTATGATAACTTCATGGAGTGGAGGGGTGGTGTCGATAGAGAAAAATCCTTTTGGAAGGGAATGCCTGGGGTCACAATTCTCAGAAAGAAATGCCAATATCATGTGACTAGGTAGACTTCTTTCCCTGTGGAACCAGTAACCATTCTGAAATTCTGTGAACCTCTTTGATTTCATCACCTAAAAATTTATGGCGACTGTGATGGATACTCTTGGTTTTCAACTTCACCACATCTGGAATTAAGTGAAACCCAAACATATGGTTACCCCTGTGAGGATATTTTTTTTTTATTAATAAAATCATTTGAAGTGGGAAGACCAACTTTTAATATGGATCCTTTGAGGTGGAAGATCCACTTTTAGTCTGTGCCAAACCTTCTGCTGGCACCCAGTATAAAGACATGAGAGAAGGAAGCTTGCTCTCTTTGCTTGCTCTCACTTTAGCTAGCAAGTCCATTCCTTCACTGGCATTAGAGTCCACATCTTTGGGATTTTGGCATATACTGAAGAACAGCTGAGACATCCATTCTTGTGGAATCAACAATCAACTACTGTATTCTTGGACCTTCCATTGTAGACAGACATTGTTGGACTAGCTGGACCATAGCCATTCTAATAAATCCCCTTTCTCTCTACATATAGATTTATTCTATATGTAGGTTTCCTCTAGAAACCTCCTGACTAATACACTGAGTTGTATTTGTATTGCCTAGGTTGATGGGATCATTGGGTAGAGACTTATGGTGAATCTGACTTTATGGATACATTCCTTTCCACTTTTGGACCTATGAAGCAACTTTACAAAGGCCATTCATGCAATGATTTTTGCTTGCTGGAGTGAACCTGACTGTGGATGTAGAGGGTGCAGTACAGAATTCTGTAGAACCCCACTATCAAACATTATATTCCTTACTTGGATCAGATAAGTTTAACTACTTTAGAAGCCCAAAAGAATTCTTGCATACTCAGCCAGAAGAGTTATTATTCAGTCTATAGAGGGGATATATTAATTATGTGGATTTTTGAGGCAGCTAATTATGATGTATTATGGGTATCACTGTGGCTGGAGGCAGAGGAAGTCTCTATCTATATGATTAAAGATCTCAAAAGTTTTTTTCAAGTCAGAAGATACTTTCTGAGCATTGATATAAGGTGCAGAATTTGAAGCATAATATAAGTTAAGGCCTAATTTCCGTAGTGCCGCTATGCCTGAGTGAATGCTTTGTTTCAAATCTTAGGGATGCTGTGTTTATTAGCAAGGTCTTATAAAATTGTACTTAGCAGAGATACATATTGGTAACAGGAGAGCCCTGTGAAGGGCTTCTAAATGGTGAGACATATATTTAAGGCAGGGTGCTGTGTCTGTATAATGTGTCTTAGAATGAGTCCCTGCCCAGTAGGAAGTAGCTAGGTTTGTGGTGATGGGCAGCTAATGGACATGGATTACTAAAAGAAGTGATATATATGCTGGAATATGAGCTTCATTTGCTTAATGACTTCATTAAGCAGCCCTGGTGAACAAATGTAGCATGTTTGAGAGAAAATCTGAACTGTACGTTGGCTATTTCTTTTAGATCATAAGTCCCACATAAACCTAGAGAAAAAAAAACTGAGGCATTTGAAAGAGATATGTCATCTCTAGGTATTACAATGAATTTCACAGGGTCACTGGACATGTAATGCTGTGAAAACTATTAGGGGATTAAGCCACGGGAGAAGTTACCTGGTTACCTTCAGACAAAGCCCAGAGTTGCCTTTGCCATCTATAGAAGCTTATGAACCATGATGTCATTTGTCAGTAATAAGAGAGTAAAGGGAAATTTCCTTCCTTTGAAAAAAATCTGGGGGATAGAATGTTTCTCTCTTAACAATGTCTCTCTGTGGTTCAGATGTGCACTGTTCATTAAATTGCTAAAAGGAATGAGCAGAATGAATGATAATCACTTATGGACCAATCTTCCCAGCAAAGGTGTATGTGTGTGCCTGTGTGTATGCGAGTGTGTGCATGTGTGTGTGTGTGTGTGTGTGTGTGTGTGTGTGTGTTGATGGTGGAGTTTTCTGTGTTTACTGCAGGAAGGAGCAACACAAGTGGAAGACATAAAGATTTCCCATAGTGCTTTGCCAGTGTGAGTGATGAGACTGACACTAGGTACCAGAGGGAGAGTCAAGTCCACCCCACTGCATTCTTATGTCTTAAAGGTGGAAGAGCAGAGGCAGTGCCTCTGGTCTCTAAAGAAATCTGTTCAATCCCAGTTTGTTTCTGAAGTCTCAATGCTAATGGATTTGCATCATGGGCCAGTAAGTAACGTTTTAGCTTGCTAGTTCAGTATAAGTTTAAAATTTTAGTTTGGCTAAGATCTTCAGTGTCGAATTAGCAAATGCTTTTGAGAGATGGATCTGCTTTGCCTACCATGATAGACTTTAGATTCAGGTGTCTATTAACAGGTAAATTAAATGAATTAAGATGTAAAAGATCCAGTTCCATGGGTCTCAGTAGTCATATTACAAGTGGCCCATGGAGCCAGAGGGTGTTGTACTGGACAACACAGACGATATTTGTATCATCTCAAAATTGGTGGGAGATGATCTGAATTATGAGATTGGCCATGACTTCTCTTTTATTACCAAGGGGAAGACCTGCATCAGTGGAAATTAGACCAAGTGGAATATATTAGGCCCTGATAGGCCCTTCCTGATACCAAGTTATTGCAGTTTGAGCTATAGAAGCAAGTGAGTGCAAAGTTGTTTCTCCACTTAGGAAATGGAAATGGAAATGGTAAGCTTCTTTCACTGTTTGTTTTTGTTGTTGTTGGTTGTGGTTTGTTTTGAGGTATGGTTTTGTGTGAGATACATGTGTAGGAATATATATATATATTGCAGTAGATTCTCAAACTCGATTGCAACTTCCTAGGCTACAGTTGAAAGGTAGGGGGTCATGATGGCATAAAAATGAAAGAAACAGACCTCAACCCAGCATGCTGTTTGTGTAAGTGAGAGTCTTATTTGGAGTTTTGTTTTAGATAAGGATGTGTTTGGATATGTAAGATTCACCATGTAAACTGGACACTTCACTCTGAATTATGGTTATGTTTGAAAGCTGGCTTTGGAGTTGAAAGATTGTGGAGGTGAACTGTTTTGGACCCTGCTGCAAGTAACAAAGGGATGCTTAGAAGCTTGTTTATAGGGTTTTATAGCAGAAAACACTTACTTGGCCTTACTCAAAAGTTGCTCATAGACACTGAACAGGGCACTTTTCTTCCCCCAGGTAAGATCTGCATAATAAGCCTGCTGTGTTACACGAGGCCAGTGGAGACGGGGTCTTCTAATACCTGATAGCAAATGCAAGACACCTTATACCTGTGAACTAGGGCACAGTGTTAGTTACATTTGAGCACTTTATTTCCATTTGTTTGAAGCAACTTAGGCAGAAGCCATTTGTTCCATCTCCATAGATTCTGCCAAGTCAGGTGATTTGTGCATAGAACTTGCATATATAATTTATTTCTATTGACCAGCACATTCTCTTTATGTATAGTTGGACTTTGTGTAGGGGTATTGAGTATTAAGTATCCTGGTGCAGAAGAGCTCATTTCCCTGGTTCTAAGCAGTTCACCCTTTGCTTGTTAGAGCTGTCCTCTCACTTCCTAACTTCTGGGTGCCCTGCTTACCAGCCTTCTGCTTGGATTAAGACAGAGATTACCAAAGCCTAATAGCTAGTCTGCTTTCTTGCTAGTCCCAATCCTGCACAAGCAAGGAGACACATGGAGAGTGTCTGCATGTCAACCAACTGGTTCACTAGTGCATACCTCAAAAATATATTATTTTCTAATCTATGAAACCTTGAGAGCAAAGCTAAATCAGAGAACTCATATTTGAAAATCATCCCAGGGGTAATGGAAAGGTAGGTGGCTTAGCAGTTAAGAGTACATGCTGCTCTTGATCCAGGTTCAGTTCTCAGCACCCACATAAAGATTCAGAACTGTCTGCTTCCAGTTCTTGGGGATCTGATGCCCTCTTTTGGCCTCCAAAGATACTAGTCATGCATGCACAAGCATACACGCAGACTAAACGGTCATACATGTAAAATAAAAATAAATGGTTTATAGATTTTTAAATGGAAATAATATCCACAACACCCTCAAGTCACCCAATTTAAGAATTCATTAAACCTGAAATTCTCAGACCCGAAAACACACCAGATCCCCCTTAGGGTTGTTAGAACACACAGCCAGGCTGTATGCATCCCATGAGTTTCCACTTTAGCAAGTACACTGGGAACCACTACCTTAAACGGTTAAACTGGATCCTTATTATGTCAAGTTTGGCTGATGACAGAAAACAAATCAAATCATGGTTCCTGCCCTTGGAGTGTATTCTAGTAGGCTAACCAGATGTCAGATGGCTGGCAAGTAGTCAAATGAGCAGGGCTTGGGTTAAAGGTAAACATTAAGTCTTCTTAGGAAATTTCTAGGCTGTTTGACAATGAGGAACCATGAAAAACCATCAGATCCCCAAGAACTGGAAGCACAGACAGTTCTGAATCTTTATGTGGGTGCTGAGAACTGAACCTGGATCAAGAGTAGCAGGTACTCTTAACTGCTAAGCCACCTACCTTTCCATTACCCCTGGGATGATTTTCAAATATGAGTTCTCTGATTTAGCTTTGCCCTCAAGGTTTCATAGATTAGAAAAGAATATATTTTTGAGGTATGCATTAGTGAACCAGTTAGTTGAAACTCTCACTTGATGGTCTTTGAAGACTTAATTTATAGGATCTGACCTTCCTGTGAGTCTTGTGAAGAAAGAAATTGTAAAGGTGAAAATTTAACATGATTAATACTGAAAAATAAAATCATTAAAGCCAATTATAGAACATACATCATGGTATGAAAGTGTTTTTATTTGACACAGTAATTCTACTTGCAAAAATGTACCCTAGGTAAATGATCAGAATGCTATTGCTGTCATTACAGCAATGGCTTTATATGTATTATGATTTCTAAATGCTCAACAATGTGGAACACATAAAATGAAATTATGATGTCACCCTTCTTTGGGTCATTATCTAGCTAGCAAGATATTCTTGAAGAATTTTAAGTAACCCAAAAGCTTAATGTTTAAGATTGAGTGAGCAAAAGTAGTTTCAAAACATCACACATGAAATTTGTGTAAATGCCATAAAAAATAGAGCTTGAGTTTTTCAATACCTTTCTGGAATAGTGGAATAGACTATTGACTTCTTTAACTCTCTCTTGCAGTTTTGATTTGCTTACAATGATTATATATTCAAATTAGAATATATTAATGTTTATGAGTACTAAAATTAATAGGAAAAAATTACCCATGGTACTATTTGATGGAAAAACTGTTAGGCCCATGTGTGCCCAATCCTTTCTAGTTTTATTCTGTATGTGTGTGTGTGTAGTTTTTGTATGATAAAATTGGTCAATCACACTTTAACAGATTTTGAAGATACTTCAAACCTTGGGTACATTCATAGTATTCTCTCTCACCAGCTGATTTTTAAAAAATTATTTTGTTGGAATTATAAAAATGATGCAAAATGTTTAGTATTCTGAAGTTTATTTTTGGAAGAACTTTCAGCCTAGAGTATTGGCACAGGCCTGTAATCCCAGCACTTTGGAGGCTGAGTCAGGAATGTTGCATGGTTGAGGTTGGCCTAGGCTACAGAGTGAATCCCCATTTGGAAAAAAAATTAAATAAAAAGAATTTGACATTCATTGAGTTTAGCTATTTCAGAGGTGCTTCTAGAAGAGGCCTGGGAGGAGCAGAACAGATGTGAATCGACAAAGCTGACTTTTTCCTTAGTGGCGAGAAGATGATGGCAGTACGGGATGGAAAGGGAGGATAGAGCGATAGGCAAAGGTCCAGAGGGGAGGGATGCTGAAGCCTGCAACACAAGGATGGGATTTGAGGCTCAGATCCACAAAGCACAAACACCAGCCATGTGTTCCAAGAGCCAAACAAGTCACTGTCACTCTCTAAAGACACTTAATTCTATTGTTTTGGATTCCGCCCCAGCCCAACTTGAGTGAGATACATAACACAGAAAATGTGGAATTCAAACTTATGATTCTTAGTAGTATAAGCTGATTTAAAGCATAACAAGACCATCAGGATAAATCTCAACTAGATGTCACTCAGAAGCAGCTGGCTGGTGAGTCCTGGCCCACTGCCCAGGAAAGCACATACATTTTCCTCTATATAATGCAGTTAGTCAAATAGTTTATGGTTTTACTTTACCTGTCTATCTATCTATCTATCTATCTATCTATCTATCTATCTATCTATCTACTTATCTAACATCTATCTATAATATATATTATATATGTATGTATTATATATGTTGTATTATATATGTACTATTCTGAAGTATATTTTTGAGAGAACTTTTCAGCCTGGAGTGCTGGCACAGACTGTAATCCCAGCGCTTTAGAGGCTGGTTCAGGGGTATTTCACAGTTGAGGCCAGAGACCCCATTTGAAAAAAAATTAAATAAATAGAATTTCCACATTATATATACATGCACACACACACACGTGTGTGTGTGTGTGTGTGTGTGTGTGTGTGTGTGTGTGTGTGTGTG
>CAJQZJ010032362.1:9599423-9634792 GCA_907164525.1 Lophiomys imhausi | reverse complement strand
GTGTGTGTGTGTGTGTGTGTGTGTGTGTGTGTGTGTGTGTGTGTGTGTGTTTCCTTAGGGTACGGAGCATGAAAATTTTCACTGTCCTAGATTATGGTATTTATCTTATCATTGATCTGAAATTCCTCATTATATACTAACTTTCCTTTTATAATTTTGTTCTATTATCTCCTCAAGTCACTAGTACTAACCATTTTATTTGTGATATGCTATATTATTAACTGGTATCACCAATTTCCTTCTCAGTACTAAAAAACATAAAAATTTAAAAATGTTGGGCTTTGTCTTCTCTAACTCCTCTCGTGTCTCCACTCTCAATTTCACAGTATTCTATAATTTTATATATATACATACACATACATGTTTACATACACATACAACCTACTGAGTCAGATTATGTTTTCCTTATTTTTATGTGTTTGAAGTTGGCCTCTTAAGATTGGGGTTCTCTGTCCCTCAGTGCCCATTGACTGCCTGTAGTTAGGGGAGTAGTGAACTTGTTCCCTATCCGTGTAGCATGTTGACAGGTGTGATCTTTGAAGGTCTTGTGAAGGCAATCATATTGTTTTGAGTCATAGATGCAGACTCTGTCCTGTCCAGGAGATACTAGATTGCAGCAGGTGTCCCATGTCGCAGGCTCTTCTGGTCTTTCTGCTCCCTCTTTCAAGATTTTCCCTGAGCTTAGGCGAACGGGTGGTGCAATCAGGGACCCATTTAGAGCTTGGCACCTACTGTCACCTGTATCTGTCCTCTGTCTTGGACTAGTTGTGGATCTCTCTATTAGCCTCTCACCACTGCAAAAAGAAGCTTCTTTGCTGAGCGGTAAAAGCTGTACTTACCTTGGGAATGAGGATGAGTATTTAGAAGGCAGTAATCATTTTGGTGGCAGTTTTGATGATGTATGATCTCAGCCCCTCCTTATTTAACTGAAAATTTGAATGAGAGATCTGTTACCTTTAAGCCATCTAGTCTCCTCTCACTTAAGAGTAAAATCTCTGTTTTTTTCACAGTCTTGTACATTTTCTTTTAGTGTTTCAAAGTTTTACTCTAGAACCAGAATTCTCTTGCTAATTTCCTTATTGTATCCATGTATTCTACCTTTCTTTGCATATTATAAATTAACTACATCTTGTGGTTTACTAAATGTTCACCATATTTTTACTCATTGATCTATTTATACTCATTGATCTATCTATATCATAACCAAGTACCTTACTGAATGGTACTGCACTTTCTTTTAATTCACTTAATGTTTTTGGATTTAAGGATGTGATGTTATATCTAAAATACTGGGTAACATTCTCTGGCTTAGCATTTTTTTTTCTTTCTCACTACTGGTTTAATTGATGAACATGTGTACCAAATAGTATTTAATATTAATGATGATAATCTGTATCCTCTTCAAAAAGTGTCTGAAACTGTGCACAATATTTCTTTTTTTCCCTTTATTTATTTTTTATGTTTATTACTTCAAGCTTTATCTCCATCACAGTCCCCTCTCTCCACCCCTCCCAGTCCCACCCTCCCACCCTCTCCCCTCCTCCCTCCTATCCTACTCCTCAGGAGTAGGGTTCCCCTACATATCAGCCCTCCTCAGTTCAACAGTCACATGAGGGCTAAGAGCTTCCTCTTGCTTAGGGGGGCTACATGGCAACTTCACTAGGGTAAAATGTCCCACTAACAGGTAACAAGGTCTATGTTCTTGTTCCTTGTGGTGTGTTGATAGTAAGATAGCTATCTTGTACTACATGGCTGGGTTAGGTCACTCAGGATGAGCTTTTCTAGTTCCATCCATTTGTGCCTAGTATTTCCAATGAGTACAATGGTAAATTACAGTGAACATGTGTAGGACTAAGGAGATCCCACAAGCTTGTTCCCTTCCCACTGCTTGACTTTAGAGTCTTTTCATTCCTTACATACCTATCTCACCAGCTCAGGTTTCTCTTACTTCATTTTTGAACTTCTCTGACTAAATCCAGACTACAGCCCATAAAACTCCTTAGCATGACTTTCAGGGTTTCTTGTGGTTCTCTGTTCCTCCTGGTCCTTTCAAGAATTTAGCCTTCATAACTTTACCCATCCCAGATTCATAAACACACCAGCTGGGATCTGGTATCGGGAATTATCACATTCTCCGAATACTTTCTCTCAAGATTCTAATGAGTGATACACGTTTGTTACTGTCACTTGTTTCTGTACTGGGAAGGTCCCACCTACACCCTTTTTAAGAGTAGGCTCGCCCATCATTCCTTTCACACTAGCCCAAATGCCCTCTACAACGTTCCAGCCCTCCCACAGTTAACAGTGCCTTTATTGGTTGACTAATAGTGTATTTGTTCACTGGTCTCTTAAAGTAGCCCATTTTTCTTATTGACTAAACAATGAAGAACAGACTCCTTGTGAGCAGAGATTCCATTTTTTACTCTGAGTACTTGGGTTGGTCCTGGCATGAGTTTGGATATCCTGGAATGTTGGCTAAGTGAATTGGAGGCCTTCTATCCAGAATGACATTTACTGAGAATTTCAGGGTCAGTGATTAGGGGAACTGAAATAGCTGTAATGTTTGGAGCCATGATGTGTCTACTTAGCCCTGGAATCTGTAAAAGAACAAATGCACCTACTTGCTTGCCCAAAGTGGAGACTTGAATGTCCACCAGACCACAGCAGGGACTTAGACTCACTGGGGGCCTTCCTTGTCTCACAACTCCCTTGTCTGTGTTTGACCTGGAGGTATCCTGTCCCCAATTGCAGTCTCATGTCTGACCCCCACCACTTTAAGTTTGCTCTTAATCTCACTTTGTTTAATATTTTTATTTCCTGAGAGGCTCTTCATGCCTCTATGATTATTTCTTTACTTCCTTTGTCGCAGGCATCAACCCTGCCCTGTGCCTGAAGAACCACCTGCCGAATGAGTAACTGGATCCCTGGTGGAACTTGGTCTGATAGTACTGGAAGGAGAGAAAATGACATGAGCAATACATTTAAGTGTCTCTACTAAGTTCTCATGGAATAGAAACAATGAAGGCAGAGAATTCTTAGCCAACCAGAGAGGCAGGAGCCCTTGCTGTGAGCTTCCACCAGCAGGGCTAGCTTTATAACTACAGATAGAACTGATCCACCAGCAGGGCTAGCTTAATCACCACACATAGGACTGATCCACTGGGAAAGGAGTTGGGAAGGTGGGAGAAGAAATTCAAGAGATTTATACATATTTTGTTATGAAATTCTATTTCTTTAGCTTTTAAAGTTAATCTTGTGAAAGGTTGAGAAGTCCCACACTCCAATCTTGATGAGAACTTTTCAATATTATTCACTTCAGAGGTTCTCATTTCCTCTGATGTCAAGACTCTGTGGTTTTACAAGTGGAGATCTGCATTAGACATATGGAGACTTATCTAGGTCATGTTTCACGATTAATGTATTCTACCCTCAGGATATTAGTAGCTTCTTTTCACTTATAATCAGATTTTTTAAAATTATTCTTAATGACCTTTTAACCTATTTTCTCACAAAGTAAAACTTCTCCTCTGAGAATGACAATTCTTTATTAGACTCAGTCATTAAAGCTTTTAGTACAGAGAAATATTTTGTGGGGGGTTTAGAGGCACTCCCTTCTACTAAATTCCCTTGTATTTGGAGAAATATGTTACTTGGCCCATTTTCAAGTAATGAGAAGTCTAGATAGAGCCACACTTTTTTTCCCTCCTAATTTGCTGCTTGAAAAATTAGAAAGCTTGCTTAGATATGAAAAATGTAAATGGAAATAAAAATAGGAATGAAAATGAGTCCCAGATTTAGCAAAGATGACATCCCTTTTTAATGCTGCCAACTCAAGCCACACTTTACAAACATGTCTGTGTTATATGTTTTTAATGGAAAGTAGCTGCCTTGGAAGGCCTTGTTTACAATGAATCTATGTCATATCTCTGTATTGTGGCTATAAATAATGTCAATGTACTCTCCCATCCAGCAGCCTAAATGCTAATACCACCCATCTATACCAGATAAAGTTGTATTATTTTTTTCTCCAGCATATTCCTTATCATCCTGTGTTGTCTCCATCTCCGAGGGTAGTGGTGACTCTGTGTCACACTGTTCATCACTGCCAGTGATTGTTACCAGCTGAGGCTGCTGGCCTGTGGGCATTCTCCCACCTGGCTACTCTGTTCCCAGCTATATTATGACAGCTCTGTCTTCTTTTTATTCTCTTTCTTCTAAGTTGTTTTCATGGTCTTAAGTGTGGGGCTGTGTCTAAGCAGCCAACAACCTTGTTGGGTGAAGAGTAGGGCTTTATCTCAGCGTGAGCCTTTTCCCTCTTGTAGGAGGAAAGTCAGCACGAGATATATTCATGTTAGGTTCCAAACACAGGCAATCAGAGGGCTTGGCAATTTAGTCAGATGAGAAAGGATCACTGATAGAAATTCAGAGTGGCCCCTGAATGTGAGAGGAAGTTGGAGGTCAGAGGGAAACTGATGGGGTTTGAAATTGTACTTTCTTGAGAAATCTGGGCTGACCAGAACAAAAAGATATCACTCAAGGCTATTACCTTGTGTTCTTTCTCTTTAGGGTTTGGGAACTCAGGGACTCTAAAGCTGCTCTGTGCAGGTGTGTTTTTCTCGGCAAGGCACCTCTCCATTGTTTTAAGACCCACATGATGGATCACATATATAAAAGAAGATGAATAAGTATGAGCCAACATCAGGAGGAAGGAAGGAGAGAGAGGAGAGAAGGAGGGAGGAAGGAGAGGGAACAGGAGAGGAGAAAACCAGAAAACTGGGGAAATCACACCATCAGTAGGGTAGGATCTACAGATTAACAGAAAGAAAGAAGTCAGATGGGATTAAGCTGATGGTAAAGCACATCTCAGAATAGGCACACAAGAGGCTGCTGCATGTGCTGGCAGACTTGGAAGTTCCCCCGACTCAGTTCTGATGTCAGGGGCAAAAGTGGTTTCCTAGACACTATGGGAGGACTGATGAAAGTTTTTCTCAGTTGGTGGACAAACCTCTTCCTATTACCCTGGCCAGAGGGAAGGGTAAGAAGCTGATATTGGGATTCAGGGGGCACCTGATGTGGGTTGTTCCTGGTTGTCATGTCCTTGAATAAGGAATGAAGCAAACATATAGCTGGAAAAGTGGCAGAGATGGCTTATTGAGATGGCATATACCCCAGGGGGCAGGGCAGTGAGACTAGGAGAGAGTTTAGCAGCCAACAAGGCTGTTGTGTGAAGATAGGGTTTTCCCTCAGCCTGGGCCTTTTCCCTCTTGTGTGTATCATCTGGGCTTTATCTTCACTCTGCTACATGTAGCTCTCCATACACCTCCATGGGGCACATGTCTAATTAACACTTTTAATCTCCACCAATGGGTACATGGTGGTATCTATGGTACCAACAGTGGGTGCTACAGCGAATCATAGGCTACTCTAATCTCCACCAATGGGCACATGGTGTTATCTATGGTACCAACAGTGGGTGCTACAGTGAATCATAGGTTACTCTGGCAGCCTTCATCTTTGCCAAATTGTCTTGTAAGATAATTTCTAAGGCCTTGTATAAGGCCTTCCTAACTTCATTCTCTGCCCCCTTTTCATGTCTCACCTTTGCCAGATGATTAGCTATTTGTATACCATATACTGTCCCCTAGTGACTGAAGAAAGTCTATTTGCAATATTCTAGATGCCATCTGACAACCATAGATTGAAGAACAAACACCACCAACTATGCAGAAGACCTAATACCCAGGGTGAGGAGAACTTTAAGAATATTTTAGCTTTCTAGTACATATGAGCTGGGAGGAGATCATATTTAAACTTGTGAAGCTACCATAGTCATCTGAAAAAAATCCTCTGAGAGGCTGGGAATAGAAATACCATTATCCAAACTTAAAATTCTAGCCCCTAAATCCCACTCTTAAATCACAAAATATATAGAATGATTGCCTCAAAATGATAAAAGTATTAAATAGAAGATGTCTTCCAGGACCAGCCCAAGAAGACAGTGAAGCGAAAATCATGGTAGAAAGGTGAACACAGAGATCTGCCCCTGCCTCCCAGCTTGACACACTGCCAAAGGGTGTCCAAAGATAACCTAAAAGAAAAAAGCACTCCAAGAAATGCCAGCAATACTTCTCCGTGAGTTAGAGATTCGGAGCCTGGTTGACTGGATAGAATGAAGCCTCACCGAGTACCAGGCATAAAAGACTCCTCTCATAGATACAACATACCAAGGAGATGTCCCAGTTCATCAAGTAGAAGCAGACACCCTTAAATGCAGAAAACAAGTACAGAGAGAACAGAACTGGGCTGACATTGGATTTTCCCAAAGGCAACATTAGATACAGGAAGACAGAAGTTTTGACCCTAAAATGCTGTATTTAGCCAAACTGATTAATTTATGAGAGCAAAATGTTTTCATATATATATATATATATATATATATATATATGAAAATACTATAATATATATGATGTCAAATATATAAATATATTTATAAAATTCTATTTCCTGAAAGTGCAGTGGAAAAATAAAAATAGTATGCATTCCAGAAAAATAAAAAGCATGCTCAAAGAAAAAGATACAAGAAATTAGGGAGCCAGAGAGAATACACAAATATTTGCAGTTATGTGTAAATAGTTGTTCATTAGCAGGAAAAAATTCTGTATTATTTTAATGCATAATTGAAAGAAATTAAAAAAAATGTGAGGTGACCTTTATTTTACTTTCAATAAGACCAGCTGATATTAAAAAATAAATCTATGGGTAGAAAAAGAAGTACAAACATTGATATGTCAGTAGGATATTTGTACCTAGAGGGTCTGAACTGAGTCCAAACTAAAGAAGAGACAAGGGAGAAAAAAAGTATGGAGAGTAGAAGGGGGGTATTTGGTGAATGTGAATATGTTAAACTTCCCGATTCTGGAGAGTATTTCCAAGGATGAAAAACAACCAAGCTGCAGGCGGTTCAGGTGGCATCAAGAGCCAAATGAGGCCAGAACACTGGGATGCACACCATAGAAAAGTAGCTTGGCATTTGCCCTTCCACAAAAACAGGCAGAACAAACTCTCAAACAAAAGCGAAATCATGGTGCAAAGCACGAAAGACACATTGACCAGACAAACTCATTAATAAGCACAGTAAAGGAGCATGTTGTTCCTGTGGGGTTGTTCCTGTGGGGTTGTTCTTGTGCGGTTGTTCCTGTGGGGTGGTGGAAACTTTGACAGCTGGATGCTGTAGTCCCAATTCTTCCGTGTGAGGTCTACAAGCACCAGGTAGCAAGAAACTAGACAAGTAGGTTTATCACAAGAGCTATGCAACCTTTGAGGGGACATCAGATTGTTATCTGTCAGACCTATATGACTTTTCCCCACCAGAACTTATAAAAGTGATTTTTCTAGAGTTATAGAGGTGACAATGAACTTCATGTATGGTCAGCAAAGCCTGTGCCCAACAGATGCAAACAGTTTATGAGATTAAGACATGGAGCTTTGATGATTTCAGTAATATTCCTATCATGGCCCTGCTTTGATGAAGTCCTCCATGGTGGCATTGCTGGCACATCTGTCACAGAAGAGACTTTTTCTAATGCATTTTTGTTTGTTTGTTTGTTAATTGGGAACCAGCAGGATGACGCTTGCTGCCTTACCTGACTACCTGAGTTCAGTTCCTTGAGTCCACACGGTAGAAGGAGAAAACTGCCTAGAGTTTGCCCTCTGACCTCCAGACTCACTGGCTGTGGCATGGGATCACACATACACACATACTAACAAATACACACACACACACACACACACACACACACACACACACACGCACATGCTCGCACATATGTTCCCTCACTTCTACAGACCAAAAATGAAGGGAGAGACTAACAAAACATTTCAATCATAATGAGAATGGTGATAGCTAACATGAATTCTCTCACTGCCTTGTCAAAACTTTCTGCTTTGCTCAAGTGTTTGAGAAAAAGTATAAAGGATCCACCCTCCTACCCCCTGTCAACATGAGCTGCTCAGTCATCACTAAGCAATCCTCAGCATTTTCCTTCCTTAATAACACTCAGCCCATGAAGGGAAGGAGTAAAGATGGAGGTAGCTGCAGTCATATGGAAGCAATTTTTCCAATACCTTGATTCATGCAAGAAGTAGAAATTATGAGTAAACTTCTAATTTACTTCCTCATATATACCATAGAATGGAGAACATATGAGAATATTTAATGAGTGAATTAATTTTTTGCAGTACTCAGTTGAGGAGAACATTGGAACACTATTGAATGATGGTGTATAATAAGATGGTGTGTTAAACATAAGTGATGGAGTGTCAGGTGAAAGCTGCATTAAGTTTGGCACACATCATTAAACAGTGTCTGATATGAGCAGATGTTCAATTTTTCACAGTGAGGAGGTGGTTCAAGATATTCTACCATAGTATAACATTATGAAATGATATAATTTGCCATGAAAATAAAGTAAGCTATCAGTCTTCAAGGTGTCAGTTTGTTTCTGTTTGTGAACCTTGTTGATAAATTTGGTTTTCTGTCAGAGGTAGAAATAAAAATGAGTCTGAAGGTTTTAAAGACTCCTTATGTGTGTTTGTTATTGCTGCATTATATTGATCCAGTGACATAGATAGGTAGCATCTTTAGTTATGCAACAATGTCTTAAGTCATATTCTTTAAGACTTGTATTTCCTTATATTTACCACTCTATCTTTTAAAACTTCCTCATTCTACCCAGAAGTCTTGCTTTATAGCTACTCATCTTGGCCGAAGTGCAGAGGATGAGATACAGAACAATGTTCAATCCTAAGTAAAGCATGTATACTACACCTCCTCCCAAGGCTCAGTGATCACTGTGGAAGAGAAGGCAGAAAGAGTACAATAGCCAGAGGGGGTGGAAAATTCAAGGAAACATTATCTCCTGGAGACGGCACAGCAGCTGTGTATGTATTCATAGGAGTTGCATCAGTATACACAAGCCCTGTGCAAGTCCAAGCCAGACCAAATCCCAGCACAGAGAAGAGAGCTGGACTCAAGGTTCTACCCCTATCTGAGAGCTATTGGCAATTTTTAACTTCTGGGAAAGGAAGGATCAGTTTTCTCTAACTTTAGGCGCCATAAGTTGATCATGGTCCAGTGGAGGACCACATATCCAAAAATATTTGGGCAGCACAAATTGGCCTTGATGGAGAAATAAGAGGGATAGATCTTGCAGGAGGTGGGAGATGAAGTGTGTGTGTGATCAAAATACACTGCATGAAATTCTCAAAGAGCTAATAAAATATATGAATAAAACAGATGCTCATCCTTAGCACATATTTTTTATAACAGTGCTCTCATCAGATATTTTAAATAACATTCATCATTGTATCAATTCCCCTGTTTTTTTCTTCTGTATCTCCCCAAAATTACCTACTATAAATTTATCTTCTCATAATTTGATAAAATAAAAACAAAATAGCATAAAATTCATGTCCTCAGCATAGCACAGAATTCAAGATTTTTAAAGTTCTAGATTAACAAGCAAGTTAGAAAAATATAGACACTAAATCCCCCACGATGTGTTCCAGGCTCCTTGCTATAGGACTTTCATTATATATGACTGATTCTGGTATGCTTTGTTTTCATTTTATGTTGCTTATACAAATTTTAAAATTTCTCCTATGACTTTTTTGAAGATCTAGTGATTATTCAAAAGTGTTCAATTTTCTTGTACTTGAATAATTTTTAGAGGAAGGAGTTTTCTTGGTATTGATTTCTATTTATATCAAATTATGAATGAAACAATATGAAAAGTTATATTGTTTTATGTTTGTCAAAACTTGCTTTAGATTTCAAACTATTTCAGAGAAAAGTCCATTGGCTGCTGAAAATAGTATATTCAGTAGCTATTAATAGACTGATAGATATAAGGTTCATTTGATCTGTTTCATTATTTAATTCTCATGTTTATTAATTTTTCTGGGGAGGTGGATCTAGTTAACCTCTCTATTTCTGAAAATGGTGTATTGAAGTAAGTCACTCACTACTGTTGGAATAGAGTCTCTTGGAGAAAGGAGGGAGAATAGAGAGAGGGCAGAGGTGAGAGTAATTCAAAATGCTGAAATCTGAGCAGTTGTGAAAATGTTCAACACTTACTTGGAAGTATTATGACTGAGAAGGATGAGAGGTCAAGTCTTGAAAACCCAGACTTGAGTGTTATTGGAATGAAATTGGTAGTTGAGGCTGTGTAGATGCCTCACTTGCATATGAAAAGGATGGAGAGAGACAGTAACTGAGATTGGAAAACTGAACACTGAGCAACACTGTTTGCTGGCCACAGAAGATGGGTAGAGAAAAGCCTTCATCTAATCAGGGGAAGCAACTTTTCACAGTCTTGGAACATAATGGTCTCATTGACTGACACATCTTTTAGGGGCCCTGAAGTAGATTTTTTATGACACTTAAATCTATATTTGAAGCAAACTAATACAAAACACTACTGCTTTGAAGAGGTCTACTCAGCCTTCTTTCTAGATGGCATAAGTATCTATGTTCATAACAGCCTTCTTTGTAATAGCTAGAAACTGGAAACAACCCAGATGTCCCTCAACTGACGAATGGCTAAAAAAAATTGTGGTACATTTACACAATGGAATACTACTCAGCTATCAGAAATAGGAAATCATGTAATTTGCAGCCAAATGGATGGAACTAGAAAAGCTCATCCTGAGTGAACTAACCCAGACTCAGAAAGATGCACATGCTATCTACTCATTTATAATTGGATTTTAGTCATATAGTGCAGGAAACTATCCTACAACCAACACACCAAAAGGATCAGGAGCATAGACTTTGTTACCTATTAATGGGACTTTGTCCTAGGGGTGCTACCATGTAAGCCCCCAGTGCAAGAGGAAGCTCTTAGCCCTCATATGACTGTTGAGCTGAGAGGGACTGATATGTAGGGACTGTCCACACGGGAGGAGTGGGAAGGGTGGGAGAGGAAGAAGAGGGTGGGAGGGTGGAACCAGTAGGGGCAGAAGGAGGGCACTGTGATGGAGATGTAACTTAGAGTAATAAATAAACCAACATGTTTCCGTTGTCCAGTTGTCCCTGGGTTCCTTGAATGGATGCTTTGATTCTCCTGGAAAGATAAGAACAAAGCCCTGCCCTAATCCTCACTCAGGGACAATTGCCCTTTTTTTTGGGGGGGGGGGTAGGTAATATTTCTCCTGAAGCAAATTTGGTTTTTGACAATATATAAAGTGTTATCTTTCAATCTGGTTTAAAGAAGAAATTATTTTGTTATTTTGGAGCTAAACCAGCTTTAGTGTATATATTTTGAGGTCTCGAAGGACAATTTGTTTGTGTTGTATGGGCCTTTTGTAAGTAGCTTTTAAACTTAGGTACTTCCAAATCCTATGTGTGTGTCTCTGCATTCTAATTATTGGAATCCGAGACCTGTGGTTCCCATCTGAGGGGATTAAAGATGTGTTCCACCACTCCTGGATTGAAGTTTTAGCAG
This sequence comes from Lophiomys imhausi, assembly GCA_907164525.1. Lineage (NCBI taxonomy): Eukaryota > Metazoa > Chordata > Mammalia > Rodentia > Muridae > Lophiomys > Lophiomys imhausi. The sequence continues at coordinate 9,623,288 of CAJQZJ010032362.1, read as the reverse complement.
AAATCAGAATCAGACACCAAAAGAAGACGAGTGACCCAGATGATTCAGCCTGACAGACTCCCTCAATAGATGTCTCCATCAAAAGCCTACAACTACAACAACTCAATATCGCTAAGACCATTCAGCTCTACACAATGCCCCAGCCAGAACCTCAGTAAAGCCTGGAAGTTCAGCTTCTGCCTACAAACTCCTTAGGACATCTAAACAGCTGAGAACAGAAGGACAGAACATAAAAGGATTGTATTAACATTTTTAACCATTTTTTCCATTTTGGTTTGGGCCCCAAACAGGTTTACTACGACCCAAATCAGCAGGAAGTCATTTTAAGAGAGCGACATCCCATACCCAGAGGGTGGGGAGGGTGTTTCTCCGCGCCCCCCCCCCTTTTTTTTGGTTGTTTGAAGGACAACTGAAAACTCTGTTATTTAGGGGAAGAGATTACAAGTTGTTAAATGGTCCTGTTTAATGGGTTTTGGAGGTTAGACCCAGGGTATTCCTTCTTTCCCTTTTCTGTATCCTTCTTTATCTCCTATGTAGGAATGCACGGCCTTGAGAAAAATCGAGACATAGACAGCACAGGAAGGATCAAGAAGAAAGGTTACATTATTGAATATGCCCTTATACCCTTGTATATTGATACAAAATTAATAGTATATTTGGCTAAAGTGGTATTGACCATTGTTTATTGTGCAAAAATAAGATTGTATTGGTCTACGTCAGTATTGATATTTGTATATTGATGCAAAATTAAGATTATAGTTGGCCACAATGGTATTGACCCTTGTATATGGACGCAATATTAAGATTGTATTGGGCTGCATAGGCATTGATCTTTGTATATTGATACAAAATTAAGAGTATATTTAGCCACATTTGAATAGATCTTTGTATATTGATACAAAATTTAAGGTAACGCTTCCTAATGGTATCGTACCTAGAGATACTTAAAAATGAAATGTGAAGCTCTGGCCTCTTGATACCAACTGTCTTAAACTGTTTAGGATAGTTAAGAAAAACAAACTCCTAGTCATGCATGCATGTCACCTTGTTAGCTACTATGACAGTCTATCACAGATATTCTCTAAGCTACTCAGTAATCAAGTTGTTAAGAGACAAGCAACATTTGCTTATCTAAATACAAGAGATAGATAGGGCATCTTCAAAAACCCCAAGAGATCTGCAGAATATGGCATTCAAAGATGTGGTCTTAAATTAAGATTTTTTTTTTTGATATTGTGACATATCAGCTCCTGACAGCACCCCCTATTCTACTCCAAGTAGAAGATAAGCATCGAAAAATCTCCAGATAATTGTTATAGCGTAATTTTACCCTAACTCTCTTCTCTAAGTCTCATGGCTACAGTGACCAGCACAGTCTCAGGGGTTGGTGATGTCTATCCCCAGCCCACTCCAAAGTCAGCAATAATGTGGGCTGAATCTCTATTTCACCAGTGGGCAGGTTTCCCTGATGATTCATGTTCAGGTAGAGTGAGCCCCGGCCTGTGCATTCCTACACAATATAGAGTCTTCCTATGATAAATTCTGGTGTTAGATTTCATGCCTTACCCGTGGCCAGAAGTTAGGGCAACTTTGGTGCAGGTAGTGATTCATCTAGTTTAACACCGTTCTATCAGCTCAATGACTGGATATTGGACAGGTAGCAGGGACTGTAGAGCTGTTCCTGATATTGTGTTTTATGCTGAAAGCTGAAATTTTATTCCTTCCCTGAGGAGGGACCATCTCTCTCCATGCAGATTGGGGTAGAGGGAAAGGTAAGAGGGACAGTTCTTTCCTTTCTGCCTTCTGTGTGTTTTTCTTTTTGTTGGTCTTTTACTTTGTTTCCCCAGCTCCTGTGGATTTAATTTGGTAGTTGAAGACATAACTTGATAAGTCTATGGCAAGATCCCCAGAGGCCCCTACTCAGCCACTAGCTTCTGTCCTCCCCACTTCTGCTTTAAATATTCTACCAGGTTCAGGTTTTGATTACCTATCACTCTGATTATGGATTAGTACGTATTCTCATAGTGTTGTTAAGTGAGGAAACAGTCAGGGGAGAAATATGCACACATATTTAAAACTTCCATTTTCCTGTGTTGTAAATTCTTTTACTTTGTTTTGATCATAGAACGTTTTTATCTCCTTCAATTTAAATAGGTAGGTTTTTCTAGGTATGGTAGTTTGGATTGATAGTCTTGTTATCTGGCTTCCAGTTTCACAGGATTAGGCCATTATCATCATGGTGGGAAGCATGTGGCGTGCAAGTAGACATGGTGCTGGAGAAGGAGCTGAGAGCTCCACCTCTAGGTCTGCAGGCAGCAGGGAGAGACTGTGAGCCACATTGGGTATAGCTTGAGGATATCAGACCTCAAAGTCCACCCCCACAATGACACAATTCTTCTAATAAGTCCACATCTACTCCAACAGGGTCACACCTCCTAACAGTGCCACTCTGTATGGGCCAAGCATCCATACACACAAATCTATGTGGTCATTCCTATTCAAACCACCACATTCCACAACCTGGTCCCCTTAGGCTTGTAACCAAAACATAATGCAGAAATTCATTCAGTCCAACTTCAGAAGTCCCCATATTCTATCACAGTCTTGAACTTGTTTACAAGTCCAAAGTTCAAAGTTTCTTCTGAGATTATGCAATCTCTTAACTGTAATCTCCTGCAAAATCAAAGTCAAAAGGCAGAAGATATACTTCCAACACCCAATGGCACAGGATATACAATACCATCTCAAAAGGGAGCATACTGAGGAAACACTGGGCCAAAACAAGACTGAAAACCAGCTGGGTAAACTCTAAACTCTACATCTCCATATCCGATGGCAAAGTGCTCTTCATACCTTCACTTCCTTTCACCTTTGTTGGCTGCAACACACTTCCCCTTGGTCTGGTTCCACTCTGTGTTGAGAACTTTCCTTGGCAGGTAACCCACAGCTCTGTCATCTCCAACATCTTGGGATCTCCAAGGCAATCCACGCTTCACCTTCACAGTTTCACACAATGGCCTCTCTAGGCCTCCATGCTGGAACACCCATGCCACACTCCTAGCCGCAGTGAAGGGAGATTCTATAACCCTGTCCTTTGATACTTACATGGCTGAAGCTCCCAGTTCTGCTGCTTGCTGGGGCTGAACATGGCCCCCATTTTCAATTACATCTTCACTAGCTTTCTGTTTTTGATGGTTTTCTTCACTGCCAAAGCTTGACTGTCCTGGAACTTTGCTCTGTAGACTAGGCTGACCTTAAATTCAGAGATCTGCTTGCTTCTGCCTCCTGAGTGCTAGTATTAAAGATGTGTACCACTATGTCTGTATGTAATCTGTTCTTGAATTCCTTTTCAGTGATGGAAGCTCATTTGGGTAGGGTCTTGTCCTGAGGTTTCCACTCCCTTTATCCCATTTAGCATCAGGATTTCCTTTAACCTGTTTATTTCCTTGAACAGAGAGTTTAGCTCCATTCTACTTCCTGGTGCCCCCTTGCCCCTTGAACTGTGCATTTTTTATTTTTCCTTGCTCAGATTGCTCCTTTTTATTTTAGATCTTCTTAAGAATGAACAATAAAAACCACACAACAGCATCAATACTAGGACATTTTGAGATTTCCTCTTCCAATGGAATAATACAAAATTCTTCACTTTGGCCTCAGGCAGATTTTTAGGACAAGGACAAAAAGCAGCCACATTCTTAGTCTAATAGCACAAGACAGATCTCTAGGCCACATAAAAATATTCTTCTCCTCTGAAAACTCTTGATCCAGACCCTCATTGTTTAAATCACCCTCAGCAGCACAGTGTTCCTGTTCCTATTAGTATGGCCATTAAGGCCCAATTGAAGCATTTCACTGCTTTCATAATCCAAAACCCCAAAATCCACATTCCTACAAACAAAAGCAGGGGCCACTTCAGAGGCGTGGATGAGAATGGATATTGGGACAGGACATGAGCCAGTATTGGTGTGGGCCACAGTACCAAGGACAATGGTGCTAAGGAAAGTGTGATATATGAGCAAATAAATTTAGAAAAATAGTCACTGGGTTTGGCAAGAATGGAGAATTTGGTGATTTGGTAGTTTCAGGGCCACTTTGTAGAAAGATAGTTGGAAGGAGTAAAGGAGAGAGGTAGTGAGCTATGTTATAAGATCAGAACTCTAGGCAGCTTTGGAGCATCTTTTACCAGGAATAGAGCACAGAACAGCTAGTGTTGACGGTGGTCATAGTCTTAGAAGTTAGATAAGTGTCTCTTTCTCTCCAATGGATTGAACAAATAAGGGATGGAGAAGAGAAAGGGGCAAGAGGTTTTCAGACCTGGAAACTGTAGGAATTATTAAAGCACTTGATAAGGTCCTCTGCAGGAAAGTCTGTTATTTCTAATAGTTTGAATTAGAGTAAGCAAGGGAAAATATGACAATTTTTTAATCTAATGCTTACCCTTAGTAGATAATTGATTTATTTTTACTTTTTGAATAGTGGTTTTTCTGAAGAGCAACATGATATTCTCTCAAACAAACATTGCCACTCATTAGGCTTGTGGGTAATTTGTCATCTTCATTATCTCACAGTTGGTGCCAAACTGAAACCTCATCTCCTGGAAGTTGAGAACATTTTAGGACCAAATGGTCGTGGTGTTCTCATTTTCTTCAAATGTCTGCCTTCAGCATAATTTCTTTTTCTTTTTTTAGTAGTGATGAGATTCTGCAAAGATTTGTTTCTAGTGAAGTTTAGTGTCAGATAATGGAATATTTGAACTCCTATTGCATATTTATCTTTTTTTTCAAAGAAAGAATTTAAAGCGCAAACTTATTTTTTCCCATTTTTGGGTGTTTTGTGTATGTGTGATACTGATTGACACCAAGTGTGGGTTATAAAAATGTAATTAGAGGCAACACCAAGAATGTTTACAGTTACCCTTGGTCAGTAGGCACGTAGTCCCTGAGTCACAGCAGATAACCGTGCATCTTTTATTTGAAGAAGAAAGTGTTATGATGTAGAAAATGGCTAATTAAATTATTAATCAGTATTTAGAGTATATTTAATTGGATCAGCAGTGTTAGTCCTTAGCCCACCATTATAAGTAAGCACACAGAGACATCTGACATCTGATGGATTTTAACAAACCTTGGCCTAGATTGTGCAATCTTACTTAGCCCGTCTAAGCTAGCCCTTAATTCTATTCCCCAAATATAACCCCATATATACATACGTCCCTTTGGACTGCTATTCACCATGCTATGCCAATGTTCCAGGCCATGTGAAATGATTTTCTTTCATCTACCCCATCATGTATTTCCTTCTTCTTGCTCCTGGCTTCTCTTCTTCTTCTTCTGGAGGCTTCTTCTACCCATAAACCTCTCTACTTCAAAAGTCATGCACCTTAGTCCCACCTACCTCTGACTTTGTCCAATCTCAGGCCTCAGCATTTATTTAACCAATCAGAGACAATGGTTAACAAGAAAGGTAGCATAGCTTCACTTGGTGTACAGCAAGCAGGCTTGTGGGAGCAGATTAATTAACATTTAGAATGCATAACATCACCCTATCAGTATAATGTTTTAATTATGATTCTCCGTGATACATAATATTACAGGCACAGACTTCCTTCCTACAGGCTAAACAAACATCCTTCTTTGGTTTTGGAACCACAATACTTTTGATCCTATTTATCTCAAGTTCTTTTGTAATCTTCACTTCTCATATTGCAAGTTTCATTATTGTTCTGGTTTGTTTTTCCTGAAAACTTTCTTGTTGGTATGCTTTCCTATTGTCAATGTATATTAACTATCTTCTGTTTTTGTTTTTCAGCATTCTAAGTATAAATATTTCTGTTGATGAATAACAAATTTCTATTAAATTCTGTACTTGAAGTTTATTTTTTGCAACATTGCAAACAAATATGTAGATCTGCATTAATTGGTTGAAGAAATGGTAACTAAAAGTGTGTAGAAAGACCACTTTGGACTGGGGAGATGGCTCAACAGGCAAGATACTTGTACCACAAGTGTGATGACCTGAGTTTGAACTCTGGATCCCAGCATAAAAAGAGAGAATCAACTGCCCAAAATGTTCCTGTGATCTCCACATATACTGTGGCACACCCCCACCACCACACTACTGCACACACAATGAGGGATAGATAGATAGAAAGAAAGATAGATAGATAGATAGATGATAGATATATAGAATAAAATTTTAAAAATTTGTGAATCAAAAACTAGATGTGATAACACACACTTTTAATGCCAGTACTCTGGTGGCAGGTCAGGCGATCTTTGAGTTCGAGGCCAGCCTGGTCTTCAAAGTGAGTTTCAGGATAGCCAGGACTACATAGAGAAACCCTGTCTCAATCAGTAAATATATTTTACTTTATATTTTTGTTAAAATCATGTTTATTGGGGCTAAATAGATCACTCGGCGGTTAAGAGCACTGGCTGCTTTTCCAGAGGGCCTAGGTTTGATTCTATCTACCCACAGGGCAGCTCACAGCCATCTATACTAATAGTCTCAGGGTATCCATATCCAGTGACCTCTTTTTCACTAGTGTGGGCACCAGGCACACAAGTGGTGTACAGACATACATGTAGGCAAAATTCATACAAATATAAAATACCTTAAAAATAAAATTTACTTAAATAGTAACATAAAAATTGTACATTAATGGAATGTATATCCTGTGATGCTACAACACATGAATATATCATGTGAAATCAAAAGCAGGTTAAATCTACCTTTCTTTTTATGATGAAAACTTTTTAAAAGCTTTCCCCTGGCTTTTTGAATGTAATAGTTGTACCTAATTGCTATTGAACTGGTGGTCAGTGGAAATAAAAAGAAAACCCAACTTTGCAACCCCTGCCTCAAAAGAATAACACACATTGGGTTCTTACAGAAAAAAAATTCTTGTCCACTTAAGTGCCTAACATGTTGAAATAACCTATCAGCCATCACTAAAAAAATAGTGAAAGCTTTTAAACTAGAAAAAAAGTGCTTTTTATTCTCTTTACTGACTCAAGTGCCCTTTTTCCTGTACTGTGTTCTTCCTCATCACCTAATATTAGCTTCTCTTGATTTCCTTTCTAAATGCTAAATGCATAATTTCAGCTGTTTACACATACTCATGCACACACCCACCCACCCACCCTCCCCCACACACACATGTACAAACCTACATACATACATTATAGACATGTACATACCTACATACATACATTATAGACTAAGATATGAGGGAGAATATGTACTTATGCCTTTTTCTTTCTGAGTTGAGTTTGAGTCCATCTACTTCCCTTCAAATTTCATGATTTTATATTTTCTTTATAGCTGAATAATATCTGATTATATATATAATACATTTTTATTATCCGTTCATCTGTTGGTGGAAGTCTAGATTGGTTTCATTTCCTTGCTGTTGTAAATAGAACAGCATAGATGTGCAAATATCACTGTGGTAGGATATGAAGTCTTGCGAGGTACACCCAGAAGTGTAACATCTGGATCATATCATAGTCATATTTTTAAATTTTTAAGGATCCTCAAGCTTATTTCCATAAAGGCTGTATTGATCTATACCCCCACCAGCAGTAAAAAGAGGTTGGGCAATCCCCAAACCCCTCCATTTGTTGTCAGATTTCATGACAGATAGTCATTCTGACTGGGGTCAGTTTGTATTGCAAAGTTATATTAACTTGCATTCCTTTAAGGACTAGAGATATTGAACAGTTCATAAACAAGGTGTTGGCCATTACATTTCTTCTCTCGAAAACTGTTTGTTCCTTTCATTGGCCATGTGCTATTGCCCCTTATTGTTTCCATGGCATTTAATATTTGCAGGTTTTTTGTAAATTCTTGATGTTAGCCCCTGTCTGAAGCACAGATGATAAATATTTTTTTCTCATTCTGTGGACTGTATGCTCTGAAGAAGGTTTCTTTGGCTGTAGAAACTTTTATTTAGTGTAGTTCTCTCTTTTGATTCTTGAGGTTACTTTCTGTGCTACTAGAATTCTATTCAGAAACTTCTTGTCTACCAAAATAGCTTGAAGAGTATTTCCTATGTTTTATTCCAGAAGTTTCATTGTTTAAGGTTTTAAATTAAGATCTTTGTCTACTTTGAGTTGATTTTTGAACAATTTGAAACACACAGATCTAGTTTTATTTTTCTGCAGATATATACTTAGTTTTGACAGAACCATTCTTTAAATAGGCTGTTCTTTTTTCTACTGCATGTTTTTGGCATGTTTGTGAACGATTTGCATAGCTCTAGTTTTGTAAGGTTATATCCAGGTTTTCTCCTCTGTTCCCCTGATCTAATTGTCCACTGTCTATGTCATTGTAGCTCCATAGTATGATTTGAAGTTGGGTACTGTGAGTCCTCCAGCTCGAGTCTTAATCCCTAGGATTGCTTTGTCTTTTTGTGGTTTCATATACATCTTAAGCAACTTTTGAAAGGTCTGTATGTGAAGTTAGAGCTTCTGTAAAGAAGCATAATATTTTAGATGAGGAAAACACAAATTCCATTTTTTAAAAAAAACAATTCTTTACCTACATATTTACACCCAAACCATCCTGGCTAAAAATTTAAGAATTTATAGCTGCCAGTCAGTGTATCTTATGGTGTTCTACTCTTAAACATATTTTATTGCTGAGTAGAAAGTTTTTGAAAGTCAACGTCTCCTGTTCTTTTCCAGATTGACCATCAAGTTGCTTAGTTGAAATATGTGTTTTGTCTTAAAGTGATTCTCAGTAGTAAGCAAAGATACATGTTCTTTATGAAAAAGATTAAAATAAATATGAAGAACTTCCAATATGCATAAAATACAACAGAATAATAGATTTTCACTGACCTTTTGCTTAGTTTTAGCATTTGCCAAAATTTTACCCATTTGCAGTATATATCCAAACTTTACACAATATGTCATTTCACGTCTGCATATATCAGTATCCCTCTCTAACAAAAAGGAAACACCACACAACTATTATCTTGTTACAGGTCATAGTTGCTTGGTATCACACGATTACTACCTCACGGTCAGATTTGTCCAATTATCACTAAAGGTTATTTTATTGTTGGTTCAATCAGAACAAACAAGTTCACAGTAATTTGGCTATTACTTTCTTTTATATTTCAGTTTTGAAAAGTCCATTCTCCCATTCCTTCCTCTCCATTTTTTGCCTTCTGTAGGAGACTTAAATTGTGTAAGTCAAATTACTTGTTACAGATGTTACCCTCTTGATATGTGGACTTCTCATTTTCTACTATGCTCTACTACTAAATGGAAGAGTCCTACAAGCTTGATAGGACTCGGGCTCACTGACCTTGGCAATAATATCTCATAACCAGAACTCTGTGCACCATGTTGTATAGAAATATATGTCATACAATGTCTGTTTTTCTCATTTTTAAGGTTGCTAAAGTTGGCGGGATTTCAAGTGGTTACAACCACAGGGTTCTCAAGCCATGAGATAGGGTCTGGTCCTCTCAAAAGCCATTTCTGAAGTAATACTTCAGAGAATATTGGAAAAAAGAAATCTTATAGAGTTTGCAGATATCTCAGCACCAAGTGAGCTTGTAGTGTCCCTACAAGGCGAAGTGTTAGTCTGTATAACATCCTTCATTGAACTGCACTGTTGATTATTGAGCTACTGTGGGTACACATCCTCAAAAACCCACTTCAAGTTGAAAGTAGTATAAGCCAAACCCAGATTTTATATACCTAACCTACCAAACATTAGCACTCTTCCTAACATAGCTTATATGTTCTTAAAACACAATAACCTACAGTTAGGCAAAAGCATTAAATAAAATCCCCTCGTATAATAAATAATTGAATCTATTATATAAATCAATGACTATAGTATGAAAAGAGAAAATCAGAAGGACTATAAAGTATTCATCATTGATGTACATAGTTGAGACACTCTGGGCCTGACCAACATTGCACGGACCACACTCAGCAACTTGACAGCATTGGAATCCTCCTGCTGGCTTGGGAAAAGGTCAAATCATAAAGTGCTCTTTTCGTTGAATGCATACTGCTTTTGCTTAGTTGTAAAGCCAAACCATCGTAAGTCAGGGACCATCTGTCTATTCCAGCTTGAAAGTGTCCATTCACTTATGTGATTGGTGTTGTTTCCCACTAGATTATAATGCCGGGAGAAAACAGTTTGCTGGTTTTGAGACAGATACTTAATAAAACCCAAATGCAATGCACATGGAACTTCTTTTAGGCCACTGAGGGTAGCTCCCAGGACTTGAGTAGTTGAACATTTGGCTGTTCCAAGGATTCCAAGGATTTCAATTGAATTTGAAGATAGTCAGCGACCTCTGTCTTTTCTTCTCACCTCTGATTGATAGCTTGGTACTCTCTGATACTTTACATGGTGGTGGTCATGGCAAATGGCAGTGCACAATCGTAAATATTTAACATCAAGACTTTGACCAGCCTGACAAGAGTCATGTGATCATCTCAAGGGAAGTTATTGTCTTCAAGGGTACCCCTTGGCCTTTTGTTGGCCGTTTTGTTACTGTGTTTGGAGGAGGCAGTGATGGGGTCCCACTTTTATAGGTAATTAAGATATGAGTGAATCTGTTTCCTTTAGAAAGAGGAAGTGCTATCCTCTGAAGAAAGGAAACTGCTTTCTGCCTTTGTGAAATAGTGTGCCAGTTCAACCTTTATATCAATATAACCCAAGTCAGCATTTTTAGACAGCAGATGCTTGGCAAAGTACTGTGACTACATCAGTGTAATGAATTGCTTGCTTCTCTGTGATTCATTTGGTTTTTAGTATGAATTTATTTTGACAGAACATAGTCCATAAAGTCATGCTGACTTTTACTGGCTTGTGCGGGTTATCCAGACCTTGCAACATTCCCTTTATAATTGCTATATTTTTATTTTAAAACAAAACAAAACAAAAAACCCTCTTTCTCATGGCCATTATAAAATTTCTAAATAATAGTTAAACCTTTAAAATAGCATAAGAATTTATCCAGTACTAAAAACGATGATCTGTCAGGACTTCTGGATGATAGCGCATCTCCATGTGTGTCTAGGTGTTAGGTCCTGCCCTTCTGGCTAGGATCCTTGGCTATCTTCTGTGTTTAAGCATAAGAGACAATGCACATGATGACCAAGCATAGAAAAATTTTCAACTTGTTCTCAAAGTGAATTTTTCCAACTTAATAGATATTTATTTTTCCTGGAATAATAAGTTTTCATTATTGATTTTTTGAATGAGTGTATAACTGATCACAGTCCACTATTTTAACTCTCCAGTAATGAATTCAGGCTTGCTGTCAGTTCATCAGGTAAGGAAATTTTATCTGTCAACAATCTTACCCTAGTCACTTTGGGAATAAGGCAGATGTTTCTTTCTCTGTCCATTTGACTCATACTGTGACAACTTGGAACTACGAATTTTATTCTGTTGTGAGGTGGCAGCTGTGCTTGCTAATATACCCTAAATTCATTTGTTGCTATGAATTCATTGAGATAACTTAAAGTTGTGTGACTCTCTGGGAAGAACTAGAACGTCTCATCAATGGTAGAAGCATGCCACCTTTCATTGTGTAAATTCATCTCTCTACACAAGATGTGATTTTTTTCCCACTCTTAAATATATAAATGAAATAGTTTATTCAAAGTTTAGGCCCATTTGTATCCAATTTTGTATACAGTAATTGTTCTTTAGTTTTAAAGATCTATTTGATATCCTTATCATTGTCAGACAAAATATATATGGAATGATCTTTTAAAACCTTAGTAAATACTTGAATATCTTTAACATCTTATTCTCTTAATCATTTTTGATACATGGTATCAAGGAGAATTTCACATTTAAAGTGTAATGAGGCATTGGATTTATTGTACCCATCTTCCTCATCATGGCAAACGCTCATCAAGTCGATAATGAAATCTGCAGCAGCATCATGGTGTTTGATGACTTTAGAGGCAGGAGAATTTGGAAGCCTACGCTCAGTTCATTTAACTTGTGCCTGAGACATCTGCTTATCCATATTACTCAGCCAGCCAGCCAGCCTGTTTCTTTCTCCTAGAGTCGACAGCGATGATTAACCTGGTTGAAGATTCCTGGCAGCCTTAATTTACTTCCTAAAAATTCCATAGCCTCCAGAATTCTCTGCAGTTTGGCAATGTATCTGGAAAGGCGAAGAGAATCTTTTGGCCTGGAGGAGAGTAGACACAGTTTTCAGCTGTTGAGACGCACTGACTTGGGGTTCTAGGCTCATAAGACATGAAGTCAACTCACCATGTGAAATATAGAGGACAAGGAAAGGGCATTCTGGCCTTGCCATTTGCAACTGTAAAGAACAATTCAGCTTTACCAAATTTGTACTTGTTCATAAACTCCATGTTACGAAAGTCACTTTGAGAATAAGACAGACATTTTCCTTCATTCTGACTCTCAGCAGTGGCGAATTGGAGCTACAAGTTCGATTCTGCTAGAAAGTTGGAGTCAGTGCTTGCTAATAATGCCCTGGGATATCATTCTCTTTAGATCTATGACATTGCCAGGACAGCAGTGGCAGTTCAGCCTGAGAAACACTGAATCTTCTCTGAGTGGTCACAGTGTGTCTGCTGTTACATTTGTGCCAGGATACAGTTTGGGGGCCTGCCTTCTTATCTTCCATCCTAAGTGCTCTTTTAACCATCCTTTAAACTTCAGGATACCCAGTTGCCAATGACATGCCAGGTCCCCCAGTCAGAAGGAAGGATCACCGTGAAAACTGATGGTAAGGAGCAAGGCTGTGAATCAGACAGGACAAGTTGCTTTCTTACTGCCACCAGCACTCACACAACAGAGTCTCCTCTTGTGCGTTTGCCATGTTGGTGCTGACTGTTCTACCACGGTGGGCACCCAGTCACCTCCAGGGTATCAGCCAAATCCCACTGCAATCACCAGTGGCCTTGTGTACAGACCAACAGTATTTCCGACGTAAGGCATTTGGGTTATTTCTTTATCAACAATTGTGCAGAAAATGTTTTTCTGAGAAAAGTTTTCAACATGAATAAAGAAAGAAGGGTGAGAAAAAGAGTTTCTTCTTTTTCTATTTTTCTTTTCTTTTTTAGGAAGATTGCTGTGTTCACAGTAATCTCTGACCTGTCTTCTTAAAAAAGACCGTTGTTTTAGGATAAAAGCCAAGACATGTATCTTGGATAAAGACACACTTTGACTCTTATGTACCAATTATTTGATTAAATGTCTTTCTTCCACATAATTTTCCCAAAGTTGGCTCTTATCAAAATTGTGAAGCTAGTCAGGTTTATTTTTGACGTCTCCCATCTTGCCCCTTTTAGTACCTTATCTCTTCCTCCTCTCGAGCACTCTCCCAGGGACTCAGACTGCTGCTCCCTTGGTCTGCTGTTTTTTTACAAAGGCCCTAACCTCTCACTCTGCTCAGCCCTGGGTCCTGTTCTAAAGTCATCACTTTAGCTCTGCTATTACCTAGTAGCTAATGTGCGGTTAGACAGATTGCATATAAAGAAAGATCCAGGGTTTACAAGGATGGAAACACCGAACGAGGACATAAATAGTAGAATATTGTCATTTTCATCCCTTCTTAATCTATAATCGTCCCATGTTTGAAAATCAGTCAAGGTGAATTTACTGTGGCCTGTGGCCCTCTTGTTTCTCAAAGCATGGTCCATTCCAATAGCATTGGCACCACCCTAAAGCTTATTAGAAATGCAGAGTCTGAGGCCATATTCTAGACCCTTGAATTAAAGTCTGCCTTTTACTGAAATCCCCAAGTCACAATTAGTCATATTAAAGCTTAGGAAATAGAAATGTATTCTATATCAAGATCCATCAAAAGTAGATGCTTTGTTATCTCAGATTTATAGCAAAAATACATTAACAAAAAGATCCTGACCTAAGTAAGGTTATGGGAAATAGAGCATTGCCTCACAGAATTTTGTGTGTATGAAAATACCCTGGAAGAATTATTAAGCTGTAGCTGATGGGGCTGTGCCCTCAGAATTTCTGAGCTAATAGGTCAAGGTGGAGCCTAAGAATTGTTCATTTCTAAAAGCTCCCAAGTGAAGCTGGTCCTGCTTCTGGGACTCTGGAACACATTGGGGGCCACAAGCATAGAGGGAAAGAGATGAATTTAGAGAAAGCAATCTGTGCATGTTTAATGAGATTTTTTATTGCTGGGAACCCTATGTTTGCACATTGAACAAGAGCATTCTTCTCGTTAGTAAGATTGCTCATCAAACAATGACTTTGTCTTGGTCACATGGCTTCTACAGGATGCCTCCCTCACCTAGCTAAACAGAGGACTGGCTTGGTGCTATCAGTGATTTCTGCAGTTCTCTGCTTCTATTCTTTAGTGACTTATTAAGATCTAAGTCAAACGATTCCTGTTAGTGGATCTCAGAGCCAGGATATGGGAAGGAGCATGCGCCGTGATAAAAGTTGGTAAATACCTGGAGTAGTCAGGAAATTAGTGATTGTTTTCACTTGAAGTTGTCCACTGTGGTGTCTGTGAAGAGGGACTTCTAAAATTCTTACTCTGCTTGATGATTGGAGATCTTTATAGCCTAGCTTTTTGTCAATGTGAAATGTCCCAGAAGTCAAGCAGAGAGAAGCTTGGACTCAGAATCCAATCCGACGGTTCCCATCTTCTGAATTTCTACAAAATGGAAAAGACAAGCAAACCCCAGTGCATGCACATCACAGAAATACTGCATTTTCTTAGGATGTCCAGTTAGGAGTTTGCTATTTCTTCTGTTGTTTTTTGAAGCATCAAAAACTTAATCTGTGTTCTAGTGATATTCACTTGTTCTGTGCGAGTAAACGGATCAGATATCAGGCACGATGGTAGATTTTGATCGCTTGTCTTAAGGCTCATACATGTTTAAATGCACTCACCATGTCAACCTGAAGTGTTACCAACTTTCTTGTTTAGGAGATACCCCTTCAAAGAGAGGAAACCTGTAGGGTCAGATTAAGCCTTCCAGAGTCAGCAGCAGTGGCTGAAGTGGATGGTATCACGTCAGAGTGTCAGAGTATACTAACAGGAGGGAAGGCACTGGATGTCCTGATCCAAATGAAGTTAAGATAGCTAACAAAGATGGCAATGAGAAACAGGAAGCAGGGAACAAAAGAGAGTTTGATCACTTCCTGGTTTTCAGGGATATAATATCATTTAGGGTTTTTGCCAGAAGTGTCTTCCCGGCATATATGCCTTGCTTGGATTTTATTCTCTTTTTCCTTTTTGACAAAATATTCAATACTGAGAGAATTTCTCTGGAAGACTTTGAAAAGTTAAATGAAAATACCCTCAGGATCCTGGAAAAATCGTTTTAAACATTGCAAAGCAGTGAGGTGATGATCTTCCTCAGCAGCGAGACTGGGCTAGCATTTGCCCCCTTCTGAGGCACTGCAGGAAACAGAAGCTGGCAATGAAATAGAATAAGTAACCGGGGTGTTCCCACGCAGCTCCCAGAGCTAACTAACACATAGCCTGCCTTCTATCTTTCTCTCACAAGCCTTGCTACTTTAATACTCAGCCTAAAATTATCATCATCCATGTTACCTTTTTGGTAGAAACATCCCTTAATCTAGAAGGGCTTTTCTTCTTTCATGGCATCATCCACAAGTTTTCATATCCTGCTATCATATGTCTAAGAGAATTCTGGTGAAAGCTGCTTTACTGGACACCTGGCAACCCTATGGAAATAATAGCTCTGAATGTTCATCCTGAACAGAGCTTAGGCTGATTAAATTAATTTGGCAAAAGGATAGATTTAGACTCTGATGCATTCAGTGGGGGTAAATTCTGGAGGAAGAAGGCTGTTCTAATTGATCATAAAACTTCATAACTCATGTTAGCATCATTGCATTGTTGTTTAGTGTTGAGAGGTAAGTATTGGGTATTAGGGCGCAGCTGTTACCTGTCTCCCATAGGCTCATTTTCTGAATGCTTGGTCTGCAGTTCCTGGTCCTATTTTTGGAATTTGGAAACTTTAGGAGATAGGGCCTGCCTGGAGGAAGTGGGTCACTGGGGCTGTTATCTTCTATGGTTGGTCGTGATCTCTGAACCCTTCCATTTTCCCCCTGATTGCTGTCAGAAGTCGAGAACCCCCCCTATGCCATGTGCTCTCTCAACCACGATGTTCTACTTAAATACACTGGGGCCACACAGAAGACTCAACACTCTGAAAGAATAACCCAGAGTAACTCTTCCCTCTTTTAAGTTGTTTTCTCTGGTATTTTATTTTATGTTTTATCTGAGGCAAGTCTCATTTGCTTTCTGGTTTGAAACTTGCTATGTGTACTACTTACCTAGTGTTGGCATCACAGATGTGCGCCACCATATCCAGTTTATATAGTGCTAGAGATCAATCCCAGGGCTTTGTGCATGGGAGGAGAGAACGCCACCAGCTGATCTCTGCTCAGTGTTTTGGTCACAGCTGTATAAGTTAATGCAAAAGACAGT
Organism: Lophiomys imhausi; assembly: GCA_907164525.1. NCBI lineage: Eukaryota > Metazoa > Chordata > Mammalia > Rodentia > Muridae > Lophiomys > Lophiomys imhausi. The sequence continues at coordinate 9,606,826 of CAJQZJ010032362.1, read as the reverse complement.
GAACACATTGAGGAATTTAAGGCGAGTATGTAGTATTACTTGCACTGTATCATCTTTTACTTGATGAATTGAATAAGTATGTTGAATATACCAAGTGTGAATACAAGTAATATGTATACATTTTTAAAGTTTGAAAGACATAAAGGAAGTAAAATAGAATATTAAGTTACATATAAAATAAGAAAAAGAATTAGTCATCATTTCATATTCTGATAGAGTTCCCACAAATTCTTTCTTTTCTTTTTGAGTTTGAAGATGAGTTTTTGTTCTGTAATTAAAGCTTCCCTGGAACTTGGGATAGACCCAGACTCTGAAGTACCTCTGTGTCAGCCTCAACTGCTAGAATTACAGCCATGACCACCACATCTGGCTCAATATTTTCTTATATTTTTATTGGCCATATTGCAATATCTGTATTACATTTTTCAAGTCTTGTGACAAGAACTGATCTAGTAGTTCTGTGGCTAGAGATGCTATCCTCATTACAGGTAGAAACTTAATCAAAACCCTCAGTCTACAGTGGGTAACACTATTGCAGGCAAAACATTTAAAATGAGTTACAAAGTTTTGTAGCTTGTTAGTGTTGCTTCGTGAAGCAACTTCATAAAGTTATCCCGGAGGGTAGAATGATAGGGTAGTAATGTAGCCAAAGTAGTAAAACTGCTCTTGTTGACATTTAGATGTGCCAGATATGCCCACAGTTTTATTACAAGGAAAGGCAAAAAGATGTCAGGTTTCAGAGCAGAGGTCTGGGGTGCTTTGTTTTACAGATAAGCAGGCTATGCTCAGGAGGGATCAGAACTGAGCTTTCAAAGCCGGTATCATTTCTTAGCCTCTGTCTTTAAATACAGTCATTGGAACTATATATCTTGTTCCTGAAGGTTTATATTTCATCCCTTTGAAGTTATCTTAGATTTCTTTACCCTTCTGTACCCTGTCTTTTTTTTTTAAACTTCTCTACTGTCAGTGCTTTGCTGCTATTGACGGATGAATTCAAGGCTCAGTTTTGGGCCCTGAGCTTTCTACAGTCTTCACATGGGTGATGCTTTGTTGCTATTGACGGATGAATCCAAGGCTCAGTTTTGGGCCCTGAGCTTTCTACAGTCTTCACATGGGTGATGCCAGCGTGTTCTCCTGGCTTCAGCCATCAGCCAAAATGTCTCTGCTGAGGATCCTGAGGTTATTTGTCCAACCATAATCCAGGTAGATGATGTGGTTTGAAGGTGAAATGTTCCCCAGAGACTCTTACATTTGAACACTTGGTCTCCAGCTGGTGGCTGCTTTGGAAAGTTGTGAAGCCTTTAGGAGGTGGAGATTTGCTGACAGAAGAGGATCATTTGGGGCAGATCTTGAGGTTTTATAGTCCAGCTCCCCACTACCTGTAATCCTTTGCTTCCTTTTTGCCACAGTAAGAAGAACAGCTGGCCTTCTGCACCTGAAGCCATCTCTTCCCTGCTATGATGGATTTTTATCTCTTTGTAACTGTAAGCCAAAAAGAACCCCTTCTTCCTTATCGTCATGTATTTAGTTATGGTAATGAAAACTATAGCAGACAGCTTAGAATAAGAATTCACTTTAGTACAAAGGTCTACCCCAAGCATGGGGCTGTGGGGGACAGTGTCCTTACTCTCATGGACCATGGACTCTAGAAGGAACAGATTGGAAGCTGCGAAGAGAACAGATAACTCATATAGTAAAGTGAGGTGTGTACTCTGAGGAAGACTACTAGAGATAGCAGACACTTTTTACAGGTCGGTCATTGAAATCTCTAATGGAGCGCTATTTGAACTGAATGTATAAACTCCTCTATCTTCTTTTCAAGCCATAATGGTTTATCCCGTACATGAGTCATTGTACTTGTGAGGCTTTTCTGAGGTTCTTACTTGACTTATTGAGTTTTCCTAGTGTCTTAGAAGAAAATTATAATCACCAGGAAAACATAAATATGCCAAGAGCATAGAGATTCAGACAGAAAACAGAGCGTGGGTGATAGATCACCAACAAGGTAACTCAGCTCAGACTCCTAAGAATTCTTCAGTTGTGTTAGGGGTGTTATTCCAGTTCTTCAGACAACACTGTATTTGTTCCCTCATATGATGTTGGGAATGTATAGTACTCATCATCATCATCACTGGACATCAGCCTTGATAACTCAGCTGTGGGGACATATACCATGTTCTCCACTGTAAAAGTAACTTCCTCACTATTACCGAATCCAAAGTCACAAAGTCTGGTCCATAGTCAATGAAGAGGAGAAGGTGATGATGAGGGAGAAGGTTAGAAATATGTGTTCCTTAGGAGTACCTATTGGTGTGTATTATTTGAAATTGCCTTTTTGGGAAGCATTTGCCTGTTATCTCCTCTGCATCGTCTCAACCATATATTCATATCATCATGGACTTATGAATATTTTCATACCATGTCAGTACCCTGTCATAGTCTCTCCTCAGTGCTTCAGTCATCACTGTGGCCTTTATGAATAGTTATCGCTGCATTTACTGCATTATCCCTCCTTTCTGTTGCTCTGAATAGACTTCATTTCTTCACCAAGTATGTATCATATACAGTTTTATTCCTGTGAATTTGTGTGTATTTATTTTATACTGTGTTATCACTCTGTGTGCCAGATTGCCCCAGCTTTGGCCACTGGGGGACTCTCTCATGCTGATTTCTGCCATCCTTTACTAGGTAGGCCCTAGTCCCTTAATTTTTTTTTTTTTTTTGATACTTATTGCTCCAGGCTCAACCTGTGTTTCCCTTGTCGGAGAGCCAGAGTAAGCCATTTCTCCAAAGATTTTGTTGGAAAATCTTATCTAAAATCCAAGATCTGGAATCTACTTATACATTGTCTGATTTTAGTTATAATATCACTGCCTGGCTAACTCTTTTTTTCTCTCTTTTTAATTTTTTTGTTTGTTTTTGGGATTCTAGTATAATTATATCATTTTTTCCTTACCTAGTATCCCTTCAAACTCTCTCTTGTACCCCTTTGCTCTCTCTCTCAAATTCATGGACTCATTTTATTTAATTATTGTCACATAAATATGTGTGTATATATATATTCATATATATTCATTATTAAGTACAGAAATACAACCTGTTAAATTCTTATAATATTACTTGTATGTATGTTTTCAGGGATGACTGCTTGGTATTGGATAGCCAGTTGGTGTGTTCTTTCCTGGAGAGGGCTTTTCTCCTCCCTGCAGCACTCTTTAGTTGCCTGTAATTCTTTGTTTAGCATGGAAGCCTCTTGGAATTTCCCCTGTCCACTTTGCTGTGTCTATTGGTGTCATCCTGTTCAGCTCATGTTTATTCCCTCTCCAATTCTTTATACATATCTACTACTATTCTTCCTAAATGCCTGAAATTCAAATTGTCAGCTTACAGGGAATACAACATTAAAAGATTGGTATAATCCCCAGTCTTCTTTAAAAATTGTACCCGTTCACAAAACTATCAGTGGTATATCACCAGTTGTAGTTTTTAAAAACTGAATAGACTTCATTTCTTCACCAAATATGTATCTTGAGTCATCTCTGCTGCCAACACACTCGGCTAGCTATAGTTACCTTCATGTAGACCATTGCAATGAACGCATAATTAACCTCTTCTTTCTCTACTCACACTATCTTTTCCATAAGAATAGAGTCAGAATAGATGAGATTATGTTCTACTCTGGCACTCTGGCTCTAAGATCTTTCAAGAGTGTTTGTGCTTACATGAAGATGTAAAATCTTGACGGGGATATTCAACCCTGGATTGTCTGGGACGTAATTTTCATCTGTAATTCTTCCTCCTGTTCCCATCACTTTGTATACCATGCCAACACTGGCCTGCTTTTTTTGTTCAATGTGCCAACCTGGGTTGTGCTTCAGAACTTTCCTATGAATTTTTCCACTGCTTCTCTCTCTCTCTCTCTCTCTCTCTCTCTCTCTCTCTGTGTGTGTGTGTGTGTGTGTGTGTGTGTGTGTGTATTTAATGAAAGAGTCAGAAATTGACTCACTCTTTTTCCCAGGCTTGCCTCAAACTCATAGGCAATCTTTCAGCCCTAATTCCTCAGTATCCACTTGCCTAAACTGATCAGGATAGAGACCTGGGCCGCCATGGTCAACACCATTCCGGTGTTTGTTAGTTTTTGATGTAAGTATCAACTCCTTGAGTCCTCACGTAAACTAATTTAATCTGAAATCCTCTCAGTTTTGTGTACATTATTTTAAAGGTATTTCTTAAAAGTTTCTAAGGCAAGTTATATAATTATTTCTGTGATCCCCACCTCTGCAGTACGTTTAAACTGATAGTGACAGGGACAGTGACCAGGTTGGTCAACCTCTAGGTGGGCGGTACTTATTTGTTGAAAAACTATTTAAGTGGTATCTCAAATTCACTTAATAAAACTTATTATAGGAGAAAAAACAAAGTTAAGGTACCATAAAGCCCTAAAACTTTGTTTTTTAGACTATTATAAATTGATATATTTGTACTATGAAATGTTTTATCCTTGCCTGAATCATAATATGGTTTGGGGAGAAATCATGTCACAAATAAAAGTTGGGGCATATTTGATGCTTCTCGCTTACATTGCCAATTCACTCTTTAGAAAGATGCTAATTTACACTTGGCAGTCTATGAGCATATTCATTTTGCCTCAGTGGCAGATTGTGTCTTGTGAGGGTGGCTAAAACAGCTTTTCCCACTCCATGTTGTCTCCATAAATGTGACTTTACCATTCCTCTCTTTGGTGGATGGGGCGTGTTGGAACCTGGGCAGGTTTGTGAGTTACTTCAGCTGACTGGATGTTGTGTGACTTGTGACACTTGTTCATCACATTTCCTGTCTGCTTCTTTGGGACCCTGGTGTTTGTAAGATGGGACTGCAATATAACAAGAGAGGCCTTCCATGGCAGAGTTCTGGCCTCTTATGCTTGGTAGTATCGAAGCCCTGAGCAAGTATATAACACTGCTTGTCAACGTGAGACAATCTCTTGACGCTCTGCATCCCTCGCTGCCTTTGGGGAACATTGACCTTTTGAGTCTGAGGCTCCAGATACTACAGTGAAGCAGGAACAAGCTTATTCTCCTGTATCTTTTTCAAAACTCTAGACCTCTAAAACAAGTGAGCAGGTTTTGGGGTTGACTTGTGAGAAACAATGGGAATTGAAAAAAATATAACAATAATACTATTTTCTTGCTTTTCTGAGAATAAAACAGTTCTTTGATTTGTATTTCTTTGCATTCTAAGCTTGAATTTTTTTATGTGTATGTTAGCCAACCACATATATCTTTTGCCACATCCTTACCCCAGCTTTTTAATTGAATTTTTATAGCTTTCCTTTCATAAGAATTCCTCATGTATGAAGGAGGATACTTGTTTTTCCTAAGTGATTTTTTTTATTATTATTTAGGCTGCGATTTGCTTGTATTTACACAGAATTTTGATGCTCTAGTTTTTTTTTTTTTCCCTAAGTTCTCATGAAAGTGCTAGTTGCCAACTTGACCAGAATCCAGAATAACGAGAGAAATTGGCTTCTGGGTATATCTCTGGGGATTATATTGATTGAATTAATTGAGATGGGAAGATATATCCAGTGTGGTAGGGCATTTCCGGGCTGGGATCTGGGACTTTGTAAGTGGGGAAAGAAGCTGAGAAAGATCATGCATTCATCATCTGTCCTACTGATCGTGGAAGCAGTGTGCCCAGCTGCTTCAAGCTCTGGCTGCCATGACTCCCACGGTGGTCTTAACCTTGAACTTTGAGCCAGAATAAGCCCTTCCTCCCTTAAGTTACTTTTGTAGGCATATTTTATCATAGCAGCAGGAATAGAAACCAAGACATACCTCAAGATCTCTCCGGGTCATTGCAAGAACCTAGAGCGAATAGAAATCTGCAGTGAAACAGTGCTTGCTGGGATTGGCAGGGCCATTGCTCACCTGAGTTTACAGCATCTGTGACTCCATGTTCAGGGTCTATGGATGATCAAATCAGCCCAAATCTCAGCACAGAAGTGTGTGTGTATACATGTGTGTGTGTGTGTGTGTGTGTTCTCAAAAAGTCTAACCCGTTGCTGAGGAATTATTAGCAATTGATGGTACAGTAAAGGTCAGTGTTATTCAGGAATGTATTCCTGGAAAGGGCGTGAGTGCTCCGGTAGAGGACTGTACAAACATGCCCATGTAGCAGCGCCAAGCGGGCTCAGTGGGTTTAAAGACCAAGTTCATAAAGTTGGGAGGAAAAAGTGGTGGAGGAGTTGGGAGAACTGATTGTGGTGGACTTGAACAAAACACATTATACGGCTGTGTGAAATTCTTAATAAAATGATTTAAAAATAAAATAACCACCACCCAATTTAGTAAAAAGTAGCAGCAAGCTATAAAGATGCAATGAATAAGAGAACAATAGTTATGGAAACATGTAGCGTACAGAAATGTAGGTGAGGCATGGCTGTCCCTTTGCTTTTCAATAATGTGAGAAAAAATACAGGTATAAGAATGAGAAAATAAGCCTAGTAAGAATTTCTAAGACAGAAAATGATGAATATAAATTAATAATTAAAACCATAAGAAAGCCATTGAAAAATGGCAAAAGGAAAATTGGAAATCCATAAAAGAATGTGCTATAGATGTGGGTTGTCATAGATAAAGCCATGGGTAGGCATGGGGAGAGCATAATAAAAAGTCTGTGAAAGATTGATGGACAGCATGGCTGAGGTGAGTGGAAAGACATGAGTGGTTTGATTCTGGTTTCTAAATGTGTGAGTGTGACTTGGTATTGCTTCTTGGTGGTTGGCAGTGAAATACTCTCTTCAAAGTCCTATGAGTTTGGGATCTTTAAATCAAGGTCAAGGCAAACTTTTCAAGACTGGTATTTTTTGAAATTTAGTTGGTTACCTACAGTCTGTTTGTTTTAACTTCAGGCCAATTGTAGAGGAAATAGTTACATAAACAGAACTACTAAGTGATAGCAAGTAACACACTGAGACAAACAGTTGCAACTGTAACAATTTCTACTCCAAGGTGTGTGTGTGTGGGGGGGGGGATCCACCATATGTTACACTATGAGCAATAATCATTTGTGTAAGTTTGAAATCCCTTTACAACACAATGTAATACTGTTTGAATTAATGATGTCTTGGAAACTCTTTTTTTTTATATAAGTACTTTATTTTTTTTTCTTCAAGTTACATCTCAGTCACAAACCCTTCCCTATTCCCCCTTCCTGTCCCACCCTTCCACCCTCTTCCCCCCAACAGCTTCCCTTTTCAATCCAACAAATGGTTCTTTCTCTTATAACAGTAAATTCTATACAAAACAGCAGAATTAACTATACCACATTTATGAGAGTTAAATGGCCCAGTAAACCTTCCCAATGTCCAGTTCATACATATTTGGCCCCTGACTTTAACC
>CAJQZJ010032362.1:9557228-9599413 GCA_907164525.1 Lophiomys imhausi | reverse complement strand
GTTGGTATCAAGAGGCCAGAGCTTCACATTTCATTTTTAAGTATCTCTAGGTACGATACCATTAGGAAGCGTTACCTTTAATTTTTTATCAATATACAAAGATCTATTCAAATGTGGTTAATATACTCTTAATTTTGTATCAATATACAAAGATCAATGCCTATGCGGTTCAATACAATCTTAATATTGCATCCATATACAAGGGTCAATACCATTGTGGCCAACTATAATCTTAATTTTGTATCAATATGCAAATATCAGTACCGACGTAGACCAATACAATCTTATTTTTGCACAATAAACAATGGTCAATACCACTTTAGCCAAATATACTACTAATTTTGCATCAATATACAATGGTATTAGGGCATATTCAATAATCTGACCCTTCTTCTTGGTCCTTCCTGTGCTATGTCTATGTCTCAATTTTTCTCAAGTCCGTGCATTCCTACATAGGAGATAAAGAAGGATACAGAAAAGGGAAAGAAGGAATACCCTGGGTCTAACCTCCAAAACCCATTAAACAGGACCATTTAACAACTTGTAATCTCTTCCCCTAAATAACAGAGTTTTCAGTTGTCCTTCAAACAACCAAAAAAAGGGGGGGGGGCGCGGAGAAACACCCTCCCCACCCTCTGGGTATGGGATGTCGCTCTCTTAAAATGACTTCCTGCTGATTTGGGTCGTAGTAAACCTGTTTGGGGCCCAAACCAAAATAGAAAAATGGTTAAAAATGTTAATACAATCCTTTTATGTTCCGTCCTTCTGTTCTCAGCTGTTTAGATGTCCTAAGGAGTTTGTAGGCAGAAGCTGAACTTCCAGGCTTTACTGAGGTTCTGGCTGGGGCATTGTGTAGAGCTGAATGGTCTTAGCGATATTGAGTTGTTGTGGTTGTAGGCTTTTGATGGAGACAGCTATTGAGGGAGTCTGTCAGGCTGAATCATCTGGGTCACTCGTCTTCTTTTGGTGTCTGATTCTGATTTCTGCTGAGGTTTCCGTTGTCCAGTTGTCCCTGGGTTCCTTGAATGGATGCTTTGATTCTCCTGGAAAGATAAGAACAGAGCCCTGCCCTAATCCTCACTCAGGGACAATTGCCCTCTTTTTTTTTTTTCCTTTGGGGGGGGGGGTTAGGGTAGGTAATATTTCTCCTGAAGCAAATTTGGTTTTTTGACAATATATAAAGTGTTATTTTTCAATCTGGTTTAAAGAAGAAATTATTTTGTTATTTTGGAGCTAAACCAGCTTTAGTGTATATATTTTGAGATCTCGAAGGACAATTTGTTTGTATTGAGTGGGCCTTTTGTAAGTAGCTTTTAAACTTAAATCCTTCCAAATCCTGTGTGTGTGTCTCTGCATTCTAATTATTGGGATCCAAGACCTGTGGTTCCCATCTGAGGGGATTAAAGATGTGTTCCACCACTCCTGGATCGAAGTTTTTCTTTATTTAGAGTTTGTTTTGTATCAGGCTGACCTTGAGCTCTGAGATCTGCCTGTTTCTGTCTCTAATGTGTTCAGGTTAAGGGTGTACTTTCTTGAATGATGGGATTAAGTGTGTGTACCCTCACCACCCTTTTCCGTGTAACTCTAGAATTTATAAGTCCACTAACTCTATGGTGCTCCTCCCATCTCTGCTGAAGTTAAAGGCATGGGTTAACACCACATTTCTCCTGTATTTTACCTTAGCTCTACGTTTTTCAACACTTGGAGGTTTATAAAACCAGGTTGAACGGCTGTGTCCTTTATTTTATTTACAGGGTTTTAACGTTGTTACCTGCTTTTTTTTTAATTAATAAATTTATTTGTTTGTTGCTACAGATTACATCCTTAACATATTGTCCTCTTTTCCCACTTCCCAGCCCCACCCTCCCATGCTCTACCCCCTGACCCTTCCGTCTTGATCCTCTGGGGTGGAGTGTCCCTGCAAACCAGTCTCTCACCACAGATCAGGAGTCATATGAGGGCCGAGAGCCTCTTCATACACCGGGGGCCTAAGAGGCAGTACTGCCAGTGAAAGGTATCTCCTTGCTACGGGGGGAAAACTAAAAAAAAAAAAAAAGACCAACAGACACACAAACCCACAAAAACAAAGAACAACAACAAAAAAAAAAAAGAGAGGAAAGAGAAAGAGAAAAAAAGGGAACGGAAAAAGAAAAAGAAATGAAAAAAAAAGTTTATGTCCATGTTCCTTTTGGTGTGTTGGTTGTAGTACAGATATCCTGTACGATATAGCTAAAATCCTACTATAAGTGAATAGATGCCATGTGCATCCTTCTGAGTCTGGGTTAGCTCACTCAGGATGAACTTCTCTAGATCCATCCATTTGGCTGCAAATTGCATGATTTCTTTGTTTCTTATAGCTGAGTAATATTCCATTGTATAGATGTACCACAGTTTTTTAATCCATTCTTCAGTTGAGGGATATCTGGGTTGTTTCCAGTTTCTAGCTATTACAAATAAGGCTGCTATGAACATAGATGAGGAGACTTCCCTATGTCTCCGTGAGGTATCCTTTGGGTGTATACCCAGAAGTGGTATGGCTGGGTCCTGAGGCAAAATTATTCCAAGGTTTCTAAGATATCTCCAGAGAGACCTCCATAGTGGTTGCACAAGTCTGCACTCCCACCAGCAATGGAGGAGGGTTCCCCTTTCTCCGCCCCCTCGCCAGCATGTGCTGTCATTTGAGCTCTTTATCTTAGCCATTCTGACAGGTGTTAGGTGGAATCTCAGGGTCGTCTTGAGTTGCATTTCTCTGATGAGTAAGGATGTTGAGCATTTCTTCAGGTGGCTCTCGGCCATTAGGGATTCCTCCTTTGTGAATTCTATATTTAGCTCCGTCTCCCATTTTTTGATTGGATTATTTGGTTTCTTGGCATTTAGTTTCTTGAGTTCTTTGTAGATTTTAGATAATAGCCCTCTATCAGATGTGGGGTTGGTGAAGATTTTCTCCCAGTCTGTTGGTTGCCGTTTTGTTCTAATGACTGTGTCTTTTGCCTTACAGAAGCTTTTCAGTTTCATGATGTCCCATTTATTGATGTTGATCTCAGGTGCTGAGCTGTTGGTATTCTGTTCAGGAAGTTGTCACCTGTGCCAATGAGTTTGAGGGTTTCTCCTACTTTTTCTTCTAGTATCTTTAGTGTGGCTGGCCTTATGTTAAGGTCTTTGATCCACTTGGAATTAAGTTTTGTACAAGGTGATAGGTATGGGTTAATTTCATTCTTTTGCAAGTGGACATCCAGTTGGACCAGCACCATTTGTTGAAGATGCTGTCCTTCTTCCATTGTGCGTTTTTGGCTTCTTTGTCAAAGATTAGTTGGCCATAGGTGTGTGGGTCCATGTTTGGGTCTTCAATTCGATCCATTGATCCACTGGTCTGTTTCTATACCAGTACCATGCTGTTTTTATTATTATTGCCCTATAGTACAGCTTGAAATCTTGGATGGTGATACCTCCAGATGCTTTTTTATTGTACAGGATTGATTTAGCTATTCTGGGCTTTTTGTTGTTCCATATGAAGTTGAGCATAGCTTTTTCCAGATCTATAAAGAATTGTGTTGGTATTTTGATAGGAATTGCATTGAATCTATATATTGCTTTTGGTAGAATAGCCATTTTTATTATGTTGATCCTACCTATCCATGAGCATGGGAGATCTTTCCATCTTCTAAATGCCTCTTCCATTTCTTTCTTCAGGGGCTTGAAGTTCTTGTTGTATAGGTCCTTTACTTGCTTGGTTAGCATTACCCCCAGGTATTTTATATTGTTTGTGGCTATTGTGAAGGGGGTTGTTTCCCTTATTTCTTTCTCGGTATGCTTGTTTGTTGTATAAAGAAGGGCTTCTGATTTTTTTGAGTTAAGTTTGTATCCAGCCACCTTGCTGAAGTTGTTTATCAGCTGTAAGAGTTCTTTGGTGGAGTTTTTGGGGTCGCTTTTGTATACTAACATATCATCTGCAAATAAGGATAATTTGACTTCTTCATTTCCAATGTTTATCCCTTTGATTTCCTTTAGTTGTCTTATTGCTCTAGCAAGAACTTCAAGTACTATATTGAAGAGATATGGTGAAAGTGGACATCCTTGTCTTGTCCCTGAGTTTAGAGGAAATGCTTCAAGCTTCTCTCCATTTAATTTGATGTTGGCCACTGGCTTGCTGTATATTGCCTTTATTATTTCTAGGTATGGTCTTTGTATGCCTGTTCTCTCCAGAACTTTTAGCATGAAGGGGTGTTGGATTTTGTCAAATGCTTTTTCTGCATCTAGCGAGATTATCATGTGGTTTTTTTCTTTCATCTTGTTTATATGGTGAATTACGTTGATAGACTTTCGTATATTGAACCATCCCTGCATTCCTGGGATGAAGCCTACTTGATCATGATGTATGATATTTTTTATGTGTTCTTGAATTCGGTTTGCTAGTATTTTATTAAGGATCTTTGCATCTATGTTCATGAGGGAGATTGGTCTGAAGTTCTCTTTCTTTGTTGGGTCTTTGTGTGGTTTAGGAATCAGAATGACAGTGGCCTCATAGAATGAGTTTGGCAGTGTTCCTTCTGTTTCTATGTGGTGGAAGAGTTTGAAGAGTAATGTTGTTATTTCCTCTTTGAAGGTCCTGTAGAATTCCGTGCTAAAGCCATCTGGCCCTGGGCTTTTTTTGGTTGGGAGATTATTAATGACTGTTTCTATTTCCTTAGGGGTATTGGGCTGTTTAAGCTGTTAATCTGATTTTGATTTAGTTTTGGTAGGTGGAAGTTATCCATGAAATTGTCCATTTCGCTTAGGTTTTCAAATTTGGTGGAGTATAGATTTTTAAGGTAGGACCCGAATATTTTCTGGATCTCCTCAATGTCTGTTGCTATTTCTTCCTTTTCATTTCTGATTTTGTTGATTTGGGTTCTTTCTCTTTGCCTTTTATTTAATTTGGCTAGAGGTCTGTCTATTTTGTTGATTTTCTCGAAGAACCAACTCTTGGTTTCATTGATTCTTTGTATAGTTCTTTTTGATTCTAAGTTGTTGATTTCAGCCCTAAGTTTGATGATTTCCTGCCTTCTGCTCCTCTTGGGCATGTTTGCTTCTTTTTTTTTTCCAATTCACCCAGCTTAGCTGTTAATTCACTAATATGAGCTGTCCCAATTTTCTTTTTGAAGGCACTTAGTGCTATGAACTTTCCTCGTAGCACAGCTTTCATTGTGTCCCATGGGTTTGGGTATGTTGTGTCTTCATTGTCGTTGGATTTTAAGAAGTCTTTGATTTCCTTCCTTATTTCTTCCCTGACCCAGTGGTCATCCAGTAAGGAGCTGTTCAATTTCCATGTGTGTGTAGGCTTTCTGTTGATTCTTTTGTTGTTGAAGACCAGATTTATTCCGTGGTGGTCTGATAAGATACAAGGTGTTATTTCAATTTTCTTGTATCTATTGAGACTATCTTTGTGTCCAACTATGTGGTCGATTTTGGAGAAGGTTCCGTGGGGTGCTGAGAAAAAGGTATATTCCTTTGTGTTTGGGTGAAACGTTCTGTAGATGTCTGTTAGGTCCATTTGTTTCATGATCTCTGTTAGACTCAATATTTCTCTGTTTGGCCTCAGTCTTGAAGATCTGTCCATTATTGTGAGTGGGGTGTTGAAGTCTCCCACTACTAATGTGTTGTGATCGACGTGCAATTTAAGTTTTAGAAGTGTTTCTTTTACAAAAGTAGGTGCCTTCATATTTGGGGCATAGATGTTCAGTATTGAGATTTCCTCTTGATGAATATTCCCTTTAATGAGTATATAATGCCCTTCTTTGTCTTTTTTCATTAACTTCAGTTGAAAGTCTGTTTTGTTTGATATTAGGATGGCTACTCCAGCTTGCTTCCTGTGTCCATTTGCTTGGAAAACCTTTTCCCAGCCCTTTACTCTGAGGTAGTGACTATCTCTGGTAGTGAGATGTCTTTCTTGTATGCAACAAAGGGACGGGTCTTGCTTGCGGATCCACTCTGTATATCTGTGTCTTTTTATTGGGGAGTTGAGCCCATTGATGTTGATGGATATTAGTGACCTGGGGTTGTTGTTTCCCATTAGTTTGGTATAGGTGATGGTCTTGTGCCTCTTTTGGTTTAGTTGCTGAGGGGTTTTCTGTTCCCTTTGTTTTCTTGGGTGAAGTTTTCTTCTCTGGGATGGAATTTTCCTTCTAGGATTTTCTGTAGGGCTGGGTTTGTGGGGAGATATTGTTTAAATTTGATTTTGTCATAGAATATCTTGTTTTCTCCATCTATGTTGATGGAGAGTTTTGCTGGGTAAAGTAGTCTGGCTGGGCACCTATGATCTCTCAGGACTTGTAGGATATCTGTCCAGGCCCTTCTAGCTTTTAAAATTTCTGAGGAGAAGTCAGATGTAATTCTGATGGGTCTGCCATTGTATGTGACTTGGCCTTTTTCTCTTACAGCTTTTAATATTCTTTCTTTGTTCTGTAGATTTGGTGTTTCAATTATTATGTGGCGAGAGGAGTTTCTTTTCTGATCTAATCTGTTCGGTGTTCTGTAAGCCTCTAGGATTTTTATTGACATCTCTTTTTTCAGGTTTGGGAAGTTTTCTTCTATGACTTTGTTGACGATATTTCCTGGTCCTTGGAGTCGGGAGTCTTCTCTTTCCTCTATGCCTATGATTCTTACGTTCCGTCTTTTCATTGAGTCCTTTATTTCTTGGATGTTGTGGGTGAGAGATTTTTTAGCCTTCTCATTTTCTTTGGATGTTGTACTGATTTCTTCCATCGAATCATCCATGCCTGAGATCCTGTCTTCCATCTCTTGCATCTTATTGTTGATACTCACATCCGTAGTTCCTGTTCTCTTCCCTTGGTTCTCCACTTCCTCTTTTAACTCTGACTGTGTTTTCTTTATTGTTTCTATTTCTATTTTCATGTCTTGTGTGGTATTGTTCGTTTTGTACATTTCCTTCTCCAGCTTACTTGTTTTTGTCTGAAAATCTTTCATTGCTTTGTCCTTTTCCTGTTCAAGCTCTGTCACCTTGGCTTGGAGTTCTTTAATGGTGTTGTTCATTGTTTTGGCTTGTAAAATTGTGGCTTCTTTGAATACCTTCATAGATTTAAGTTCTTCTTTAAGGGACTCTATCACTTTCCATAATGCAGAATTGTCATCGTTTTCATGTGTTACTGTTGGTGTGAGGTCATCCAAATTGGATGAGCTAGGATAATTCTGCTTTGTTGGAGTCATATTTCCTTGATTTCTATGTTTTTCTTGGACCTTTGGCCATGTGGGTGTGTTTAGCTGTCTGTTCTTGTCGTTTTCTGTGTTTGGATCCACAGGGGATGCTTTGGTGAAGGAGTCGAATTGCTTGGCTATCTGTCGTTGCTTACAGAGTGGTTTTAATAGCCTGAATCACTGTGAGCTGGTGCAGCCTATTCCCAGGTAGTGAGTAATGGTCTGGAATTGTTTCACTGCTCCCAGTTCAGACTTCTCTATGTTGCACACTGAGTGATCAGCCTGTAATGGTTCTGATGGTATGGACCTGTTTGCCCAGGCACAGATTTTGTGGGCTTTGTTTGTCGTCACGGAGGTAGACAGGGCCCGGCTCCACACCTAATATGTCTGGGTTTACCAGAATACAGCTATGGTCCCCTGGCTTCTGGTTACCCACTAGGCTTCTCCGCCACAGGCCTGGCTGCTTCCCTCCCTATCTGCTCCGCAGTGGGTGGGCGGAGCTTCAGCCCCTCAGGCCGTCAGAGCCAGCCTCCTTCCCTAGCTGCTTTGCCGTGGGTGGGTGGGCGGTGCTTTGGCCCCTCCCGCCGTCTGAGCTGGCCTCCTGCCCTAGCTGCTTTGCCGTGGGATCTCTGGGCATCAGCCCCGCCCACCTGCGCCCGCTTCCCTCCCCAACTGCTCTGCCCACCCACCTCCTGCTCCGGCTCGAGCGGCTGCGGATCACCCACCGAGCACCCTGTTTCTTCCTTGTTAAGACTTCAACTATTCTGCAAAGTTTCCTAAGTAGTTATAAGGTCTTCCTGAGGTGTGGGAAGCCCAGTAGGCTTGTGGGTGATCTCCATGTGGCCTTTGATTCTGCCTGCTGTGTGTTGGGATGATCTTACCAGGCGCCTCTCCAAATGGGAGTTCCCGAATCCCGGATTTAGTGGCTTCTGTGTCTGCGAGAGATGGGGGGAGAGCCTTGCCCTGGGACTTTTAACAGTCCCTTGGGAGCTGTGTGTGTTCCCGGAGGGGCCAGACCCTCCGGTTTTTGCACAATGTCCCACAACTCTGTGTTTTCTATGGCTCTTCTCTCCCACATTCAAAATGCGTCCGTGCAGTTTGCCGCCATCTTGGCCCCTGTCTTGGAAACTCTTAAAGTATTCTTTTATGTTTAAAGATTTCAAACATCTAGTATTTTAGGGAATAACCATCAGAATTCCCAATGATTTGAATTTAATAAAGGAGCTACCCCTATTCATCATAATTACTTTTAAATGAAAATTTTCTCAGCACAACCGCTAGCCACTCCTGGGTGTGAAACAGCATTTATTACATGCTGCCTTTCATTTCTCTAGAGGCTAGTGATGTAAGCATTTTCTTTTGTCATTTCTGTATTTTATCTGGAGAAAAAAAAGTCTATTTAGAATTTTGCCTGTTCAAAAAAACTTGGATTACTTGTTTTTATATTGGGTTGTCTATCAGCTGAAAAAGAAATATGTTAAAATAGACTAGCTATTAATACATGATTTAAAATGTCATAAAGTATAATATATTAGAAGTTTAACTAAGATGAGCAGGGATATGAAATTAAAGCCAGCTAGATTTTGAAGAAAGTAGAGAATATTGATTTTCAGATGGCATAAGTGTGAATAATAAAGCTTAAGGAATGCACTAAAATTAATAGAATTAATAAAAATCTCAGGAAGTTGAGAAAGTATAAGCTAAATATTTGAATATTTAGTACTTTTCTGTGCAAAGTAAAATAAGCATAATATTTCAATTTACAATACCACCAAAAAGAATAAAATTCACAGAAGTTTAGCAAAAGTGAAACCTACATTTTGACTTTCACAAAATATGGAAAGAAAATAATGAATATAAAAAATATGAAAAAACATCTTGTCATGGTTTGAAAGTTTTAATGTTGTTAATATCAGGATCAAGAACCTGTGGCTAGCCAGGTCATGAGCCCTACAGGGAAACATGCTACCTTTACTCTCTTGACTGGACACAACATTAAACCAAATCCTAATGCCTTATCTTTATATTTATAGATGAGTGCGTCTCTCACTCCTTATCAGAGAAAAATCTTTGTCAGTGCACAGCAGTTAAGACAGAGGTCCAGTATTGGTCAATGTGCAGAGAAAAGGAGGCTGTGAAATGTTTAGCCAAAAATGGGGCATCTGTACCATATTCTCTCATCTCAAGGCTCAGAGATCATTCTGTAAGAACCAGAGGTGGTAAATAACTACAAAGAAAGTGTTTCCAGATACAATGCAGCAACTGTACATAAGAACTCAGTAGCAAGATATGCAAGATCTTCCCAGACTCAAGCCAGACATAATCTTATGCAGGAGAATAAAGTTGGTACCCTGTATCAAAGCACACTCAAAGGTTAGCATGGAGCATATCATGCATGTAAATATATAAAACCTTATGAGAAGTGAAAGTATAAATGTTAATAATTGCCTTATTGAACATAACACATTTATACAAAAATGTGTGTGTGTATACATATATGTATATAATCAGATGTTAGTCTCTCCAAAACTTGAGGTGGGTAAATTATTGACAACTTGACTGCAAGGTTTTATATATATAAAAAAGAAGCATCGCATCTTGTTACACATAGAAACACTTGATCATTTACAGGCAAGCAGACAAAATATTCTATATAATGCTTTGCATTTATGATAATGTTCCAGGTATCTGTCCCACTGTGTTTGACCAGGTCTAATGTGAAGCCTTCACTAAAGAGTATTCTACAGGCAGTGGTCAGCTGCTTTTGGAAATATTAAGGAAACAGATATTTTGACCATTGGCCTCTGAATGATTTTAGAGTCAAACTTTCGAATTCCAGTCAACATCAGGTTCTTAATTTATTAGATTTTTAAGAAAATCTAGCTCAAAAGTCTTTACATTAACCCCCCCCCCCCAAGAGAGATGAGGTTTTTGGGATTGATCATGCTAATTTGGCAAACCTCTAGTGTGGATCAAGGAATGGTGGAAAGCTGCACACTTACAATATGGTGTGAACTGAAGTATATTTGATGTAGGGTATATGTTTGATTAGGGCCACTATACATCATTAGATGCTTCTTATGGATGAGGCTGTGCTGGGTGTTGGTCAAGTTGAAGTGAATAAAAGCCATGTTTTCAGTAGCATCATCCACTTACAGAGGGGACAGACACAGAAGCATTTACAATGCCATAATTTCAAAGCCAGAGTGAACTATGACTAGGAAGTTGGAGGAGCCAAATACACCACATAGGAGATTGCACTGGGAAGCCGTCTAAAGAAAAAAGACTACTTTCAGAGGCTGGGTAAGGAGAAAGTGTTGTTCAGCCCAGAGAAGACAGGGAGACATGAAACAGAATGTTTGGGGAACACATTAGTTTTAGTATAGCTACTGGTCATGGGCATTTGTAGACATCTCAGTAAATAAAGGTTAAGTTGAAAATGGTGTTATGACTTTACTAATGAGATGCACATTTGGAAAATCATTTATTTCACATAAATGCCAAGGACATCTTTAGATATCAAGGATATTAGTTTTATATTAGGTAGTATTTTTATTTTCTAAAACACAAGGATACAAAAATGACAAATTGTTATTGAAGAAAATTCAAACTTGCTAGCTTTGTCTATTCAATGGAAAAACTCAGATGTAGGTGAAGACTTGGCTGTAGCTGGCTCCAGAGTACACTCAGGACAGTAGTCTAGCTTCCCTAGTCAGAATGATTAGAGTTTGTTAAGTTTCTCTTTCCATGGAAGCTCATCTTCTTTCCAACTTTTCTTTTTCTTTTCCTACAACCCTCACCTTTGCTTTCAACTTCAAACAATTGTAATGTATCTCTCATTTTCTTTCTTGCCCCCCCAAAAGTGGTTCCCTTTACCTTTCTTCTCCATTAATTTCCATTAGTACATCAGGCCCAGTGGGTTACTTTATCACATTTGGCCATTGAAACAAATTCTTGAATGCTTGCTAGAAAAATCCTTGACTTTGGAGGAAATATATTGTTATCATGCCTGGACAAAAATTCTGTGTATAAACATATGCTCGATCAATGCAGAAAACACCCATGGCTAAGCAAATGGGTGCCACTTTTGGGGCCAGAGGAAAAAAAAATGAGAAGTACATTACAATTGTTTGAAGGTCAAAGCAAAAGTGGGGGTTGTGGGAAAAGAAAAAAGTTGGAGAGAAGCTGCTAGAAGATTCTCTTCGTATTAATACCACTCAAATCTTCAAGTGGAAGTTGAGTGAATTCCCAGAGTGGTTGGTGAATGGACTATCAATGGACATGCAAATGAACCATTGGAATTATGAATCACATTGGATATATGTCTCCACTATTGTATTGTTGTGAAGAGATACTATGGTCAAGGCAATGTATAAAACAAAGCATTTAATTGGGGCTTGCTTATAGTTTCAGAGGGTGAATCCATTACCATGCTTAAGCACACGCTTATCATCAGGCAAGCAGGCAGACAGGCATGATGCTGGTACAGTAACTGACAGCTTACATTTGGTCCACGAGTAGGAAGCAGAGAGACTAAGACTGGGTCTGGTGTAGTCATATGAGAACACAAAGCCTACTGCCAGTGACACAGCTCCTCCAACAAGGCAACACCTCATAACCCCTCATGAAGAGTCCACCAAGAGGGAACCAAACATTCAAATATATGAGCCTATGGCGGCCACTTTCATTCAAAACACCACAAAAGGTAGTTTGACAGGAAAGGCCAGAATGCTGTAGATTCTTTGAGCATTATTACCTGAAATCTTTAGGAAAATACTATGTATGTTCCTTTGGGATGTATCGCTACTAATCCTTATGTAGGTTTAAGAAAAAGCAGGATGAGAAAAGTCTCAGTTAACATCTGGATTGATTTTAATGTACATTTATTTGCTAGATATCAAACAGAAGACTAACTGTGACATCGAGAAATCATGGATATTGTCTAAAGAGGTGTGCTGGGGCAAGAAAGTCTTTAAAACTCACTTGAAAACCGGGTTCACACTACCAGTACAAATGTTTTTACACTTTAAGGACAATTCCCAGCAAATACCTGCAGTGGACCTTCAGGCCAACTCTCTGTCTTTTGGTTCCATTATCGCTGTTCTATACAAGACACCTGCAGAACCCCACCCTCTCTTCTTTCTCTGTTGCCTCAAGTGATGTGACCTTGAACCTCTGGCTTCCCAGGGCAGATATTTCACAAGTCAGAGGAAAATGATCTGGTCAGGTATCCCCTTCTCATTCCCTTCTCTGGGGCTGCAGGGAACTTAATCGGACAGGCACAAGTAGAAGCCACAGGGACTAGAGCCTGTAGACCTGAAAAGGCTCTGTGAAAAAAGGAAGAAAAGCCTTTCATTCCTGTCCACACGGGGCTGGTTGAAGAAACAGGTAGGAAAACTAGTTGACAGATGATCATTTACATTTCTTTTTCTTATTCCCAATTATTTTCAAATGATGAATTTTGAAACTAGCCAGGAAAAGAAGAAAGGGAATTGAGACGCTGAGGTTCTGAGACATAAAAAGAAGGAAAGAATATTCTTCTGTTCTTGCCATTTGCCTGGGCAATCCTGTGGGTTGCCTTGTAATTTGCAGAAGGGATTTTTCCTAGGTTTTTCTTAGGGGATTTCTCAGGCTTTCTTGTATATGTGTGTGATATGGTAACTTCTACTGTAGCAAGTACATGGATTTAAATGCAACTTCTGTGGGAATTAAGGGATATATAAGAACCACTGTGGGAAGGATGAAAGCTGTTATGAGCATGGTTCATAACGGAGAGGTTTTCATTTATTTATTTGTTTGTTTATTTATTTATTTTACTCCTTTACTGTAATCTTGAAATGAAGTGATGAAAGGCCATTGAGATAACAGTTGTCAAAAACATTTCCCACGAGAGTCCATTTGCTTATTTTTAAACCATAGGATTTGACCCACACAATAACAGTCAGAAAACTGAATAGTCAATTGCTAGAATTTATAAACAACTTAACAAGCATCTGTTATTCTGTTGTCACTTTTTAAAAGTGTTTAAGTAGAAGGTGTTAGATTCTATTCATTTTACTTATGATAGTATAGGAAGTGGAGCCAACAATGTGATAGCAGACTGGAAAAGGCTTCCATTATAGAAGCAGTCAAAGTTGGGGTTATCATGGTAAGAAAGAACTTAAGTGATATAAAAGATTTGAAATGAGAGTTTGTATTCCTTTTTTTTTAAAGTATGGAATGAGGCAATGGTTTTGAATAGTTCATAGCAGAAGGGTAGCCAGCCACCTCTCTGGCAGAAGGGACGTCTCTTTCTAGGAACAGAGGGTGATGGACTGGATGGTAGGGAGGTATCAGGTTCATAAGGACCACCAATGACAGATTTAACTGTGAGAGGATGTTGGTGCTTTGGAAGGTTTTGAACAGAAACTTAGTATAAGGCTGTCTGTGTTGAAGTCCTTTCTTTTCTACATGCCAGTGAACTGTTTCTATTTTCAGGGTGATGCATTATCATGCACATGGATAATGTAGTCTCCGTTTCTTCGTAACACATCTGTCCTGGTATGGTTTGTACCTCTTACCTGAAGTGCTCCATTCATGTTTACTTTATCATTTTCTCTTCTCAGGCAAGGATGTTTCTCTTTCTAAATGGAGTTACTCAATAACACGTTATAAGTTTTAGTTTGCTGTGGTAGGATGCAGCTTAGAAAAGAGTTAGTGGGCCAAGTTCAGGATTTGTAATATATATTTGGTTTGGGCATGGGACTAAAGGACTTTGCTTCTTGAAAGAAAATGAAATGAACAAAAATAGAATGCTCAGACTAGAAATACAAGAATGAATTACTTAAACTACCAGTTCCATTGATTTAGATAACGTGTAGCCTAGAAGACGTCTTAAGTTTAAAACACTCTGGTATCCCCTTGTTATAAACCAGGACCACAGATTTCCCAAGTGCCCATTTTTATGCTGTTGCTGTCTTTGAAGTTCTCAACTTGGTTTTGTGACACTCTCTGAGGTAGCTTCTTTGGGTGGCAAGGCATCAGGGCGGGCTTCATTCTGACTCTTTCAATATACATACCCTTTTGGCTTCTTCCACTAGAACTGAGGGGAGATGATGTAAATGGATTTGGGTTTAGTTTATCCTTGTGTTAAAATTTCAATCAGTGGCAAACAACCTCTTCTGTAATACTCTCTAGTCAGTAAGCCTCTCTCCTGAGCTCCTGTGTTCACAGGAAGGAATAAGCAGGGTGACAACATTTTTCCAGGGGACTCTTCCTTCAATCACACATCAAAAAGACCTGGTTCTTCTAGCTGAGTTTGAGACTATTAATGCCCCCCTCCCCAGAATCTTTAATTGGTGACATTTGGGAATGAACATTGTGAACAAATGGTGCAGTCTCCAGTTGTTTCTTAGTTTCATAATTCTGGAGGGCAAATGGTTTCTTCAGTAGCAGAATCCTCTGTAGATATTACGGTAGGAGACATATTTTTACTTCATTGAGATAACTCATTAAAAATAATTTAGTTGATGTCCCCCACCCCCCATGACCCAAGGATAAGCTACTAAGCTATAACTTTCAGTTTTGAATACAATAGTAAGTTTTTGTCTAAGGGAAGACTCATAACACCAAGCTTAATAAGCATTCATTTGGCCTTGAAATCATTCTGGAATAATTTACTCAATTAGCAACCCTGGTACTTAATTGCTTATTTCTTATAATATGAGAAAGAAAATTTGAACTCACTAGCAGTTTGACTTCTTGGGAGAATAAAGAAATTATATACAATTAATTATTATTGATATATAATCTATCAATTATTATTGATATATTATGAAAGTTAGTTCAAAGTGTTGAAAGACCCATGTGGAATACTGAATAATAGGTGTACATACCATTTCTTTAGGTATAACTATTGCTTCTACAGAAGAGCTAACAATAGTGGCATGCAGTTCTAATGATAAATATACTAAATTAAATGACTACGTTATGTTGATTAGATAATTTCCATTAAATTTAATGAAACTTAATTAAGTCAGTGGGGAGCCTTTGGAATCTATCAGGGTGCATTTGCTATGAAAAACCTGTTCCTCTGTGTGTGTGAAAATGAAGCATTCATACAAAATAAACATCTGACAAAGATTGACATAATAAAATTGGCTCATGATATCCATCTTTCCCTTATAATTACATTCTAAGTATTTTACAGGAGTTTCATGTGAGTAAGCTAAGTAGTTATTAAGAAGGTTTTTAACTTGATTTCAGTAACTGTGGGAATTTGCCTGTACCACTGTTTTAAGTCTTGTTTTTGTCATCTATAAATTCAGCCATTCTGTCAGTCGTTTGGGAATATAGTAGTGAAGGAGGTATCGTCTACATTCTCAAGGAGACAATATTGCTAGAAGGTTAGACAGATCATTCCTTAGGCACCGTGACTGTAGATGAGTAATGAAGTCTCGATCATTCTGTGTGTCAGAAGAAAATGCAACAGAGACTGAGTTGCTGCTCAAATTAACATGTAGGGCAGTATGCATTCTTGGGAGATCCTAATACATCTTGACATCTTCTACTGGATTATCCCCTAGCCATGAGCCCTCTCTGTAAATTCCTTCATCTGGGAAACTGGATTTAAATGTTCTGAAAGATAGCTATTTACATTTTACTTGCATATCCATATTACCATGAATATTTCTTTTTTTAATGTTTATTTATTACTTCAAGTTACATCTCTATCACAGTCCCCTCCCTCCATCCCTCCTGGTCCCACCCTTCCACCCTCTCCCCCTTCTTTTAGAACTCATAATTTGTTTTAATAATTAGGCCACAATTATGAAAATTATAAGGTATAACATACATTCCCAATGTCAAGTCCATACATATTTGGAAACTAATATTAATATTCTATTATCTATCACCATGAGTTTAACGTTCTATAACTGACTCAGTTTCCATCCTAACTTGGATTACTAACTTAAAGACACCTTCTTAGACCTAGAACATCTGTTTAATTCCTAAACAACGTAAAATTTAACTGTGAGACTATAACTATCTAGTCTTCAACCACATCAGAGACCTGAGAAGGATAAATATATCTGAGTATACAGGAAGTGCAGAGCCAGCAGCTTCCAAAACTAAGAAATGACAGACAACTGGCTGCCTAGATAGTTCTAATTTCTCTCCATATATTATAGCATCTATCTGCAGTCTCTTGGCCCAATATCTCTGGCAGGCATTAATTATAAAGCAGGAATTATGAAGGATTTGTCTACCCTGTCTTGGAAGAACTAAGCTGATGACTTACCTGTTTCCAAGTTTTGTCTTTTTCAGACAGCATATTGTCTACAGTTGAAGCAAGGGATTTTTCTTACCCAGTGAAAAGCTTGCCACTAATGCAACCATCTCCAAATGGAGATTCTTTGATGCTCATCCTCTTCTTGAAGTAGAATAGCGAAGTGCTGTCAGGAGCTGACATGTCTCAATATCAAAAAATCTTAAGAAAACATCTTTCAATGCCATATTCTACAGATCTTTTGAGGTTTTTGAAGCCCACCTATCTATCTCCATATATTTGGATAAGCAAATGTTGCTTAACTCTTAGCAACTTGATTTCTGGTTAACTTAGAAAGCATCTCTAAGTTTATAAGTAAAAGGGTTACTACAGTTCAATCTGGTTTTCTAAACCTCTAAGAACTGAAGTAATTTGGAACTAAGGTAAAATATTTGAGAAGGGCAGTGTTAGCTTATGGCTTTAACTCCAGCAGAGACAGGAGGATACTATATGGTTAATTGTCTTTTAAATTCTAGAGTTACAATGACTTGGGTGGTGATGGTACACACCCTTAATCCCAACACACTGGAGACAGAAACATGCAGATTTCTGAGTTCAAGGCCAACCTGACACAGAGAAAGCTCCAAATAAAGAAAAACCTTAGATCCAGGGGTGGCAGTGTATACCTTAATCCCAATAATTGGGAGGCACATGCCTTTGATCCCAACACTTGGAAGGCAGAGGCAGGCACATAGGATTTGTAATTATTGTAGATTAAAGTAGAGTAAAAGCTACTTGCAAAAAGTGTGCTGAAATTCAAAGGGATGTTTAGTTCTAACATATCAAAGAATTTTTTAAAAATATCAATTGTAAGATAATACTTTTATATTGTCAAAAAAACCAATTTACTCTAGGAAAGATATTACCTGCCCCCCCAAAAAAAATTAGTGCCCCAGAGTTAGGATTAGGACAGAGCTCTGTTCTTTTCTTTCCAGGAGATTAAAAACATCCATCCAAGGAGTCCAGGGACAACTGGGCAACTGAAACCTCTGAAGAAAATGGACCAGACACCAAAGAAGACAAGTAGCACAGATGATCTAGCCTTGCAGACTTCCTCAATAACTGTTTCCTCAAAAAATCTACAATCAGAACAACTTAAAATGGCTAACTAAGATGGTTCAGCCCCACAGTCTGCTCCAGTCAGGACTTCAGTAAAATCCTGAAGTTCAGCCTCTGACTACAAACTTCTTAGGACATTTAAATATCTGAGCACAAAAGGACTGAACATCAAATGTTACTATTAACATGATGAACCATTTTTCCATTCTTGTTTGGGCCCCAAACAGGTTTCCTATATCCCAAATCAGCAGGAAGTAATTTTAAGAGAGCGCTATTTGTTCCCAGAAGGTGGGGTGGGTGATTTTATTTATTTTTTAGTTTTTTCTTCTCCCTTTGGTCATTTGATGGGTTATAGATGTTTGTTGTTATTTAGGGGGATTGGTTACAAGTTGTTAAATGGTCTTTTTAAATAGGTTTTGGAGGTTAGACCCAGGGATTTCTTTTTTCTTTTTCTTTTCTCTATCCTTCTTCCTTTCCTATGTAGGGTGGAAAGACTTGAAAAAAATGGGATACAGAATATTTCTTTTTAAGAAATGAAACACAGAAAGATGAGTTTGTTGTAACCTTCTGGTATGTACTTTGATTTCTTCTGCTAATGTATTGGTCACTGCTAATTTTTTATGTGTGATAATATAGTAACATTGTTTTAAGGCTTAGTACCAATAATTTCATCATTTCTGATATCCAATCATTTTTTATAAGCTATTTTCATAACTTCTCATCTTTGAAAATGTAAAAAAGTCAGGTAAAGAAAGCTTCAGGTTTTTATGATGAAATAAAAGTGTTTTTATGGTATCCTTCATCCTTTAAACATACTAATAAAAATGGCTAAGATGGAAAAGGTGACTCAAAAAATTGAAATAAAATATAGACAGAAGAAAATCTACCTTGAGGGGATAGGAAAAGAGATACCTACAACCCCTAAAAATAATGTGTATAAATAGTGAGATGTAAAAGATTATTAGTTTAATACCACACAGTTATTCTAAAGCCAGGGACGGTGACCAGAAGCCCTCATATTCTGGTGGGGCTGCTCAATCTAGCACAGGTTGGAATACAGAAAGTACAGTCAAACCCTCTAAAGGGGACAGCCACAGAAAAAATCCAGTCAGTTTTCACCATGCAGAAAATTACCAGCAAGAATTGTCAGATGATCTGACTTTTTATAAAAAGAAGCTAGAAAGATTTTTAAATGAAGTGTTCTTATCTTTCAAAAATCTTATGGGCCAAATAAGATTATATCTGCCAGCTGGATTTCATCTGTGGGCTGCCAGTCTATGATCCTAGCTCAAAAAGCAAGTGCCATAATTTTTAAAGGCCAATCTAATAATTCTTTTGGTTGTGATACATAGGAAGTGAAGAGAAGGGTCCCTACAGATGCAGATTTGATGGCATAGCAAGAGGGCTTGGGTATGGGCATATACAGGGTGACAAGGAGAGTTGCTTATGATGAGACTTGTGGGCAAGGGGCTTGCTTGAGGTGAGCAGAGTGGGAGAAAACAAGTGTCATTAGTTGAGTTTCTAGGACTTCAAAGGTTCCATTGTGAGTCTCCAGAAACTCCAAAATCAGTGTTGCAGGCTAGGGGCCAGATGCTAGAACTGTAGCTCATAGTACAACTAATTTAGTTGAGTGTTGGAGACAAACTCAACTTGAACTTGGGCCTACTCTGGCTCATGCCCCCCAACCCCATACTTGTTCTTGAGCAAAGCTGGTTTGTGCAAACTGCAGCAGGGTTGGTGACCTGAGAAGAAGTAGTGCATCATCTGCACAGGCACAGCATACAGGAGCAAACAAATCAGCAAGATGTGGGGTGGTTCCCAGATGTAGACCAGAAGCAAATGAGAAGATGTACATGTACAGATATTACACTGGGAAAGCATCCAAAATTCAAAGGCTTCTCTACTGTCATAATGAAAGGTGAGGTGACAAATGCTCTTCAAAGCAAAGCTTGAAAAATAAATAGAAAATACTTAAGAGAAAGATAGCAGGGAAGATATGTGGATTGCATATTTTCTTTAAAAAATGATGTTCTAAGTGCTATAGGGGTCATGATACTCTTCCTCTCGGCTCAACCTGGCATCCTTTTCTGCAGATGCCAGTCTCCACACTAGCCTCAGCCATCCTCTTCACACTCAACTTCCTATTTTTTAGTTCCTGAGGAGGCAGTTTAGAGTTTACAGGCTGTTTCAATAATACTATCTCTTGAAGGTTAAGTTGACTTTCCTTTCTTATGCCAAACTCATTTACTTTCTTGGAAAAGAAAAGTAAACTATTAGATTCTCTTCTTTGAAGGTCTGGTAGAATTCTGTGCTAAAACCATCTGGCCCTGGGCTCTTTTTGGTTGGGAGATTTATAATGACTGTTTCTACTTACTTAGGGGTTATAGGATTGTTTAATCTGTTAACCTGATCTTGATTTAGCTTTGGTAGGTGGAATCTATCAAGAAAATTGTCCATTTTGCTTAGGTTATCAAATTTAGTGGAGTAAAGATTTTTAAAGTAGGACCAAAGATTCTCTGGATTTCCTCAATGTCTGTTGTTATTTCTCCTTTTTCATTTCTGATTTTGTTGATTTGGGGTTTTCCCCTCTGCCTTTTGGTTAATTTTGCTAAGGGTTTGTCTATTTTGTTGATTTTCTCAAAGAACCAACTCTTGGTTTCATTGATTCTTTGTAGTGTTCTTTTTGTTTCTAAGTTGTTGATTTCAGCCATAAGTTTGATGACTTCCAGCCTTTTGCTCCTCTTGGGAGTGTTTGCTTCTTTTTTTACAATTCACCCAGTTTAGCTGTTAATTCGCTAATATGAGCTGTCACAATTTTCTTTTTGAAGGCACTTAGTGCTATGAACTTTCCTCATAGCACAGCTTTCATTGTGTCCCATAGGTTTGGGTATGTTGTGCCTTCATTTTTGTTGGATTTTAAGAAGTCTTTGATTTCCTTCTTTATTTCTTCCTTGACCCAGTGGTCCTCTAGTAAAGAGTTGTTCAATTTCCATGTGTGTAGGCTTTCTGTTGTTTCTGTTGTTGTTGAAGACCAGCTTTATTCCATGGTGGTCTGATAAGATAACAGATTTCAATTTTCTTGTATCTGTTGAAACTATCTTTGTGTCCGACTATATGGTCGATTTTGGAGAATGTTCCATGTGGTGCTGAGAAGAAGGTGTGTTCTTTTGTGTTTGGGTGAAACGTTTTGTAGATATCTGTTAGGTCCATTTGGTTCATGAGCTTTGTCAGGCTCATTATTTCTGTGTTTGGCTTCTGTCTTGATGATCTGTCCATTGTTGTGAGTGGGGTGTTGAAGTCTCCCACTACTAAAGTGTTTGGGTCGATGTGCGATTTAAGTTTTAGGAGAGTTTCTTTTACAAATGTAGGTGCCTTTGTATTTGGGGCATAGAAGTTCAATATTGAGATGTCCTCTTGATAAATATTTCCTTTAACGAGTATATAATACCCTTCTCTATCTTTTTTGATTAACTTCAGTTGGAAGTCAATTTTGTTTGATATTAAGATGGCTACTCCAGCTTGCTTCCCGGTTCCATTTGCTTGGAAAACCTTTTCCCAGTCCTTTACTCTGAGGTAGCGTCTATCTTTGTTACTTATATGTGTTTCTTGTATGCAGCAAAATGATGGATCTTGTTTATGGATCTAATCTCTAACCCTGTGTCTTTTTATTGGGGAGTTGAGTCCATTGATGTTGATGGATTCTATAGTCAACAGGAGTCAACTTTCCTGAAAACAAAACTACAATGGCTACAACTACAAAATACTTGTGCCACAAGTCCTTGGCTCCTGATTTTATTTTCTTCCTCACTGTTACTGTCTTCTTTTCTTCAACTCCTTCACTCTTTAGTATTTTCCAGATTATTCTCATTTCCCTATCATATACTTTTACTAGAGCTAATGATATTCTTTGTATCATTATATCCATATATTTGTTAGATGGGATTCCTTGTAACCCAGGATAGCCTTGAACTGTGTGTATATCCTGAGGATGGTCTTGAACAATTGGTCAACCTGCCTTCATTTTCCAAACACTGGGGTTACAGACATTTACCACCATGCCTGGTTTATGCAGTATTGGAGATCAAACCCAGACTTTCTGCATTCTAGGCAAG
This sequence comes from Lophiomys imhausi, assembly GCA_907164525.1. Taxonomy (NCBI): domain Eukaryota; kingdom Metazoa; phylum Chordata; class Mammalia; order Rodentia; family Muridae; genus Lophiomys; species Lophiomys imhausi. The sequence goes on along the minus strand of CAJQZJ010032362.1, from coordinate 9,577,744 downwards.
TACTCTGTCAACTGAGTTACATCCCAGCTTAGCAAGATGACAACTTCCAGTCAACTTGTTCTTGAAGTTGTCTTCAGCACTGTACCTAGTGAAACTATCTAGCAACTTGGCTTCTTGGAATTACCTCTTCCTTTCAATACCTAAACCCTCCAGTTATGCTTCTTTATTTCTCTTATGGGCTCATCCCTTCCAATCAGCTATCACTTGGAGCCCTTACTAGAAGGATCCTAAACTATCTTTCCATCTGGTTCCATTCCTAATTTGCACTGGTAGTATTAATGACTAATCATACCGTAGTCATTGTGAATTTACTGCTACTGCCCTCAGATCCCTTATAGATGTTTTACATAATTTTTAGTTTTGTCATGCTTTGGGTGACTCTGTATTTCCCCAGCATATGCCCTTTTAAAGCATTCTTCTGACTAAGACATATCTCCTCAGACTACCTGTGAAGAAAGACCAGTTGTTTGTTGCATTTTGATCAGCCATGGATGGATACTTTTATTAGTATAATAAAAATGAAATACTAAAAAAAATAAAGGAGACATAAAATATAGCCTTGCCTTATGTAAGATTTGAGATCTATAAAATTTATCTGTCAGATTGCTCTAAAAACTTCTGCTTTGTAATGCACACACTGTCGGTGTCCTTAGACTATACAATATAGCAATTAGCAATATAGATGCTTCTAACATTATAATGTATACAAAAACCCATGTTTAGATGACTCCTGTCCCCTTTACCTCATTTTTCATCAGGTTGCAACTAATCTTCCATTATCTCCTTAACTCATCAACCTATTATTTATCCTCATAGCCCATGTGTGTCTCCACTGTAGTAATTTTTGTTATTTTGAGCAACATTGGAGATTGAACTGAGGGTCTTGCAATGCTAAGCAAGCATTCTCTCTGTGAACTTCATCCACAGCCCTATGTTCCCTTAAATGGTGCTTACATTACTGACCTTTCCATTCTCCATCTAGAAGTCCAGAACTGGGGAATTGAGTTACATCCCAGCTTATCGAGATGACAATTTACAGTCAACTTGTTCTTGAAGTTGCCTTCAGCACTGTGTCTAGTGAAACTATCTAGCATCCTGGACAATAGTTGACAATACTAGGAAATATCAGACAGTCAAAATGTCTCATTCATTGTATGAAGAGGACAGTCTTACACAATGTGTTAGATGAACACAGATAACTCTCCCCAAGAACTTGGGGAAAATTGATATCTAAAAAGCACGCTGAGTTCCCTGAAACTGGAGTTACAGATGCTTGTAAGCTGCCATGTTGGTGCTGGTAACTGAACCTCGGTCCCTTCCAAGAGCAGTAAGTACTTTTAACTTTTTTTACCAAGTCATCTCTCTATCTCTATCATAAGCATACTTATAATTGTTATTGCTTTAAAATCCTTGTCCTATATCCTAGCTAAGTTGCTTTTGTCAGAGAACATTACAGAGTCATCATTAATTCCATCAGGAAACATATTGTCCTGGTTATTTGTGTTGCTTTCATTTTTGTGGTGAGATTTAAAGATCTGAAGTTAGTCATTGGTATTGTTTCATGATGTAGATAAATGGTCTCACCTTTTATGAATGGGCATTTGGATCTTTGTTATTACCTCAACTAGTCAGGCTGTGGCACAGTTGAATGGTGTTTGTTGTTCAGTCTTGGGAGCTCCCTGTATTGGTATAAGAATGAGGTATCAGAATGTTCTGCTAAGGATAGGTGTAACATCTCAGCTCAGGAGTAAACCTTCTCTAGGTTTAGAAGTTCTCCAATGAGCTTCAGAGGTTTGTAGACAGTCACTGTGCTACATGTAGTCCTTGGATAGCAGAAGCTGGTGTCACAGTGGGAGTGGGTAGTACTCTGTGTGGGTGGGAGGTAAGATGCCACACTGTCCTCATATGAAAGTGGGTGATGTAGGTTCTAGATGGGATTTCCTACCTTAGACCAGATGGGTAGGACACTATGTGGTCCCAGGATATCACGATAAGTGGGGTAATAAACTGGCTCTGGGTGCCCCTACCTGGTTCAAGTTTAAACACCCAATGAAGAGGGTGACTAGCAGTCAGTCAGGTAGAATGGGTCTGGGGCCCTACCTTATATTTGAGGTAGACACTTTATAGTCATGGCCCTGGAAAGGAAGGATAGGCCCTGTTGAGAATCTTACAGAGTATATTACATAAGATTTAAGTATACTCTCATAAACTTCATGGATATTGAGTATAAGTAACATGAAATCCTTTGGTATAATCTGTTGTATTGGCTTTGTCAGAGGAGAATTAGTATAGTCTGGGCCCCATACATAATCCCTTCCCTGAGAGTGAGTAAATATGCTGAAACATAAACAGTTTCATCCTCAGCTTTGGGGAAATTGATCCTGGTACAGTTGGACAGAAACAGTCAAGGCACTTTAGCTTGGTTTGGTGGTGAGGAATTCATGGAGTCTGATCTAAATGATGCTCAATGCTACCCTATGTAGCTCTCTCTGGATATAATCTGAGTTTGACTCTCCAAACCAAAGTTGCCAGGTACTAAAACAAGGAGCTACATGTTGAAGAACTGAGGAACTGAGTCCAGGAGTCCTTAGGAAAAACTAATTCCTTTTCTCATTCCTTACTTTTGCCACCTAGATTTCTGTTTATTTGGAAAGAAGCTTACCCATTGGTATTTTTCCTGTGTTTGCCTGGGCAAACCTTTTATCACATCAGATTTCCTTTACAGTCAGATGAGGCCTTGGCTTTGACTTCATGCTGCTTCCAGTGAAGAGGGTGACTAACAGCCAGACAGGTAAAATGGGTCTGGGGTCCTACTTTATATTTGAGGCAGACACTTTATAGTCATGGCCCTGGAAGGTAAGGATGGGCCCTGTTGAGAATCTTACAGAGTATATTAGATGAACAAGCAAACAAGGCAGGTTCCTCTAGCTTTGGGAAACAGCATAGCTTTTGCATTTCAAAGCAAAGATATAGCAGATTGAACACTGCTTGCTTTGCTGTGGATGCTAAATCATGTCTAGGAAAACTCAGAGGCAGGCTGTGTTCTTAATCCCCTCTCCATTTCTCTGATGCAGCAGTTATACTGAGCAATGGTTGAGTTTGTTTTAGCTGCATAGGATTCTGGGAGTGGAGGCAATGTTGCACAAGAAACAGAAAGAGAAGGTCACTGTGACCCATGTCTATATGTAGACAACCTTCCTGACTCATTAAGCTAATCAAACATATTTTCTTTTTATTAATGTTGTACTCCATACTCAGGTTTACACAAGAAATATCATAGGCGATACAGATTCAACAACAACAACAACAACAACAAAATTCAGAATTTTTGATCTTTGTTTAGTCTGTTCAAAACAAAAACATTAAATATTTCTATCAGGAAAGACTGAAAATCAAATTTTCATCTCTGATCATTTGCCTTCAGAACCTGAAACTTAGTTCTGCACAAAGAGCAAAGTGAGTAGTCTCTCCTAAGGCCTCACAACATTTGGGCATTGCAATTTGGATGCCCTGGTCATGTTACATGCTGTACTTTCTTCTCCCTGTCCATAGTCCTTTGATGGAAAAGGCTGCTTCCTATTCATCATTATTCTTCAGGATTTTACAAGGAACAAGAACCACAATTTGTATTTTGTATTTGTTTAATTAGTTTAATGGTACAGACAGTTCTTGAAAGCTGCACAAAGGATCTCAGGTCACCTCTGTTGTGTTAACCCTGTGGCCTCCTTGTGGAAGGGGTCCTCTGATATGATCTGGAAGTAGATGCTGTCATTCCTAATAATTCATCCTAAGCTACATGAGTTATGTTTCAATGCTGTGTTTATTCCAAAACATCTGTTCTCCCCATTAGGAGCGTCTCCGTGTGTTCTCTGTCTAGTCTGCACATTCCCAGGTTCTTGACAGCTTGTTTGAAGAACTGAGCAAGCACCTCAGTAGCAAAATCATGGAGGATTTTCCTCAGAAGCAGAGCAAAAGCATAGAATGGGAACCCTGCAAGGGACCGGTGGGCCCTGAGTGACATTTGTTTAAGATCCCCTGTGCACTGGCTAGAGGCCTCTTTTGGGGGTCCAGGAGGAAAAGGAGTTGATTTCTAGAAGGAAAATATGGCTAGTTTTCTGGTTTGACTGATAGGCTTGGGTTATGTAAGAATTTCCTCACCATGAATGTCCTTTCCCACAATGCATCTGACTTTAATCAAATGCATGCCCAATTATGTGGAGGCATAAGACAGAAGTAGAATATTATTCTTTCCTTTCCTTTTTAATTTCTTGGGGATTTTTTTTCTTTAACATTCACTCATAGGATAGTTTTCTTACTGAGCATATACCCCAAACCAGTCCAAACTGGTTTTCGGTATATGCCTGCTGGCCTGCTGGCCTTTGTTCCAGGTTATGTCTTGGGATGAGTTTGTTCACAAAAGGGAGTTACTGAGAGTTAATACAAAGTTATACGTTGGAATGACCTATTTGCTTTGTTTAAAGAGGAAAGTGCATGAAGGTTGGTGTTGGTGGGGATCCCAGATTATTAAGGGCCCTGATGGAAAAGGAATGTATGTGTAGCTCAAGTTAAGCAGGGTTCTGGGTATCTAAGCTATCCCTATGCTTGCTGCCTCAAAGTCTACATTGGTATTAATGGGACTGGGCATTTTTATGCCTTGAAAAAAAAAATGAGTCTACACAAATTTTATTGATGGCCTGATAAATTCACTAATAATGGGAACCAGAACTATATGCCACAAGCTGTTTTTGTCTGGTGCTGTGTCAGGATGTGATGTGACTTATAGTCATGTGTGATTATGTTAAGCCTCATTCCTCACTGTATTTGTGTGACTATCGAATTGCTGCTAGTTTCACTCAATAGAGCCTACACCCAAGGGAACAGAAATTATGTCAGTTACCTGCCCACAAAAAGCCTGCAGGTTGTAGCCATCCAGCAACTTCAGGAAAAGAGAAGAAACAAAGAAAGAGAATGTGAGAGCCTATATTGGCTCAAATCTTGGTTTATATTTATTCACTGTTACTATTTCAAATTAAACCATGAGACATCCTCTTGTATTGCAGAGGTATTATATACTTAAAAAGAGAATTTTCTCCTTTTACTGTTTATCTACCTGGTACATTTGTCATATGGGTACAGTAGCCCTCTGTCCCCTGCAAGTTCACTTTCCATAGTTTCATTTTCAGATAATGGTCAACAATAGTTTAAAAATATTGAATAGAAAATTCTAGAAGAGAATTGTTTGTAAGTTTTATTTTATTATTTTAAAATCTCTTGGCGTGTTTAATTTGTGAAGTAAACTCCATCATTTAGTTACGTGTATATAGGAAAAAAAATAGTATATATTCATGGTTGGGTACTGTCTTCAGTCTCTAGAATGTACTGGGAAATTTGGAACAGATGTCCAGTAGGTAAGGTAGACAGATGTTACTCCCTAGTGAGTTGATCTTGATTTTTGGTCATCAACTCTAAACTAATGCTGAATTCTGCTGTGTGGTAGGTCTGGGCTCTGATCCAAGCTAGTAGCAACCTCATTATGCTCCAATTGCTCAGGAGGGTATGTTGTCCACTTCTAGGAAGTCTCATGGTTTAGCCCCATGGCACATGGAGGAGGAGTACCTCCTCATGTTTTCTGAAAGAGGCAGGATATTCTTCTCAAAGACAACTGAATTTGATGAAATCCCCAACCTGGCATTTAAAGACCTTCCCTAGTACAAGGTGTTGTTGGTCTGGCAGCACAGGAGATTTCTTTATCTAAGAATTGTAGGGTACAGCTTGAAGTTTATGATCCTAAATTCAAGGTGTAAAGTGTTAACTGTTAGGGATTCAGGGAGCCAGAATCCCAATACAGAGCCTCTTTGCTTTTAGTGGTATCTTTGAAAAACATATAAGTATTCTCTAGAAAAGTAGATAACAAGCACCCACTCATTCAAATACAAGGATGTCTTCTAAAACTGGGGTGGAGACAAAGTGGTAAGTCATATCAGTATTTCTTCCTCTGAGGACTGAACACAGTCAGGTCCTCACTGCTGGTAAGAATTATTCACTCATCTGGCTTCATTATTCAGGGCTGTGACTCTGCATTATAAAGACGAGAAGAAGGAGAGCAAGTAACCAAAGTAGTGGCCATGGCCTCAGGACATTGTGGTGTTCTGAAGAACCAGATCAGTGACTCATCTTCCCATGGTAAGAATTGAATAAAGAGAGAGGGGGGAAAACTGGAATGGAAAAGAGCTCAAGGTGAAAGGTAGCAGAAATATGAAGCAAGGAGAATAAACATTTCTTTTGCAACATGATCTATTTTATTTTCCTCACTGTTATTGTGTTTATATATGCACATGACATGGAGTAGGGCATGTATCATGATGTGTGTCATGGTGCGTGACAGTCAGAGAACAACTTGGTGGAGTTGGTTCTGTCCTTCCATCTTTACATGAGTTCCAGGGGTCAAACTCCATTCTCAGGCTTACACAGTAAGTGTCTTTGCCAACTGGACATCAGAGATATATGTGTATACGTATAGATGTATGTGTATGTATATATTACAGCTCGAGCTATCCAGACTAGATGGAGCATCAGTCTGACAGCGTCCAATGCTGTGTTCCTCTGCAAAGGGATATGAAAACTATCTTCAGTTTTACTCTGATAAAGCTCTAAGGCATGCAATTTGGGCTTAGCTGTGGGCCTCTAAGGGTAGGAAAAAGTTCCTTATTCAAGGTCCACAATCATGTATATCTGAAGGCTCATCTTTTCATGATCATGTTTGGATGAGCTCCATCCTTATTGTAACTCAGAAAAATTGGACATGCTTGTCTTTTTATTATAGAAGATCTAATGGTCAACTTCCAAATAGCACAGCATTCGTTTCAACCAAAGAACAGACAGATGAGCAAGAGCGCAAAATACCTTGTGCACTACAAGGATAACAAACAACTTGTTAATAAATGATGGAAAGGAGTGGAAAATTTAACCCAATAGAATGACTACAAAGAGAATAGAATGAAATCTGGCAAACAAGATTTGGAAAGTAATTCATAATTTGAAATCCTAGTAGTGGGCATTTTCCTCTAATATTTCATGGCCATGGAATACTCTCAATAGTTCACATTATGAAAAACATACAAAAATATGGAGAGAGGGGGCAGTACCTTCCTTTTCAAAAAGCTGACTCAGAGAAATGAAAATAGTTTTCATGGTTCTACCATTAAGTCAGAATTCTAAGGTAAATTTATGAACCAAACGCACTGCTCTTTATTTTGTACCATCTTTTCCTTTCTATGCAGATGTTCTGCTACCATGTCCCTTTGGGTACATCACTGATAATCTTCCCTTTGAACCAAGCTTAGGACAGGCAGAGAACTAGCATTAGGAAGGGTCAGGTAGAGGTCAATGGAAACTTGTCCCAGGCTAGAGGCAGATGCTTGGGCTAGCTTGAATGCCTGTCTGTTGCCTCTGTGATGACATGACAGTGACAAAGGGAAGCCTCCATTCTCTGGTGGCACAGGTACTGGAGGCCAATTTCCAGTGAGTCAATCTCTAATACATGGGAGGAAACCACTTCTGAAATGGAAGTGAGAAAAACACTGGAGCACAGCGAAATATGCCAAATTTCTGCTCGTCTCTCAAAGAGTGAAACATACAGGGAAAAAAAAAGAATGCAAATAAGCCTTTCCAAGTTTCTGTCCCCAGCAGGCAGCCTGTCACATAGAAATTCCCATAAGTGTAACATTAATCTTAGTCTTTCTCCATGATTTGAGACCAGTGAGAGTGAGCGGAACCACTTGTAATTGGGTTACCAGGGATATCAGTTTTGGATGGACATACAGAGGGTCAGGGCATTCTTTCTGAATCTACAGTTTTAAATTACAAAAATCAAGCTTTCTTGTTTGGTGTGATTTTTTTCTCCCTTTGTATTGTCAGGGAGCAGGATGAGACATCTACCATGGAAGGCAGTACTCTATGAATTTTTCAGAGGGCACTGGTAATTACATAGGTCCTCACTATCTCTCACTAGACTACCACCAACTCCTTACCATTCATGTACGTTCTGTAAATGGTGACATGTTAGAGCAGAAAAGCACAGAGAAGACAAGTACTGAAAACTACTCCTATCAAATTCTCTATATTTGTTTCACTTTTATTTAAAGTGAATGAAGCATTACAGATATAGAGGAAGACCCCAGTTACTCTTAGCTGAATGGAACCCATTCCTTTTATTTAATAAATCAATTTGGAATTTATGTTCATTTTCTAGTGATTAATTTTTAGTGAAGATTTTAGATGAATCATACTGAGAATTGATTCATAAGGATCTTTCTATATTTATTTATCTATCATCAATCTATCATATATCAATCTATCACCTGTCATATCTGTCTGTCTCTGCCTGTTTGTTTATCTGTCCATCTATCATCATCATCATTGTCTATTGATCATGTGTGTAATAATGGATGCTTAAAAAGTGTGCATACACCTGGAACTGCCATATTTGTCAAGGTAAAGATTTTCCCAGCCATATAGAGGCCTGCTAGGAAGGTGTTTGTTATTGTTACCCTTTCTGAATCTCAGACTCCCTTCATCTCTCTTATAGTTTGTTATTCTTCTCTGATTTTGAATTTTCAAAAGAGTCATGAACTATTTTGTTGCAGACTTCTTACACTCAGTGTTATACTTGTGAAATTAACACAACCTGTTTTTTATTAGTAGTTAATTATTTTCATTGCTGTACAGCGGATGTTGGAAATATTACACAACATGGGGACTGCTTCTACAGTTGAAGATGTCAGAACACTACTTCGTGTAGCAAAGTCTGAACTAGAGTGAGTCGAGGGAGACAGGGGAGCACTGAAGTTCAAGTTGGTTTTTGCTGTCAGAAGGATCTGCAGGCATTCCTTACTGAAAGGTGTTGATCTCCTTAAATATCCTTTCCAGTGCCTCTTTCACTTCACCCTGGTAGTGCTGGGAAAGAATATCCTTGCCTGTCTGTGTCTTTGTAATTCTTGTTCACAGCTTGGGGGTGAGTTGACAGGTCAAAAGGGTCGTGAATACTTACCTGCTTAACTCACTGCCAAACAGTTTTCTGAAATGAATAGATTTATTGTGTAGTCCCTAACATTTGAGAGTTCCAAACAGGCTGCATTTTTGTTGTTCTTGGTTTTGTAGACACTTTACTATAATCCATCAGTCATTTGGATAGATATTTCCTGAAGTGTTTTTCACTTCTCAGGATTTTTAGTTGAGTTATCTGTTTTACTTTGTTTCTCTCTTGTTGGCTTATAGGAATCCTCATGTTAATATTTTCTTCCTATTGTGGGTAGATTTTTCATTTTCTTATAGCTTATTTTTCTCCTTTAAATTTTGTTAACATTTATAGGTTAAAAATGAGTTCTGGCTGTTTACATATGCTTATAACATATTTTCATCCCTCCAAGGCTCTCCTATTCACCTTCTTCCTTCCCCTTTTCATATATCTCTAGTAGTTCCTGTTCTGTTTTCACATCCATGTTCCAGTCCACTATGAGTTACAATGTGGCACTTGCCTCTCCCAGGCATGTTCACTTATCCTAATGACTTCTTAGTGTACCTATTTTGCTGTAAGCAAAATAATTTCATTCTTTTTGGCTAATTGAAACTCGATTTAGTAACTATAGCATATTTTATTTAACCATTCATCTATTTATTGATGGGTACCTAAGTTAATTTCATAGCACAGCTATGTGGAACCATTCCATGACAAACCTGGGTATGTGGATATTATATAAAATAGTTTTGGTTCTTTGGGATATATAACCAGGGGTGAGTATAGATAGATGATAGGATAGTTTTATCTTTCACTTTTTGAGGACCTACTTTATGTGTTTATATATTATCTGTGTTTTAATTGGTATTGATTTCTCTTTTCATTTCATTGTGATTTGATTATATACAAGAAATTATTTCTGAGGGTTTTTTTTGTATTTATTACTGCTTGCTTTGTAAATTAAAATGTGATCTATCAGACAAATTTTCATGGGTTGCTAAGAAGAATGTTCCTCAGCTATTGGATGGAGTATTCTGTGGATGTTTATTCAGCTCTATGATATTACTTAACAATGACGTTTATTTGGTGATTTTTGTCTGGATCATCTATCATTTGTGAGTGGGCTATTGAAATCTCTCACTATTATTGTATATGAGTTCTCTGTTCTTATAGTTAATGCAAGTAGGTATACTAACCTTTGGTGTATATATAATATTTACAAACATTATGTTTTCTTCATGGCTTTCCTTTATTACTATGCAATGAGCTCTTTTAACTCTTCTTACTAATCTGGAAGTTAAATCTACTTTTAGACATGTGAGCATATATATATATATATATATATATATATATATATTCTTGCTTGCTTTTACATTCCATTTTAATTTCTCTGCCTTTGGTAGTACCGTGATTTTCTTTTTTTTCCTCAACATTTATTTATTTCTTCAGGTTACATCTCAGTCTCATTCTCCTCCCCCCCCCCCCCCAACCCCCCCCTCTTACCCTCTTCCCCCTTACCCTCCTATCCCCCTTTTTAAAAAATTTAAGGTGTATCTTAATCCCCCCCCTTCGAACAGCCCTCCTTTTAGTCCAATAAAAGGTTCCTTTTCTTATAACTATAAATACAATATAAAACAATAAGAGCAATTAGGCAATAATTATGAAAACTGTAAGGTATAAACCTACATTCCCAATGTCCAGTCCATATGTATTTGGCAACTGATAATAATATTCAATTATCTGTCTATCTCAATGACTTTAAAGTTCTACACCTAACTCAGTTTCCATCTTAACTTGCATATACCAACTTAAAAACATCTTCTTAGACCTAGAATTTCTGTGCCTTTGGTAGGTGGGGTGAGTTTCTTGCAGACAGAAAATATGTTGGTTTTCTTTATAAATGTAATCATCTGTTGTACATCTTTTAATAGAAGGGCAAAGACCATTCACATCACACAATATTGAGAGGTATGTACTAATTCTTATAATTTTGTTGATTGCTTTTCAGGTTCATTCCAGTGCTCCTTGTTCTTCCTTATTCATGTTTGAGATTTACTGGTTTACAAAGTTGATAATCAATTCTTTCCTAATTATTTGTTATCTATTTTTTCTTTATTCTTTCATTATTTCCCATAGTTATTACTGTGAACATTTTTATTCCTCATCTGTATGTAAAATTGAGTGGTGTTAGAGTTTGTAAATACTTTGTCTCTTCTCTCATCTTTTTAAAATAGCCTTTCTTTTTTATTTCCTGTTGGCATTTCAGCCAAAATGTGGTGTGTTTCTTTTCTGATGGTATCAGTTTGGGTTCTAAATGTCTCCTATATGCAGATATTTATATTTTTCCATAGATTGAGAAATTTTCTATTATTCTATTGAATAGGTTTTATGTTCCTATAGTTACTATTTCAACTTTTTTTCCATCCAAAACTAGGTTTTTATCTCTGAAGCTCATAACTCCAGTTCTTCAGATGTGAGTATATATTGTCGAGTAACTGCAGAAACCTGAAAAGTAAAAGGTGATCATTACCAGGGTAGCATGTAGGGGAGCAATAGCCAGGAGAAGAGCAGAATACAAATGACTTGGTGGGGGAAAATGAGAAAAAGGGAAGGGAGATCTAATTAGGGAGGGGGACATAAATATAGAAGAAAGAGGGAGGAGGATAAAATAATAGTAAGGATGTTTAAAAATCTATAAAGAATGATATTATTAACCTCTTCAAAAATCCCATAATACAAAGTTATGCATATAGTTTAAATGAAATTTTCTTGTTTGGGCTGATAGAGAGCTCCCTTTAAGAACCAAAGACCACCTAACTAAAACCCAACCTCAGTCATAAGACTTTTTCTTTTGAGTTGTTGGTCAAGGTTGTCCATGAGACTCCCTAAACATTATATGTAATTGTTATTGACTTGGGTTATCTCCCAGAGGTGGAAGGGTGGGTCCCTACTGCTGAAGAAACCATGTACTTCAGACATAAGACCCAGAGGCCCCTGAGCTAGAACTGACCACAAAGCATCATGGCACAAGAAGGGGCCAAGCAAGCTTCCACAAAAGAGAAGCCACTAACTAGCCACATCTTTGTGTTTAGGGGCAAACAGGTTTAACCAATGAATTAGTCAGAAATATTTAAAGTATTGGGTTTGGCAACATTATCATCTACTTGAATGAAAAGGAGAATTCCTTGGGACCCCTCAAAATAAGGCATAAGTAGCACTGTTTTGAGGGGTGTGATCCTTTGATGTCCTAACTCCTAATGCCTCCCACATTACTGAGAAAGTAGCTTGAGCTGAGAAAGGAAAAAAAAATCAATGAGTTGAGCCCTGTGTAAGACTGAAATGTGCTGGGAATGCCTTTCAGTATTTTCCACACTGCACTCCCATGCAGTCTTGCCCCCGCATTGCTGATAAGCTTTTCTTGCTTCCAAAATATTACTAATCTCATAATATTTACAGAAAAAACCACTTAAACTCTTGTTTTTAGACATATTTTCATGGATAGTCATTTCAATATGTAATTCTCCTTAAAGTAGAGGGAGGTCAGATGATTAGAGAGCAATGTTCAGGAAGAGACAAGATGACATATTTTCTGTATCAGCAAATGATTGAATTTGGGGAAGTGGAATAGGGAGACATAGTCTGTGTTTCAGCAAGAAGTTCTTGAAGATTATGGGAGAAAGAAGTTAGTATCTGTGTGTTTTCCTACAAAACAGAATGCTTGATGCATATGATGGGAGGTCACCTTTAGAAATGACCCCGAATCTCAGGCTAGAGCTATAACTCAGATATTACACACATAGGTAGTATATAACAACCTCCTGTTCCCCCAAACCAAGATAATATTCCTAAAAGATATTATGATTTACTTTAGTAGTGGATAATTCTACAATGCTAGGAGATTCTATTCAATATAAATTAGTTTAGATATATTTCGTTTTACTGTTTGAATACATTCTCATAAAAGATCTTAACTATTCTCATAGAAAATATTTATATAAATTTAAAAAATTACATTGAATCTTTGTCATACATGATATTCCTTATTACTTTTCATTTGGCTGATCTTTGATTCTTAAAGATTTTTTGATAATTAATCAACCTGTTTCCTGATGTAGAATTATAAAAAAAAATAATTCTGCTTGGAAACAATGCCCTTCATCTTTGGACTAGCAAGATGGGTGAGTAAAGACAGTTGCTGCCAAGCCTGATGGAACTTAAACTCAACTTCTAAAATTTACATGGTAGAAAAGAGAACTAACTCCCACCACTAATCTCAACATATATGCTATGGCAAACTAATAAACCTAAATAAATATTAAAAATAAAGAGAAAATTATTGGAAATAATGCTCTATATGTTTGATGAGAAAGAAGGTAAGATTTTTGTGTCAGTCTTCTGTAAAGAATTTTATCTGAATCTGGTTTTAAAATGGGAAGGCTACTAAACATACTGGAAAATTTAAAACAATATTTGATTAATTCTTTGAGAGCTTTATACAATATATTCTGATCATATTCACCCTCTTAAGCAACTCCAGCCAGATCTACCCCTACTTCTCTACTCAACCAGCTTTATGTATTCTTATTTAAAAAATCAAATACAAAAACAAAAACAAGGGCATCTGCACGTATGAACTCACAGCAGTCCTAACAACAAGTACAAGACCCAAGCAAACTCAAGACAACAAAAATCCCAAAAAAGAAAGAATGGGCATGATATCCTGCACCCAGCTGAGGAATCATTGGCAATTAATAGCTGCTAGGAGAGGGAGGATTAGTTTTCCTCAAGGTAGATCAACCATGCTCTGGGACAAGTCCGCATACAGAAGAATATTTGTGCAGCACATTAGATTTTTTTTTAAATCCATAATCCTCAAGTAACTTAGTAAAGGAACTGGGTTGGAAACAGTTTTGACATGGAAGAGAATTATCTCATGAAACTAAAGTGAAAGAAGAGCAAATGAACAGAGAATGGAATGATCTCCAGTTATATCTACACTGAATACTCTCCAGATCCAGAGAGGAGACTCGTGTCAGATCCCTGCTTCCCGACTACTGCAGATAAAGCCTCATGTGCTTAGCTTCACTCCTCCCTTTCTCCTGCATCTCCTGGGGAATGGGTTTCTCAGCCAAGAAACAGACAAATTAACTGTTGAGAGCTAACCATCTATTCGGTCCAAAATGATTCTAGGTCTTAAAGGTTTTTAAAGTTGTCTAGTTTTTATTGAACCACTCCCCTTAACTACAAAACTTTGTCTTCCTTTTGAAGCAATGAAACTAAATTCTGGCATCTTGTTCATAAGCTGTTGGAAACAAAACCCCAAATCACGAAGTTGTTGTACATTCCAAAACCAATTTATTTCTGTGTACTTTTGGTGCTGGAATATTCTTAGAGCAAAGTGGAGTACATACTTCTGAGTTGGATATGAATTATTTGCTATGAATTATCACGCACAATGGACTGAAAGAACCAGATGTTCGGTGCACTTGTTATTTTGGGATTCCTAAAAATGGTCTTTTGAAAAGAAGCTCTTGTGAGTAGTATGAAACTGCATCTTGCTTATTGAACTCACTGTTTAGTTTTGTTATAATTTTGTATCGTAAAGTATTCTATATAAGTCATGTATATTTTGCAGTTTAATACTCCTTCATTTCAATAATTATTCAATGTTTCTGAATAACTCTTTCAAGGGTATTCTACATTAATTTAGGTTAAGAGGTAGATAAAAAGTCTTTATGTTCTTATGAATTTATTGTGACTTTTAATAAAAAAATCAAGATCCCTCACACATGCAAATGTAACTGATAGTTGTTTGCTCTTTATATCATGTTTTTCTTAGCCTCTTAAAGATGAGATGACCAGTACATTCTACAAAACATAGGAGTCTTGTTCATTCTATGTTTTCTGGCTCAGAATAGTAAGGAAACCCAGGATCAAAACTTTTAAGACTCAAAGATCGAGGTCTGAATCAGTGTAGGGAAGTGTCTCCTGCCAGGAGAATTCCAAGATGGCATCTGGGGTTCCTACATTGACTATATACTTCCTGCATGATAGTGTTTCATTGTATGTGGGAAGAATTGTGACCATAATGAAGCCCATTGTGCAGAATACATTGTATGAGAGAACTGGGAAAGTAGAAACAACTGGAACCCTGGGGCTCTCCAGCCATCCATCAAGTCTATCCTACTTGATGTGAAATCTGGGCTAATGAGAAGATCATGTCCCAGAAAACAAGGTAAACAGCTTTGGAGGAATGATACCCAAGGTTGTCTCTGGATTCCAATATACATGCACCACCCATGCATATGTGCCCCTGCACATGCATGCACACATATATGTGAAGTAGTATAGATGTTGTTTTCTGAGGATATACTTACTTATTGGTAGAGTAGAAGCTTGCAACTGGGAAAAGTGTGAGGTAGCTCAGAGAAGCCCAAAGTCAAGAAGAAATATGGTATGAAAGGCTGCAGGAGACACCCTTATTTAAGCAAATGGGTGTATCTCCATCATACATACAGTGGAATGTATGGAATCCAGTTTACAATTGAAGGCTCATTTGCCACATTCAGTGCCCCTAACAAATGTAACAGGTCCAAGATTATAAGTAGTTCACAGTATACACCCAAGGAAAGCATGATATATTGGTAGTAATTTGGGTCCTTAAAATTTGAAGATGCATGTTTTAGGATGCTCAGGTATTTTTCATATGCCTCTTATCTTTCATTATTCAACCTCATTTTAAAAACCAAGTGAGTAAATAACTTACATTTCCAAATGTTCTAATATTGTAAACTTTTCTTCTACTGTGAGATTTACATAATACTGTTGGACTCATCCTGTATCGTTGGATCACACATAAACAGGAATTGGCAGGCTCAAGCTTCCAATCTTAGTCTGGTTGCATTGCCATAGCACTGCTATTTATTCAGGGAATGTATTGTATGATATAGTTCCTTGGGGATCTCTGTAAAATTCCGTGAGGGTTTTTTTTTTTTAAATTTAGTTTCTTAAGTTAAAGATACTGTTGTGACAGTAATTTCCCTCTAAATTAAAGGTTGCACATCCATATGGGTGATCCTAAGCATAGAACACCCACACTGCTAAGGGATCCAGCACAGAGAGATTTTTCTCTTATATGCCACTATTAGGGTCAAAGCCGTTATTCTATGAGCCTTTTTTTTTTTAACATTAGTCCTTTGGATGATTCAAATCCACTACCTATCATGTCTGTTTTTATCTATCACATAAACTACAAAATGAGACTTGCATTTTCAGACAACCCAAAAGCCTATCAAAAGTTTGATGTATCACCCTTTGACAATTATTGGTCTAAGAGAAGTTCCTTACCTTCATTAGAAAGACAACACGCATTTTCCTAGGCAGGGATTTGGGTCATATTTACAGTACTAGGAATGAATTCACTCCTATCCAATATGCCTCAAATCCAATCAAGAAAGTGATTGATTACCCCCATAAACAATCATACAACTATTGTATCAGTGAGAACCATTTGTCTGTCAAGTCACTATAAAGACAGGCATGGTATAGTACTAGGCATGATCATTGTCTTTCTCCCCCAGCAGCTTGCATGCACCTTGCAGCACTATGAAAGCCTACCAGCAGGGACAGAACTTCCTGGTCAGTTCACGATTGTTTTCTCCATGTCCTCTAACTAACGTATCTTTAGATATAGGGTTGTCTTTTTTCTAGTTAGGTGAGCAACCAAGAACAACAGCAATAGCTTATATTGTCTTGGGTACTTCTGGGGTACCCTGACCAATAACTCATTGAGTTTTGATCCACTACTAGCATTGAGGTTTTCATTTGATGGCCTGTATCTTTTAAGAACAGCAGTATTGTTCATTCATGTGGTATATCTCCATCTAAAGTATATCTTATACTTTATTTCTCTTGCCTCCATCTCTTTAGTTCCCAGTTTCCCCTTCTTCTTTCATATCACATGTATCCTACTCTCTTTTTTTAAAATCACGTTTTACTTTGGTTGAAAGATAAAGTCATTTCACTTTCTCATTTCATTTTGGCAAATTGGTGTTGATCAAAAGATTTATTTGATAAGTGGTCATATTATCAAATTGCATTCTACAAATTGAGCTTTATATTCATACATTGGTCCTGCTTTCAACCTTGGTCAGAGAAGCTTCTTATTTCAATGGGTGGTAGTTAATGCAGAGAGAGACTCAGCTGCTCACAGTACTGAGAATAAGTGCCTGTGAGTGTTCATTTGTAGACGGAACACCTATATTAGTAGCACATGGTTCAAAGCTAAGGGGACATAATGGAAGAGCAGGTGGAAATAATGCAAGACCTTGAGGAGGGGGTAGTGCTGTGAAATGCTGTCCTCCGGACTTTATGTGACTATTGAAGTTATGGCTGTAGTTACTTGCACAAGATCTCCACAGGAAGGGGAGAAGGGGCTCCTGGTGTCTCACCCCTAGCTGGGGAGCTATTGTCAGCTGATGAATGCTGGGAGAGGAAGAGTCATTTGTCTGTGCAGAAAGGACCATTGGTAGGTACCCCCATGCCATGGTGGACGGCACACACTCATGTTCACATGGGCAACAAAATTTGAATTCAGTGTTCATTTTGTTTTAAGGAGGACAATAAATTGTGAAAAAGATGTGTCAGGAATTGGGGGAAGTCAGGAAGGAGGGAATGGTGGTAGATATGACCAACATTAACTACATACATATTATGAAATTTTCAAAAAAATATGTAGGAAGTATCATGCAGCCAGCACAGTGCTAGATTAAGGGTCATTTAAAGGTAGTCCACGAAGCTATGGAAATTCATGGAGAGGTTGAAAAAGCAAATGGGAAGTTAGGATCCTGTATAGTCTTAGAACCCTTCAGCATGGGGATGTGTTGTGAAATCAGTACTTGTGGCCTGTGTAATTATTTGGCCAGCCTTGAAGTTGACCAAGTTATTTCTCTTCGTCAAGTTGGGGTTTGATCTAAAGATTTCTTTCTTTCTTTTTTTATATAAGTACTTTATTTTTTTTTCTTCAAGTTACATCTCAGTCACAAACCCTTCCAAATTCCCCCTTCCTGTCCCACCCTTCCACCCTCTCCCCCCACAACAGCTTCCCTTTTCAATCCAACAAATGGTTCTTTCTCTTATAACAGTAAATTCTATACAAAACAGCAGAATTAAATATGCCACATTTATGAGAGTTAAATGGCCCAGTATACCTTCCCAATGTCCAGTTCATACATATTTGGCCCCTGACTTTAACCTTATACCTTCTAACCATCTCCATGAGTTTAAAGTTCTATAACTGACTTAGCTTTCATACTAACTTGCTGTCCAAAAAAGGACAAAACTTGGTAGCAGGGAAGTCGACAGCCTAGCTCTGCCAAGACAGGGTAGGTTAGTCCTTCATAATCCCTGCTCTACAATAAATGTCTGTCAGAGAAACAGGATCAAAAGGCTGAAGACTGATGCTGGAATGTATGGAGAGAAAATGGGAACTGTCCAGGCAGTCACTGGTTTGTCATTTCTTAGTATTGGAAGCTGCAGGCCCTGCACTTCCTATATAATCAGATATATTTATCCTTCTCAGCTCTCTGAGGTGGTTGAAGAATGGACAGCTTGAGTCTCATAGCTAAATTTTGAGATGTTTAGGAATCAAGAGGGCGTTCTAGTTCTAAGAAGATGGTTATAATAGTGATGCAAGTTAGTATGAAAGCTAAAGATTTCTTATGTTGTACAAGATACTACTAAGCATTTCTCTTTTGCTTTTCAGTTGTGTTGTTTGTTTGTTTTTCCTTTTTTAAGATAGGGCCTCACTATACAGCTAGGTTGCCTTTAAAGTCTTAAAATTATAACCCTACACCCTCGGCCTCTGTAGTGGTGAGATGGTAGCAAGTAGTGCCATGCCTAGGTTCCAGAATCTTTCATGTCCCCTCTAGGCTGACATAGAGCTGCTGTCTTTGTCACCCTGAGTCTGTGGGACGCAGACAATGTTAAAGTACCGGAATGATTTTCCATGCATCAAAGACCATCCAGCAAACACACCCAACCTGTCTCTGAATTTTCTTGGTGGTTTTGTTTTGTTGAGAGAGGATGTTGTGAAGGATCCCAGGCTGACCTCGAATTCATAATCCTTCTGGGTTAGCTTCCCAAGTCCCGAGGTGTTGTCACGCGGTGTGCCACCCTGGGCTCCTCTTTGGTGTCTGTTAGCTTTGAGCTGTTATACTTGAACTGCTTACTTTTAATTGCTATGATCTTTTGAACAATTACCATTAACCAGGCATTATTTTAAAGTATGCATGTCTTATCTCATTTTACCACTGCACTGTGAGGGAAATACTATAATTAAACTTTCTTGGCAGATGAAAACACAGACTCACAAAGATAAAGATAGAGAATTGCACAGAAAGCAGTGAAGCCAGAACAGTAAACTTAATCTGACCTCATTGCCCTAAACCCTACCAGGCATGCTTTACTGCTCCTCACTAGGGTAATGTTTCTCATCTTGAGTTATGCAAAGAACCACTCTAAAGGAAAATCTCCAAAATCTAAAGATAGTTTAAATTATTTTTAGAATACTATTCCTTAAATGTGCACAAACATAAAACTGGAAATCAACTCTAGCCTATATTTTAGCCACCATAGAACTAATTACAAAGTGAATTTTTAAAATGATAAAAGCAGAATTCAAATGAACAATATTAGTTTAATCTCAGAGAACACTGAGACTAAGTTTTTACCATTGGAGATAAAAGTAGAATATATTTTTCTGTGTTATGTTGTATTTGTAAACAGGGTTCTCTCATTGCTTTCATTGTGATATGTTATCATTGCTTTTGTTGATATTTTTCTTCTAAGTTATTAACTTTATCAAATGCTGTACTATTTTGAAATGTTGATCAATTGTATATAGTACATTCCAATTGTTATCATTTACTGAATGTTTTTCATTACATCCAAACTAATGTGTTTTCTGATAATGAACAGTGGCAACTCATACTTCAATGGAGAAGACACTGCTGTGTTTGTGTCCTTAGGAACATAAATGTTAGGATAACAGAGCTTAATTCTGCAGCTCTTGCTTACTGTATAGGCACTCAATCTCATGATCATTTTATTTCAAAACAGCCATGTCCCTTCTTTTGATTGACTGATGATGACATCATGTACCTTTACTTTGGTGGAGAACCCACTGTCAGATGTGGAAGTTGAAACCCAGCCTATAACATCTGTGGCTATACTGGGGTTGTCTCATGGCTGTTGGTAAGAACCTCAGAACAGTGCTCTTGGGTCAGTTTATGATCCAGCATTGCTACACACCTTACATTCCTCCATGAGGGGAAAAAAACTTGTTTTGATTGGAAAAAAAATCATTGGAAAGAGGGGTAGCAGTAGATAGATGAAAATCAGTATAACTGGGGAAGAGTTATTACCATACTCTAGGACATCTCTCTTTCTCTGTCTCTCTTCTATCTGTCTATCTATCTATCTATCTATCTATCTATCTATC
>CAJQZJ010032362.1:9518909-9550526 GCA_907164525.1 Lophiomys imhausi | reverse complement strand
GAGAGAGAGAGAGAGAGAGAGAGAGAGAGAGAGAGAGAGAGAGAGAGGAGAGAGAGAACTATGCTTTGCCAACACACTGTGATTTCGGTTCAGTGATAACCATTTCAGACAGTTGACTCCAAGGGTAATGAGAGAGCACATTCCTGTTGTTACAATCCAGTACAAAAGAAACAAGAAACCACTGGAGTTGTTGTGTAGGATATGCTATATTTTCAGTTTTGAATGAATGAGTTTATTAAGCATACAACAAGTCAAAGTCAAAGACAAAGTAGCAAGTAGAAGACAGACTGTGAGCAAAACATCATCAACTCAGGTGCTGCTCACAAAACCCACCACAAATGACTGAAAAAGCCTCTTTAAGGCAGCCTGCTGGAGCTCCCAATAAACACGAGTCCCCAAAAGAGTAGCATCTCATCAGGTGAGGATTTCATGTAAAAGAACAAATAACAGTTAAAAAGGTCACATCATCACATTGGGGCTATCAACATCCACCAGCAACAAACTCAGGAAGCTGAGGTCAAGGTCTTAATTGAGCTTTCCGTCCATTGTTGAACATTCCATGGCTTAGCTTCCAGCTTCTCTTTCCCACTGCAGGAACTTCTTTTATTATGGGACAAACAGCAGTAATGTCTATTGGAAATAGTTTGTTTACCTTCTAGCTCTTCTCAAAGGCACAATGCTTTTACTCCTGGGTTATTTTATTCTCTTCACTGCTTGTCACCAAATCAGGAAGATAGCCTGTCCCCAGACAAAGGAACTTGGAAGCTACTTTGAGGCAAACATGCTTAGGTTTGAAATGGGGAGTGAGGCACAACCCTGCCTCCATGGCTAGCTTCTCAATGAACTCAGACAAATCACGACAGTTTACCAGTATCATGTTTAGAGTAACAGCCCATGTAAGCATTTATGGAATGGCAATGTAAAGCCCAACTGCAAAATGAGCTTTTTATATGTAAATAAGGAGTACATATAGTACCTGCATGTGACTGTAGTATTGAGAATTCTGGAGATCAAAGAAGTCAATACAAGAGATGAAACTTCTCCCCATCTTATGACCTATGTGATTTTGTGCTGTCTTCTACCTATAGACCACTAAAAACATTATCTATTCTTTTTTAAAAATTTCAAGTAAGGCATCTGACCTGTGTGTTAAAGATGATCACCAACTGCTCTTATAGAGGAGAATAACATGAGTGGAATTGAGAAGGTATATTGGGATTTAAGGGACAGAATGTTGATATCTCAGACTAAGTTATGACATTGAAATGAGAAATAGATGAATATTGTGTATATTTTGTAGTCTGATTTAATGATAATCACTGATTATTAAGTGATAGGGGAAAAGGAAAAAAGAAGGATCAGACTTGACTATTAGAGTTCAGCAGTTCCATTGGCAGAGGTAGGATGAATTAGAAGTAACAAGTCTGCTGAGAAAAGAATCAAGAACAAGGTATTTCTGGGTGATACCATCACCCCCTATCTTCTTTGTTACTTTTGACTGACAAGTGCTGAGTTGTGACACCTGCTTACAGAGTCCTGTGTCATTTTTCTACCTGTACCCACATATACCCATTACCTTTTGGAATTAAAAATGTCAGATTTTCTTTTCTTATAGTCAAATATTGTTAACATCAGATAGCTTAATAGCAAACATGCTAGCTTATATATGGGACTGGGCTGAAAGATGAAAATATAAATAAGTATGAGGGGAAGAAAGTTAAAGCTTTATGCATACATCTCAAACAAACAAAAATGAACAGACCAAAAGTCCTCAAGAGGGCAGGTTGTAACTCAACTGCAAGTGAAAACTCTTAAGAAATTGGAATGGAATTTGGGGAAGCAAGGACTTGGAATGTATCTAATCCCCTAGGATCAGATTAGCATCATTATTGTCAATATCTTGGTAATATTTCTTTAATTAGAAATTAAGCCTCCAAGTTCCATTTCAGAAAATTAATTTTTCCCTAAATGCTTTCAAATATGATAAATAAACTTCTTTTGAAGAGCCAGCAGTCCAGTGTATATAGAGAGAATTAGCATCCTTTTACAAAGCTATCTGGAGATTCATATTAGAATTAGTCACTTGATTTAAATGAGGTTACCTGGAGCTATGCAGTGTGGTAGGAATTTTAAAGTACAAGAACGTGATATAATAAATGAGTGAAAAAATCAGGTCCACTGATGATTATGTATATAACATTTGAGGAGTGTATGAGAAGAGGTTTTGAATACTGCTGAGAAAGTACTTTTCTTAATACACTGCCTATATACTACATAGAAAACAGGCATGTGAGAAAACTTCACAGTAATGAGAAATGTAGATCAGGTGAATTGAGTTTAAATGCAGAAAATCAGAAACTTCAAAGGTGACAACACTGGCTGCCAATATTTTATGGGAAAATAGAGAAGATAAGTTGGACAGTTGTATATCTTCACAAACCAAAGCAAGGTGAGTAAGAACAGTTCAAATTTGACCAGTTGGTGTCTGAAACACTCCCATTTGCTTGTGAAATAGAGCCCTGTCTCACACTCACACACACATACACACACACATACACACACTCTCTCACATACACTCACATACCCACACATATACACACACTCTCTCACACACATACTCTCTCTCTCAAACACACATACACACATACTCTCTCTCTCACACACACTCACATACCCACACATTGTAAAAAATATATGGCTAATTAAATTATTTTACCAGTAATTATATTATTGTTAAATGGCTCAGCAGTTGTTAATCTTTAAGCAGCCATTACAAATGAGCACACAGAGACCACATGGATTTTATCAAGCCTAGGCCTGAGTTGTGCAATCCTAGCCCATCTAAGCTAGCTCATAATTCTATTACACAAATATGACCCCATATATACATACGCCCCCTTGGACTGCCATTCTCCACAATATGCCGATGTTCCTGGCCATGTGGAATGAGGTTCCTTTTTCTAACCCATGGTGTGTGCCTCCTTCCTGCTGCTCCTGGCTGGAATGCCTTCTTCTTCCTGCTGCTGGCTGGAATGTTTTCTTCTCTGTCTAAAGCACAGGCTTCCTGTTAGGAAGTCCCACCTTTCTCTGTCTTTGCCGAATCTCAGGCCTTGGCATTTTATTTAACCAATCAGAGTCAATGTAAGAAACAGACAGCAAACAGGGCCAATTAACATTTAGAATGCTTAACACTACCCCAGCAACACATACACACACAGACTCTCTCTCTCACACACACATACACATACACACACTCTCTCACACACAAACTCTCTCACACACATACATACTCTCACACATACAGACTCTCACACAGACATACTCTCACACATACACACAACTCTCTCTCTCACATACACACATTTTCTCTCACACAAACAAATTCACACACCCACACATACACATACACATACTCACACACCCACACATACACACACTCACACACATTTTCTCTCTCACACACACTCTCTCACTCAGATATACTCTCTCATACACACACACACACACTCTCTCTCTCTCTCTCTCTCTCTCTCTCTCCTCACACACACACAAATATAGTCTCTCACACACTCTGTCTCATACACACAATCTCTCTCACACAAACACACACACACTCTCTCTCACACACACACAGGCACACACATTCTGTCTGTCTGTCTGTCTGTCTCTCTCTCTCACACACACAAAGAGCATGGTTTGGGGAGGAAAGTGTATGTCAGGTTATATGTGATGTTTATCTTCTATTTCCACCAAAGATTCTAATTAAAGTACTCTTATCTTTCCAAAAACTTCATCTTAACTCTTTCTTGTCTTTCTTTCTTTTATATATTTATACATACATTTAATGGTAACAATTGAAGAAAAAGAGGCTATGGATTTGAAAGGAAGTGATGTAGGAGCTACAGGGAAGAAGTTGGAGGAAGAAAGGGAAGGGGAAATGTTGTAATTACATTTTTATTAAAGAATATATTATTAAAAAAGGAGAAAGAGAGCCACAAGAGAGGAAGAAGATATCTTAAGGGAGGAGGGGGAAAGATGAAAACAGAAGAGGATGGTCCTTACAAGATAGAAGAAGGCTTCAGAGAGAGTAGAGAAGTACAGGGAATGCATGAATTGAGAGGATAAATTAGATCAAAATTAAAAGGCATATGTTTGAAAATTCCCCAATGAAACCTATTACTTTTATTTCTTTCTTTTTCTTTTTTTAATAAATAAATTTATTTGTTGCTTCAGGTTACATCTCCATCATGTTGTCCTCTTTCCCCCATTCCCAGCCCTGCCCTCCCACCCTCTACCCCCTAACCCTTACATCCCACTCCTCTGGAGTGGAGTGTCCCTATAACAGTCCCCTGCCACAGTTCAGCAGTCATATGAGGGCCAAGAGCCTCCTCATACACTGGGAGACTACAAGGCAGTACCACCAGTGAAAAGTGTCTCATTGCCAGGGAGAGAAAACTAAAACACAAACAAAGAAACAAACAAAAAAGTCTATGCCCATGTTCCCTTTGGTGCATTGGTTGTAGTATAGATATGCTGTACTATATAGCCAAAATCCTACTATAAGTGCATAGATGCGATGTGCATCCTTCTGAGTCTGGGTTAGCTCACTCAGGATGAGCTTCTCTAGTTCCATCCATTTGACTGCAAATTGAATAATTTCATTGTTTCTGATAGCTGAGTAATATTTCATTGTGTAGATGTACCACAGCTTTTTAATCCATTCTTCAGTTGAAGGACATCTGGGTTGTTTCCAGTTTCTAGCTATTACAAATAAGGCTGCTATGAACATAGATGAGGAAACTTCCTTGTGATTCTGTGAGGAGTCATTTGGGTGTATACCCAGAAGTGGTATGGCTGGGTCCTGAGGCAAAGCTATTCCAAGTTTTCTAAGATATCGCCATACTGTCCTCCATAGTGGTTGCACAAGTCTGCATTCCCACCAGCAATGGAGGAGGGTTCCCCTTTCTCCACACCCTCGCCAGAATGTGCTGTCATTTGAGCTTTTGATTTTAGCCATTCTGACAGGTGTGAGATGGAATCTCAGAGTCGTCTTGAGTTGCATTTCTCTGATGATTAAGGATGTTGAGCATTTCTTCAAGTGTCTCTCAGCCATTAGGGATTCCTCCTTTGTGAATTCTCTATTTAGCTTTGTCCCCCATTTTTTTGATTGGATTATTTGGTTTCTTGGAATTTAATTTCTTGAGTTCTTTGTAGATTATGGATATTAGCCCTCTGTCAGAAGTGGGGTTGGTGAATGAAGATTTTCTTCCAGTCTGTAGGCTGCCATTTTGTTCGAATGACAGTGTCCTTTGCCTTACAGAAGCTTTTCAGTTTCATGAAGTCCCATTTATTGATTGTTGGTCTAGGGTCCTGAGCTGTTGGTGTTTCTGTTCAGGAAGTTGTCACCTATGCCAATGAATTTGAGGGTTTCTACCACTTTTTTTCTAGTAGCTTTAGTGTGACCAGCCTTATGTTAAGGTCATTGATCCACTTGGACTTAAGTTTTGCACAAGGTGATAAGTATGGGTCTAATTTCGTTCTTTTACAAGTGGACATCCAGTTGGACCAGCACCATTTGTTGAAGATGCTGTCCTTTCTCCATTGTACCGTTTTGGCTCCCTTGTCGAAAATTAGGTGGCCATAGGTGTGTGGGTCCATTTCTGGGTTTTCAATTTGATCCTGTTGATCTACTTGTCTGTTTCTATACCATGCTGTTTTTACTACTATTGCTCTGTGATACAGCTTAAAATCTGGGATGGTGATGCCTCCAGAAGTTTTTTTTATTATACAGGATTGATTTAGCTATTCTGGGTTTTTTTTGTTGTTCCATATGAAATTGAGAATAGCTTTTTCCATATCTATAAAGAAATGTGTTGGTATTTTGATAGGAATTGCATTGAATCTATATATTGCTTTTGGTAGGATGGTCATTTTTATTATGTTGATCCTACCTATCCATGAGCATGGGAGATCTTTCCATATTCTAAAGGCCTCTTCAATTTCTTTCTTCAAACATTTGAAGTTCTTGTTGTACAGGTCCTTTACTTGCTTGGTTAGAGTTACCCCCAGGTATTTTATATTGTTTGTGACTATTGTGAAGAGGGTTGTTTCCCTTATTTCTTTCTCAGTCCATTTGTTTGTTATATAAAGAAGGGCTTCTGATTTTTTTGAGTTAATTTTGTATCCAGCCACCTTGCTGAAAGTGTTTATCAGGTGTAAGAGTTCTCTGGTGGAACTTTTGGGGTCGCTTATGTATACTATCATATCGTCTGCAAATAGGGATAATTTGACTTCTTCATTTCCAATTTGTATCCCCTTGATCTCATTTAGTTGTCTTATTGCTCTAGCAAGAACTTCAAGTACTATATTGAGGAGATATGGTGAAAGTGGGCATCCTTGTCATGTCCCTGAATTTAGAGGAAATGCTTCAATTTCTCTCCATTGAATTTGATGATCGCTACTGGCTTGCTGTATATTGCCTTTATTATTTCTAGGTATGGTCCTTGTATGCCCATTCTCTTCAGAACTTTTAGCATGAACGGGTGTTGGATTTTTGTCAAATGCTTTTTCTGCATCTAGTGAGATTATCGTGTGGTTTTTTTTTTCATCTTGTTTATAAGGTGAATTACATTGATGGATTTTCGTATGTTGAACCATGCCTACATTCCTGGGATGAAGCCTACTTGATCATGGTGTATGATACTTTTGATGTGTTCTTGGATTGGGTTTGCTAGTATTTTATTAAGTATTTTTGCACCTATGTTCATGAGGGAGATTGGTCTGTTGTTCTCTTTCTTTGTTGGGTCTTTGTGTGGTTTAGGAATCAGGATGACTGTGGCCTCATAGATTGAGTTTGGCAGTGTTCTTTCTGATTCTATTTGGTGAAAGAGTTTGAAGAGTATTGGTATTAGCTCCTCTTTGAAGGTCCGGTGGAATTCTGTGCTAAAACCATCTGGCCCTGGACTTTTTGGTTGGGAGATTTATAATGACTGTTTTTACTTACTTAGGGGTTATAGGACTGTTTAGTCTGTTAACCTAATCTTGATTTAGCTTTGGTAGGTGGAATATATCAAGAAAATTGTCCATTTCACTTAAGTCTTCAAATTTGGTGGAGTGTAAATTTTTAAAGTAGGACCCAAATATTCTCTGGATTTCTTAAATGTCTGTTGTTATTTCTCCCTTTTCATTTCTGAATGTGTTGATTTGGGTCTTTCCCCTCTGCCTTTTAGTTAATTTGGCTAAGGGTCTGTCTATTTTGTTGATTTTCTCGAAGAACCAACTCTTGGTTTCATTGATTCTTTGTATAGTTCTTTTTGTTTCTAAGTTGTTGATTTCATCCCTAAGTTTGATGATCTCCTACCTTCTGCTCCTCTTGGGAGTGTTTGCTTCTTTTTTTCCAATTCACCCAGTTTAGCTGTTAATTTGCTAATATGAGTTATCACAATTTTCTTTTTGAAGGCACTTAGTGCTATGAACTTTCCTTGTAGCACAGCTTTGATTGTGTCCCATAGGTTTGGGTATGTTGTGCCTTCATTTTCGTTGGATTTTAAGAAGTCTTTGATTTCCTTCTTTATTTCTTCCTTGACCCAGTAGTCATCAAGTAAAGAGTTGTTCAATTTCCATGTGTGTGTAGGCTTTCTGTTGATTCTGTTGGCATTGAAGTCCAGCTTTAGTCCATGGTGGTCTGATAAGATACAAGGGGTTATTTTAATTTTCTTGTATCTGTTGAGGCTATCTTTGTGTCCAACTATATGGTCAGTGTTGGAGAAGGTTCCATGTGGTGCTGAGAAGAAGGTATATTCTTTTGTGTTTGGGTGAAACGTTCTGTAGATATCTGTTAGGTCCACTTGGTTCATATGCTCTGTTAGACTCATTATTTCTCTGTTTGGCGTCTGTCTTAATGATCTTTCCATTGTTGTGAGTGGTGTGTTGATGTCACCCACTACTAATGTGTGTGGATCGATGTGCGATTTAAGTTTTAGAAGCGTTTCTTTTACAAATGTAGGTGTCTTTGTATTTGGGTCATAGATATTCAATATTGTGATGTCCTCTTGATGAATATTTCCTTTAATGAGTATGTAATGCCCTTCTCTATCTTTTTTGATTAACTTCAGTTGGAAGTCTATTTTGTTTGATATGAGGATGGCTACTCCAGTTTGCTTCCTGGGTCCATTTGCTTTGAAAACCTTTTCCCAGCCCATTACTCTGAGGTAGCATCTATCTTTGTTACTGAGATATGTTTCTTGTATTCAGCAAAGTGATGGGTCTTGTTTCTGGATCTAATCTGTAAGTCTGTGTTTTTTTATTGGTGAGTTGAGTCCATTGATGTTGATGGATATTAGTGACCAGGGGTTGTTATTTCCCATTATTTTGGTATAGGTGGTTGTCTTGTGCTTCTTTTGGTTTAGTTGCTGTGGAGTTTTCTCTTTCCTCTATATTCTTGGGTGTAGTTATCTTCTCTGGGTTGGAATTTTCCTTCTAGGATCTTCTGTAGGGCTGGATTTGTGGGTAGATATTGTTTAAATTTGATTTTGTCATGGAATATCTTGTTTTCTCCATCTATGTTGATAGAGAGTTTTGCTGGGTTTAGTAGTCTGGCTGGGCACCAGCCCTCTCAGGGCTTGTAGGACATCTGTCCAGGCCCTTCTAGCTTTTAAAATTTCTGAGGAGAAGTCAGGTGTGATTCTGATGGGTCTGCCATTGTATGTGTCTTGACCTTTTTCTCTTACAGCTTTTAATATCCTTTCTTTGTTCTCTGCATTTGGAGTTTCTATTATTATGTGGCGAGAGGAGTTTCTTTTCTGATCTAATCTGTTTGGTGTTCTGTAAGCCTCTTGTATTTTTACTGGCATCTCTTTCTTTAGGTTTGGGAAGTTTTCTTCTATGATTTTGTTGAAGATATTTCCTGGACCATGGAGTCGGGAGTCTTCTCTTTCCTCTATGCCTATAATTCTTAGGTTCCATCTTTTCATTGAGTCCTTGATTTCTTGGTAGTTGTGGGTGAGAGATTTTTTAGCTTTCTCATTTTCTTTGGATGTTGTACTGATTTCTTCCATCGAATCTTCCATGCCTGAGATCCTGTCTTCCATCTCTTGCATTCTATTTTTCATACTCACATCCATAGTTCCTGTTCTCTTCTCTTGATTCTCCATTTCCTCTTTTAACTCTGACTGTGTTTTCTTTATTGTTTCCATTTCTATTTTCATGTCTTGAATGGTAGTGTTCGTTTTGTACATTTCCTTCTCCAGTTTGCTTGTTTTTGTCTGGAGATCTTTCACTGCTTTATCCTTTTCCTATTCAAGCTGGGTCACCTTGGCTTGGAGCTCTTTAATGATGTTATCTGTTGTTTTGACTTGTAAGATTGTGGCTTCTTTGAATTCCTTCATAGTTTTAAGTTCTTCTTGAAGGGACTTTATCACTTTCCATACTGTAGAATTGTCATCGTTTTCATGTGTTTCAGTAGTGGTGAGGTGGTTCGGGCTGGACGGAATAGCATTGTTTTCTTTTGTTGGAGACATTTCGCTCTGTTTTTTTTTTTTTTTTTTGTCTGGGGCCTCTTGCCATGTGGAATTTTTGTCTTCTGGACTTGGGTCCAAAGAGGGCACTGTGGTGTAGGATTTGAGTTGCCTTACTCCACCCCTATAAGGTGAGTCATTCAGTCCTGCCTCCCAGGTAGGGACCTTATCAATTCAGGTGGTGGAGCTGTTTACAAGTAAGCTCTGATTCCCCGCCTGAAGAGCCTGTACTAGTACATAATACTGATATATGACCGTTTCAAATATCTCGCAGTTTGCCTGGGGTTGGTTCCTGTAGCGGGTAAGTCTTCAGTTCAGCAGCAGTAGCCTTGCTGCTCCTGCGGCTTGGAAACTGGCCAGTGACGTCACAGACTGCCATCTGTGGTCTGAAGGCACTTTGCAGGGGATCTCCCACTCACTTCCAAGGGTCGTAACCTTTCGCTAGACCTGGGAGTGCCCAGCAGGGTAGGGATTATCTCTGTGTGGTTTCTGAATCTGCTGGCTGGGTATTAGTTTGGAACTTATTGGGAATTTCTCCTTTTGGGGGGATGGGTTATCCAGATTCCCGGATCCAGAGGCTTCCTAGCGTGTCCGAGATTTGGAAGGGGCATCCTACCCAGTCATCTTCCGTGGTCCCTGTGTAGCTGGGTGAGATTTAGAAGGGGTCGTGCCCTTTTTACAGCGTCCTGGAACACTTGCTGCCTTGTGATTGTTGACCCCGAAATCAAAATACGTCCACGCCGGCCGCCACCATCTTGGATCCCCCTAGAGTGGATCTTACCAGGCGTCTCTCCTGGTGGGAGTTCCTGATTCCCGGATTCAGTGGCTTCCATGCGTGTCTGAGAGAGGGAGGGAGAGTCCTGCCCAGGGACTTTTAATGGTCCCTGGGTAGCTGGGTGAAACCCAGGTGGGTTGAGTCACTCAGATTTTTGCACAGCATTTTATAACTCTGTGGCTTTATGGCTATTTTCCCCAAGATCAAAATGCGTCTTCGCGGGCCGCTGCTATCTTGGATCATAAAGAGTTATTTCTTGGTGGTTGGAGTTGAGATTTGCATCATGGCTGCTATGTGGGCCTGGGTCAACAGTCACTTTCCTTCTCTTAGTTCATATCCTAAGTAGGTAACCTTCCAGGATTCTCAAGACATCTGTCTCCTTCTGTGTCCCAGAGGAAAGAGAACTTCTTTTTTTTTAAATTTATTTATGTATTGCTTCAGGTTACATCTCCATCATAGTGTCCTCTTTCCAGGCTTCCCAGTCCTGCCCTCTCACCTTCTATCCCCTAACCCTTCCATCCTACTCCTTTGGAGTGGAGTGTCCCTACATAACATTCCCCTGCCCCAGTTCAGCAGTCATATGAAGGCCAAGAGCCTCCTCATTCACTGGGAACCTACAAGGCAGTACCATCAGGGAAAAGTGTCTCAATGATGGAGAGAAAACAAACAAACAAACAAACAAACAAAATCTATATCCATGTTCCTTTTGGTGCATTGGTTATAGTATAGATATCCTGTACTATATAGCTAGAATCCAACTATAAATGAATTCTACCAGACCTTCAAAGAAGAGCTAATACCAATACTCTTCAAACTCTTTCACAAAATATAATCAGAAAGAACACTGCCAAACTTATTCTATGAAGCCACAGTTACCCTGATTTCTAAACCACACAAAGACTCAACAAAGAAAGAGAACTTCAGACCAATCTCCCTCATGAACATAGATGCAAAAATACTTAATAAAATACTAGCAAACCAAATCCAAAAATCAAGTAGGCTTCTTCCCAGGAATGCAGGGATGGGTCAACATACGAAAATCTATCAATGTAATTCACCACATAAATAAGATAAAAAAACACATGATTATTTCGCAGATGCAGAAAAAGCATTTGCCAAAATTCAACACCCCTTCATGCTAAAAGTTCTGGAGAGAACAAGCATACAAGGACCATATCTGGAAATAATAAAGGCAATATACAGCAAGCCAGTAGCCAACATCAAATTAAATGGAGAGAAACTTGAAGCATTTCCTCTAAACTCAGTGACAATACAAGGATGCCCACTTTTGCCATATCTCTTCAATATAGTACTTAAGTTCTTGTCTTTCTTTCTTATCCCTAACTTATTGGAGGAATTTTAAACAACTGAAGAGATCTTCAATTTAACCTGACCCAAAGTTAAAAGTTGCAGCACTTTCTGCAAGTCAGACTACTAATAGATAATGGGTTCAAACTAATTTACCAGATTCCTGGGATCTGCTGCAATATCCTAAAGAGCAATGCATACATTCCTGCCACTTCAGCCCTGGGAGTCATTTTAAGATATCTACGTTGGGACTAGTAGATAGTCTTAAGTAAAATTCTTAAGAATTTTAAGTAGTATTATATAAACCCGGTGTGAATGCCTAACTAAACAACTATTTAAATATGTACTGGTGCTAAAGACATAATGCAGGAAACCAAAGAAGCTAAAATACCCAGGAAATCATATGTTTCTAGGGCAAGATAGACAGCTGGGAGTGCAACTGCTCAGGGGAACAGTTAGTAAAGGACAGCCTGAAGACAAAATCCAAGCTTTCACTGCTTCAGTATGGTCCCCAAGAATTTTTTTTTAAAATGTTTTTAGGTGGTCAAAAGAAAAAAGTGGGAACATTATTGTGCCATATTAAAATGATACTAGATTCAAATTTTAATGCACACTGTTGTTTGGAACCCATTCATATTTTCATTTACATATTATCTGTGGCTACTTCACACCACAGTGATGGGGTTGCATGGTAAAAAAGATATCATATATATATTTGTATATATATGTAATCTCATATAATATTGTCGTTCTGTCCTTGGCTCTGGTTCTGGGGCTAGTTGTCGTCCCAGACTTCGCTCTGGGTCTCAGGGTTAGCACCAATGGAATGGGGATGGAGTTCACAAGGTAGCCACTTTGGCTGAGGCTGAAAGCTCAGATTCCCATGCTTCAGGTGTGTGTGTGGGGGGGTGCAGATAAACAAGCCTACTGCCCAAAGGGACAAACAGGGAAAGAAAACCTGTTGTCCTAAAAGTGTCTTAGCTCTTTTAGTTTAAGCTGTTTACCAAAACAGCTAATGGCCCAGCCTTGGTGGTGGCCACAGGGCACATAGAGACAGGTACAGAGAGAGGGGCCCAGCAGGCTAGATGGGCAGGTCCAGAAGGCCATGACTCCTAGCATGGGCTAGCAGTGATAGCAGGTCCTGCCAGAGCATGCACTGGTGGGATCAGCTTCTTTGGTGAAAGTAGTCAGTAACAACAATGACAAAAGACCTTTATTTAGTCTATCATAGAAAATATATAGCTTGGGGGCAGTAAGGGATTTTTAAAGGGGGCTTTAAGATTTGTCAGTTTTGATGCCCTCTTTGCATGGGGGATGCTCTGCCTGTAGCCAGGTTGTTTACAAGTCTGAGGGCTTTGCAAGAGCCCAGGGTGGGAACATTCTCACCAGCCTGCTAAGTTTGGGGCTAGGATCTTGTTCAACCTTCAACTTGCTTGCTAGTTTCCATGGGCATTGTTTATGACCTTAGCTGCATGGCACACGGGAGATTCACAAATGCCCAACATAATATATATATTATAAAAATAATTTTTCTCAGACCTTGGCATGGCCATTGCGACCAGTTTTTCTTTTGATTCTTTGTGCATTTTAAAGATTTTATGTTTCTCTCATGATGGAAATGCTTTTCTATTTGGTATGGAATTCTAAGATCAAAACCAT
The DNA here is from genome assembly GCA_907164525.1 of Lophiomys imhausi. Classification (NCBI taxonomy): domain Eukaryota; kingdom Metazoa; phylum Chordata; class Mammalia; order Rodentia; family Muridae; genus Lophiomys; species Lophiomys imhausi. Next base: position 9,537,269 of record CAJQZJ010032362.1, on the reverse strand, counting down.
TACTTCTTAGTGTAGGCAAATACTTTTGTTTAATATAATTTATAGGACTTGTTTCAGTTTTTACACAAACTATTTTTTTACTATACAGTAAGTTTAGTTTTTAAAGAAATTTCAAAACTGTTGATAACCATCAATCTGTTTTCTATCTTTATTATTTTTATCATAAGAATATTACATAAGTGGAAACAAAATAACTTTGAAACTGGCCTTTTTGTTTACATACCAAAGCACCCTTGCAGTTCATCTGCATTGTTTTAAGTTCAATAATTTATTTTTACTGAAGAAAGGTTCATGGCATGGATGCCATTTGTTCACCTATTCAAAACACGAGTTGTTCCCAGGTTGAGCTCTTATGAAGAAAGCTGTGATGAACATTTTGTGAATGTGTCTTTCTCTGAAGATTATTATTTTTTCAGACATACTTTCTCAGAAGTGCAGTTGTTAAGCTTGAATACAGACTGCTCAGTTTTGTAAGAAACTGCCATATTTTTTTTCTCAAAATGGCTCTGCCATCTACAGTCCCACCAACAACATAGAAGTATCTTTTCATATTTGTGGGATCACTGACTTTATTACTGTATTTTATTTTATTTGAGCTATTGTTTATCCCAAGTGACAAAAAGTTCTTCCACTTAGCATATATTATTCTTATTTTAAAAATTCTTCATTTCTAACATGTAGGATACATTTCTTTTCTCAGTCCCTGTTTCACTCCGAGCAGTTACCCCTGATTATTTTCCTCCATTTACTTCTTAGAGGTTGGTTTTCCTCAGAGATCTGTCCTTAGTGTTTCTTCTCTGGCTCTCTAGTCTTCTCACAAAATGGTTTCTCCACGGGGGAGGGTGTCTGATCTCAACTCCAAACTCTCCTACTTAAAGACATGTGAATTGGAATTCATTATCTTCTCTCATTGCTCATTTGGAAATAGTCTTCATCTTCTCTTTCTCTTCCCTAATCAGCTCTTCTACCTTTTTCATCTCCTATCTACCAGTCAGTATAAGCTTCCAGTCCTATATGTTGGGTGTGCCCTGAATGCCCCTTCTCACTGTTCCATTTGTATCTGTCTGGTTCATGGTCTCATTGCTTCCAGCCTGGGCTACTGTTTAACCTCCCAACAGACCACCTTCTCTCAGGTCTCTTCATATGTTTGTTTCAATGTTCAATGAGGTGGAAGTGAGCTGTCTACTAGGCAAGGTCAGGTTGATATATAATGTTTTCATACCAACTCATCAGATGCCATAAAGAGACAGTATTCCCTTTTGTCATTATACTTAATGTGCTAAGCATACCTTCTTAGGTAAGTAGCAGCTTGGGCAGTATCCAACTTAATAATAATGTATCATAATGATCTAGTGAATTCCTCTAAAATGATACACCATTGTGAAGGGCTTTACTGTGCATCAGCTTGTTTTCCTCACTATAACCATCCAATACTTCCCTCCTTTTAGTGCTTGCTTCCCACATACCAATGGGCCTTAGCCAGCTTCAAGTCCAAGGCCAAAGGCTGGCTTTAACTGAATAAATCCATATCTGATGTTTATCTTTATATTTTCAAATGGTTGGTATAAGAATAAGCATAGATCAATATTCAGCCAGACACTTGGATGGAATTTTCTAGAAAATACTTATTTTCAGGTACAGTGAGGCCCACAGATCAGGGAAGATGTGGCTGCTATTTCTGTACTGGCCAGGAACACATCCAACAGACTCAAGAATGGCAAGTGGGAGGAAAGTGCCCATCCTCAGGGGGTCTTGGGTAATATATTTTACTCACTGTTTTCTGGAAAATCTTTTAATGGCAGAGAGGGGAAGACTCCCTGTCTTAATTCAGTAGACATGAGAGTTACGTTTAAAGGGTCCATGCATCCTAACTGCATCTGAAGACACTTTGCTATGGTGAGGGTTTCATGGCCACTTGAGTTTTCTTTCTCATCTTAAAAGCTGTGCATCATCTACTTTTCTCATGTATTTAGATTTGAAAAAAAGATAAACATCAGAGATTGTCAGAGCAAAAGTGAATGAAGATCAGCGTCCAACCTCGATTCCTAAACACAACTAAAGTACATCATCAATTCTTTAACTTGATTAATTTCACACATGAAGAAATCAGAACCCAAAGACTTCAGGAGACTTGTCCATCATTCCTGCCACAGCAGCAAACCTGGGATCAAAATCTCAGTGTTCCTTTCATTTTTCCTGATGAGTCCATTTTGCTTCATGGGAACTTTTCAGTGTTAAGTTATCTTGTGAGTAGCCCTGCTTTTCAGTGAGAGATGGACTTGCCCACTCATCTGTGTCTTCTTAGGTACCTGCAGATGGCCACCATCAGTCTCCATACCTGGAAGAATGTAGCCATGTAAATGTGCTTGACCCTACACAATGCCTGTTGCATTGTTAACCCATAACAGATGAAGCACTGTGAAGAAAGGGTAGCATTGACATCTCAGAGTGGGAGAGGAAAGCTGGATTTCCTTTTCATCAATTTATTATGGTAGTGATGGTGTGAATCTAGGCAGTGATACAAATAATTTCAGTCAAGTACTTTTGGAAGTCATAGTTTTGGGTTTTATACACAGAAAGGTTTTGTTGGCATCTTCTCTTTCAGTATCTTGTGTTAATAAAATTTTAGATGCAGTCTTATACTTCTTATCTCCCTGCAAGAGTTCCTTTTCAAATATTTCTAAAATAGATACAGAAGTCCAATGTCATGAAGCTGGACTGTGTTCAGTGTGTAACATAGGAAGCAGGGTCTTCAGTGTGAGTCTTGAACTTCAGACACCACATTGGAGGCCACATTGCTTTGTTTCAGTGGGACACTCCACTTTACGTTTCATGAGGTCCTAGCATACTTTCCAACTGCCACTCTTAGAAAGTGGAATGTTTCCTTTTGACCTTCTGAGATCTCCTTTTCTGATCTGGTGACTACTTGCTTCATCCACAACCCTGTGAAACATTCCATTATTACCTCATTTGCCAGGATTCAGTTTTTTTTAAGGGAGTAAAGAAAGGTTATGGGGAACAATGCTGGTGAGTCAATTGAACAGTACACACATTTAACACCCTGATCTAGAGCAAGCTAATTTAAGCTTTCATTTGTTCAAATGGATAAGATGTTCATTTAGTTTCATGAGGTGCTTTGAATTTTGCTGGAGGTTCAATTTCCTTGTCTGGTGATGTCACACTGAATACTATCTTGCCAAGTGTTGTGACAGCTTGGTGACCAGAACTAATGTGTATGAAGGCTTTGGTAGAGAATGAGACACAGAGTGGTGGTTCTGGCCTCAGATGTTGCCATCTTTGCAGTGTTTATAGCCTCGAACTACAATTTCTTGCACAAAATAATCATTCAACAGTTTGGAAATGGAACAAGCTATGAGTCATATGGCCAAGACAGTTAGTTGCAGGAGAAAGGAAGATGAAAACATGTTATTCCTTAGCATTTCTTCCTTTTTCTTTAAGGTAAAAGTTGTTCTTGATTTATTTTTAGGAATAAATTGCAATAAGCGACTTATCTTTCAGAATTAAGTTTTATTTTTTCTTCCTTTCCTATGAGTGATGATCCACTGATTTTCATAGTTAAGATAATATTTGTTTAGAGAAATAAAAAGTAAATTAATTTTATTTTTCTTTTTGCCTCATTTTAGTTTCTCTTTTTCAAGTTCGGATGTCAGTGGGTACTAAGTGGTATCAGTGTGTTTGTGCATGTGTGCATGCGCATGTGTGTGTGTTCGTGTGTGTTTGTGTGTGTGTGTTGTGTGCGTGTGTGTGTGTATGTGTGTCCGGGGTCTGTGGAGGGGGATTTGTGTAGGGGTTGTATGTGGGGTGCTGTATTTGTGAAGTGGATTTCTATTAAGTTCAAGACTTGCCCTGATCTAGTTTCACTACATTGTTAAGGATAAAAAATGAGATTATTGTAAGTTGAGAACAAAGAATGAGGAATATTTATCTGTGATACTCATGATTGGAGTCTGCCAGGTGTCATGGCAGTCTAGCTCCTTATATAAGCCAGGTTGGTCTCCATGAGAAGGTATTCTGTTTGCTCAGAATTGCAATTACTACAGAATATGTAGACAATAGAAGTGTGTGTGTGTGTGTGTGTGTGTGTGTGTGTGTGTGTGTGTGCGTGTGCATGTGCATGGGTGTGTGCATGTGCGTGCGTGTGTGTGTGTGTGTGTGTCAGCTTTCCTTATTGTTTCCTTCCCTTATTTTTATTCTTCTACATACTTGCCACGACTTAGAAAATAAGTTGCCTTTGTCATCTAAGCCAATTGAGTGTTGTCTAAACTCATACTTCTCATTTTACTCAAGGTCTAAAAGGAGAATTTGAAAGGTTTTCCTTGGGAATTTATCCATCTTGTGGTTAGATCCAGGGCAGGTGTACCTTTGCATTCCTTCTCTCTGTGTACATATGCATGTCTGCAATCACAACATGTATGTTTTTTAAATTAAAAACAATCCAGATTGGAGAGATGTTTCACCTTGAACAGAATTTATTGAGCTTCTGTTCAGCAATGTTCAGAAACATATTTCTACTCATAAACACACATTGGATTAGAATGGATGCTGTCATTTGGTGATACAGAACAAAGAAAAGACATGGAAAAAATAAGATTTAGAAAACAGTTTCATTTCCTTTTTGTCTGAAAACTCTCTGACATCCACTTGAGGACACATAGAGTTATTCTATTTCACTTTTTATTAAAAATGGCCTTGGCCTAGGGAATAGTGAATAGTTAGCACAGGAAATTTAGTGAAATACAATAAAATTTAATATATTTGAACTAAAGCAACACAGTGTAATGTGTACATGGATCTGTTAGTAGATTCTCTAGCAATTTTGCCAACCACAAAGACATGTCTTTCTCAAGGATACAATCTTCTATGTGTAGAGGAAAAACTATAATTTCTTGACTAAAAAAATAAACTTCTTCATCTATATTCATAGCAGCCTTATTTGTAATAGCTAGAAACTGGAAACAACCCAGATGTCCCTCAACCAAGGAATGGATTAAAAAAAAAAAACTGTGGTACATCTACACAATGGAATACTACTCAGCTATTAGAAACAACGAAATCATGCAATTTTCAGCCAAATGGATGGAACTAGAGAAGCTCATCCTGAGTGAGCTAACCCAGACTCAGAAGGATGCACATGGCATCTATTCACTTATAATTGAATTTTAGCCATATAGTACAGGATATCTATACCACAACCAATGCACCAAAGGGAACAAGAACATAGACTTTGTTTCCTATCAATGAGACACTGTTGCCCTAGTGGTGCTGCCTTGTAGGCCCCCCAGTGTATGAGGAGGCTCTTGGCCCTCATATGACTGCTGAACTGGGATGGGGGACTGTTATGTAGGGACACTCCACTCCAGAGGAGTGGGATGGAAGGGTTAGGGGGTAGAGGGTGGGAGGACAAGTCTGGGAGGGGTGGAAAGAGGACACTGTGATGGAGATTTAACCTGAAGTAGTAAATAAACATTTTTAAAAAAGAAAAAAAAAACTAGGGTGTTGCTCCATAGATTACAAGTTCTTAGCGGCTACATTTCATATTTTTACTGAGTATATTCTGTCCTTTCTCAGACTGTTTACTCCTATATTATACTAAATTGTTTGTATTTTCCTTAAATTATCTGTTCCAGTCATTTCTAAGAATCCTAAAATGTCGCGTCCCCCCTTGTCCAGCAAGGAATGACGCAACTCATAAAAGCTCTTCTCCTGAAGTTTATTCAGGTCCCTTGAAAACAGTCTTCCGAATAATGGGGCAGACCCAACCCACAGGCTAAATACTAATTAGACAGCCAGTCAAGTAAAGCCAAGTGGTGCTATCTTAGAGGTCTGCGTATGCGGAAACAAGCCAGATCAGCAGTCTTTAGCAAATATGAACTTATTATCAAAAAAAGCACTCACCGTCGGGCTGGTGGAAGGCGGAGGCCAGCGCCATCTTTAGGGCGCGGCACTTCGCAGCTCTCTACAGTTCCTCCTTTTTTATTTTTTCTAAAGTTGGTAAAAGTCCCTGGAAAGGCTTCGCAATCCCTCTATCTGGGGATCTCACGGTGGGCCTGAGCCTGTAGGAGGGCGGTGCTCAAACTCTTACCCGTCTCTGGGTCAGCCTCCCCACTCGGGACTGCCCTGTCTTAGGTGGCCGAGACTTACCCGTCAACTCCGTCACTGACTTACCAGACCCTAATATCTGTGGAACGAATTCCTCAGTGGGCAGGGACTATGCTTAGTGAAGATTTACTTCACGGCAGCAAGCCATGCCTGAGGGGACTGGCCCGCCTCAATGGCGACAAGGGCTTGTATAATCATGGCTGCATTACGCTTTTGTGTGGTTCTCATTTTGTAGATGCACCATAGGCAAACCAGAGAGGCTACACCCGCCCACTCCTTAAGATGATCCATAGCCGTCTGTATCCAAGAAGTCAAGCCAGTAGCCAGGCTCAGATCCACCCGAGTGGAGTTGATGTGGATGATTGTCGCTCTCAGCTCTCTCATCAAATTTTCAAATTCAGCCGACCAATCCTGTAAGAGGAACTTTGACAATTGTCTAGACAAATTAGCAGCCTTTGTAAAATTTTGATACTGCACGGAAGTAACACACAAACCTTGCATTTTCCACTCACACCCCAATTGTGCTAGTTGCCAAAGAGAATCAATCTGTTCTTGTATTAAATCTATACGTTGATTAACTATCATAAGACTTCCTTTGAGATGAGAATTCATAGAGGCCTGAGTATCCAATGCCTGTGCCACAGTGGCTGAGATGTTATTCAGGGCATTGGCAGTCTGTATAGAACTAGACAAGGCGATAGCTGAGGCAGTAGCTCCCACAGCAGCAACAGTGATAGCAGTAACAATAGCTGCAGTGATGCCAAAATCTCTTTTAAATCTGAATAGCATCATGGTATTAGGAGCCTCTACAGGAACTGGTACATATCGAGGCATTCTAGTCACCACAGCCACAGGAAAGGCTGTGGCATTCCAGCATAGGGCATAAAAACATGTGCCTGGAGTGCATACTAACTTTTCTTCACCTAAGGATGCACTCCCATTACTTACAATCCACAGAAAAGGAGGCCAGAGACATACTGGCGAAGCTGAAAAGCTCTTGTTGCGATAAGAATGAAACAAAGAATTCCAAGTACCAGAGCCACTACCGCTAGAGAAATCCAATCTGGTAGCAGACCCTAGGGAAAAATTACCTCTTTGATAAATACCTCCTCCAAGCATAATGACAGGTCCCAAGTCCATGCAACTTCCATTTACTCCACACAAAAGCCACAAATCAAAAGGATTAGTGGCAGTCTGCTGAGGATCCCTAGTAGATATATCAAGCATTCCTGTACAAGACTTATTCACTATATTACTAATCATGGGGCTAAAAGAAAAATGATCTTGTTGATCCCAAACTGCTCTGCGCTCCTGACATCCTCACTGCTACTATCACCAGGATCCTTAGGAAAGTCTTCATGACGAATCTTCCTCACAAGGCGTTCAGGCACCCACACTGGATCTTGTTGATTCTGAGGAAAAACACAAACAGACCCTCTCGCCCATGTTAGCACAGGGTCAGGCCCCCGCCAAGAGCCTGTCAAAATATCCTTCCACTCCTGTGGATCCTTTACAAAAAGGTGCCCAGCGTGGCTGTTTGGGGAGGTTCCAGTCAGAGACTCGTGTGGGCCACCATCCTTCAAGATGAAAACCATTGCCTGAAAACAAACCAGCACTCCTACCCCCAAACCTCAGTTGTGGTAAAAAATCTGCTGACTGCTGAGACAATTTAATGCATTTTGTATCATCTGACCTATTGAAGCTCATTAAAAAGCACAAACTACCCTTCAAGCTGACATTTCAATATTGCCCAGTCATCTACAGTGCCACACAAAATCTTAATTTGATAACTGGAATAAGGCACTATTATACTGGCAGGAGCAACTCCAAAAGACTGCAAGCATTGTTGGATACCATTCAAGGCTAAAGCAGCAAGTGCAGTGGGATAATGTTCTATTCTGTTCTTACTTGTGTCCACATCCCCGGGCAGAAAGATCTCCCTACTTTCAGGGACTGAACTGGCTGCTCTGTCTGAGCGGCTTCTGGATATGGAGGAGGAGTCGAAGGCGCCATGGCAATGGCTTTGTTTACATCAGCTGCCTCCAGCCTGGCTGAAGGCTCTGTAGTGACGACTCCGCCCACTCCGACTGCTGCTGATGTGTCAGACGCCATGGCAACAGCTCCTCCCACACTGACTGCTGCCCATATGCCCTTCTGTTTTACTTTTTTCTTTTCCTTTTTTCTAATAACAGTCCTCTCCAACTGTTCTATTAGAGCGTGTAGCTCTCCTTCAGAATCTGTGCTCTCTGAGTCCTCTAAATCTCTAAAATCTCTAAAATCTGTGAGATCGGGATAGAGAGGAACTTTCCTTTTGCCTCCCTTTTCACTGCCTGCCTGCTCAGATCTCTCCCCTTGTAGCAGTTCCAAAGCTGATTCTCCCTCTTTGATTGCATTACAACACCTCTGATCTTCTAAACAACTCCTCACCATTTTCCAAATCGGTCTTACTCCATGCTTCAGAGTCCCCTGCTCCCAAGCAAAATCCAAGTCCCTGCCTAATTTGTCCCAGCAGGATACTGTAAGATTCCCGGACTCCGCAAACCACGGAGCCACAGAATCGCATTCATTCAGAAATCTCTCTAAGGTAGACTTCTTAATCTTTAAATTTCTAGCTAAAAGTAGCTCCTGAAGAGCCAGAAAAATTGGATGTGACTGAGACAATCCCATGTTTAAAAATTTTACTTTAGGTTCGCAACTTCCTGCGAAACTTTACCTTTAGGTTCGCAACTGCCTGCGAAACTTAACCCTTTGTTTGCTATTTCTGCAAAACTTAACTGCTTGTTCACTATCTCCGCGAAACTTTATCTTTTGTTCGCTATCTCCGCGAAACTTTATCTTGTGTTCGCTATTTCCGTGAAACTTTATTGTCCTGATTTATCCCAGGAACTTACCAAGCGCTTCCCCTGACTGCAGGAGTTCTGAGTCTTTTCTGGTTCCCCGTACGGGCCACCACTTTGTCGCGTCCCCCCTTGTCCAGCAAGGAATGACGCAACTCATAAAAGCTCTTCTCCTGCAGTTTATTCAGGTCCCTTGAAAACAGTCTTCTGAATAATGGGGCAGACCCAACCCACAGGCTAAATACTAATTAGACAGCCAGTCAAGTAAAGCCAAGTGGTGCTATCTTAGAGGTCTGCGTATGCGGAAGCAAGCCAGATCAGCAGTCTTTGCCAAATATGAACTTATTATCAAAAAGAGCACTCACCGTCGGGCTGGTGGAAGGCAGAGGCCAGCACCATCTTTAGGGCGTGGCACTTCGCAGCTCTCTACACTAAAATTCTGATTTTTCACTTTTCTCTGTGATCTCAGTAACTGAATTTTTCTTGCTGTTTATTGAATTTTTAAAAATCTACTAACCAACTCTTCTTGCCCTCTCTTTAAGCCTAATCTATCAATCTTGCCTTAACCCATTGTTATGCCAAAGACTGTGCCTTTACTGTGGCACACTGTCACTACCTTGCCAAGCCCTATTTTGTTCTGTCTTTATAAAGACTCTTTGTAGCCTTTCTGTATCACGTTCATCTTTCCTTTCTTATATACCTTTCCTCTTTACCCCTGAACACAGGATATCTGTACATAGTATAAAATGAAAACTCTACTTAGATATTTATTTGCACAACTGATTGAGATTATGGTGCTTCCTCTGTGTTCTTATTCATTTACTTACAGTAAAATGGGTAGGGACAACAATTATTATTCTACATGTTTCCTCTCTGTGGATAATCAGAATGAAATGGTTTATTTGTGAAGCAATATCATGGATCATTGCATTCATTCAGGCAAATGATACATGATAAGGACTTTGCCCAATATAGAATACCTTAATAAGGCCTAGGTCAAACTCATTGTCATTTTCAGAGGGGTGCAAGTGTTCCTAAGGTTAAAACCCATTCTTGTAATAATTAGTGACATTATTTATAACCAAGCTTACTGGAACAAGGCAAACATAATCATAATCATGGTACTATATTCTGGTTTATGAAATATTCACACCATAATTCACATAATCACCTGTTATATATTAGAGGTTTTCTGTATTGTGACCATTTTAATAACTTTGGGGAAGGAGAATTTTTGAAAAGTAAATGAAAGTAATGATAAATTTCACCAATATGAACTTCAATCTAATTTGACTTCATCTTATGGGGTGTTTCATGGAGGGAAAATTCTACTAGGGTAAAGGAAAAGCATAATTCTTATTGTACTCTTTGTTTTCGCTATTGTTTAGAAACATAATTAGAATAAAGAGGGGAAAGGTTGAGATTATATGACATTTGAAGTTACATTAATGAAATGTTATAATTTATAACCAAATTTAAATATTAAGCAAAGTTTTAGAAATGAATTTAAAAATTACAAGCTGTTTTCCTTATTTTTATTTAGAAGATTCCTTTCATAAATGAAATTTCGAGGCAGCTTTATGAAGCACATTGTTCGTATTTGGGGATTAGAAAGAAGTACTGGTTCAGCTGGGAGACTGTAAGGTTCTGACCCTAAATGAACATAGTTCACGTGTCATTTTAATACTTGTTTGAGATTTCTCATAGAGAGAAAATATTGTTTCTGAAGACAGTCTTGGCTTTATCAGTGTTGTTGAAGTTTCTTATTCTTGGTGAGCAGTTAATATAATTGTAGTTTTGAAAGACAGCCTTCTCTCCTTTCCCACATTCCTTTAGTTTTCTCTTTTTATCCTGACTTGTACTTAAAAAGACCCAAATCAAATACTTAAAAATGAAATGTCAAGTTTTGACCTCTCGCTACCAACTGACATAAACTGTTTAGGATAATTAAGAAACGGAAACTAATAGTCATGAAAACGTGTCATTTTGTTAGTTACTATGACAGTCTATCACAGTTATTTTCTAAGCTACTCAGAAATCAAGTTGCTAAGAGACAAGCAATATTTGCTTATCTAAATATAAGAGATAGATAGGGCATCTTCAAAAACCTCAAGAGATCTGCAGAATATGGCATTCAAAGATGTTTTCTTAACTTAAGATTTTTTGATATTGAGACATGTCAGCTCCTGACAGCACCCCCTATATTACTCCAAGTAGAAGATGAGCATCGAAGAATCTCCAGTGGGAGATGATTGAATTGGTGGTAAGCCATTCTCTTGGCAAGAAAAACCACTTGCTTCAACTGTAGACAGACTTCTGTCCAAAAAGGACAAAACTTGGAAGCAGGTAAGTCGACAGCCTAGCTCTGCCAAGACAGGGTAGGTAAGTCCTTCATAATTCCTGCTCTACAACCAATGTCTGTCAGAGAAATGGGGCCAAATGGCTGAAGATTGATGCTGTAATGTATGGAGAGAAAATGGGAACTGTCCAGGCAGCCACTGGTATGTCATTTTTTAGTTTTGGAAGCTGCAGGCCCTGCACTTCCTATATAATCAGATATATTTATCCCTCTCAGGTCTCTGAGGTGGTTGAAGAATAGATAGCTAGAGTCTCATAGTTAAATTTTGAGTTGTTTAGGAATCAAGAGGGTGTTCTGGATCTAAGAAGATATTTTTAAAATTATGAGGCAAGTTAGTATGAAAGCTGAGTTAGATATAGTACTTTAAACTCATGGAGATGGTTAGATAGTAGAATGTTAAAGTCAGGTGCCAAATACATATGGACTGGACATTGGGAATGTATGCTAAGCCATATAACTCTTATAATCGTGGCCTATTTATTTCTGTTGTTTTGTATTGTATTTATAGTTATAAGAAAAAGAACCATTATTTGGACTGAAAGGGAGAGCTGTTGGGGGGAAAATAAATACCTTAAACTGAAAAAAAAAAAAAGAAGGGAAGAGGATGGTGGGGCTGAGGGGGAGGAGGGTGGAAGGGTGGGACTGGAGGGGGGAGTAGGGAGGGGATTGTGATTGAGATGTAACTTGAAGAAATAAAAAATAAATTATTAAAAAAAAGACCCAAATCAAACTTTATTCTTTGAAAAGCATAAATAATCTCAAGATCAAGGTACTCCAGGAAGCCTATGTGAATCTCTGTTCTCTGTGAGTCAGTTAATGGAGGAACACAGTTTCAAACTTGTAGTACCAAGCAAATCTTTTCATTCTTGCTCTGTGCATTTGTTTGGACATGACATCAGCACGAGGCTTGCTGGTTGGGCCCCGCCTTCCCTTCTGCTTCTTCATTCCTTGTTGGAAGGAAGCAATAAGAATATCACACACCCCTCTCAGGACATCCCTGCTCACAAGCATATTTGTGTAGCCTTATAGAGTTCCAGAAAGACACCTGGCTTCTCAAAGCCTTCTTCATCCAATTCCTTAGACCTTCCTTCTCTACATTGCTGGGGCCTTGTTTGTTCTCACTGGAATAAAAATTTTAGGAAACTGTACTGCTAAGCATTAAATATTAAGATATTATGGAACTTTTCCTGGGGAAGATCATTTCTCCCACTCTCAACATTTTCCAATTACCTGTAGTTCTTTGTGTAGAGTTGAGGATCCTCGACCTTTCTCCCTTTCATGTTAGCATGTCTACTGGTGACATTATTGTTCAGCTCTTGTTTAGACAGCCATGTGGATGAGACTTCATGAGTATAACCTCTTGGATGTTTCTAGAAGATACTAGCTCATGGAAAACTTGCTGTTTATTTGTTCCTCTGGCTCTTATAGTCTTTCTGTCCCCTTTTTGCTATGGTCCCTGAGCCATAGCCCTGAGATCATTTGTTTATAAGTATTTTTATATGGACTGAGCAGGTTGTATTTATGTATTTTAGAACACACACATACATATGTGTGTGTATATATATATATATATACACACACACAATTTAAGACAATTTAAGAAAAGAGGCAGTGAATTTGAGGGAGAGGAAAGAGGAGGGTGGGAGAGAGAGAAAAGAAAGGAGTTGGAGGGAGGAAAGGAAAGAGAAAATGATCTAATTGTATTGTCATTTCAAAAAATGTTGTTATAATAAAAGCTTATTGCTTCTCAAAAACACCCAAAGATGAGCTTTTCCCACAGAGTAAAGTTGAATTTGGTCAATAAATGACCCATCCTATGTGTTTACTTTTAGTTTTTCACTGTTCGAGAACAGGAAGTATTCCATGAGATAGATAGCAGTAGACAGTGAGCCTTTTTTTTTTTTTTTAAGAGACTCCAAGCCTACTTTATTTCCCTCTTTTGGCATGTTAGCTGAATTTTATTTTCTGTTACTGTATTTGAGATGTTGCTGGTATTAAATGCTGAACTGGAAAGAGACAGGCCAAGTTAACAAGTTAAAATGCCATAAATATACCATTCTTTTAAAAATTTAGATTTATTTATGTATTTTTTTATGTATGTGGGTGTTTTGCTTGCATATTTGTCTATGAACCACTTGCATGCAGTACAGGTGGAGGGCAGAAGAGGGCACAGAGTCCCTTCGAACTGGAGCAAGCTGATTCTGAGCCAGGATGTGAGTACTTGGAAAGAAACCCAATCTTCTGTAAGAGAAATGGGTGTGGTTAACTGTGGAGATATCTCTCTATTCCCCCTCTACCATTTTTACTGAAAACTTCAGTTTTTATTGAATAAATTGTTCCCCGAGTCACTGAAATATTTGGTGCAGTTCCAGAGTTCCAAAATGGTTAGTTTTAGCAACTTTTTCAAGTAATTTCATTGGTTTTATGGAGGGCTGAACCTATGGAGAGCCTTTCCCCACCATTCAAGATGTCTCAATGATTCTATTTTTATGTTCACTGTATGACTCACTTCTCTGGATGTTTCTAACTTCACTGAGGACTTAATTCTTATATATCAAGGATTGTGGATCTAAAATTTCTGTTAGAACCATCTTGGCAATACAAAAGAAACTCATGGGGATCTGATAAGGGTCCAGGGACTGCTGGTATGACAGCAATCCCAATCATGGGACATCTACTGCTCACATCCCATAGTGTTCTGCTTGATAACAAACACCAAATATTGCCAGATTTCCAAATTTATCAAAAGAAAAAGGCATTCAGATTAAAAAAGAAAATGTCTGTGACTTTCTAACTTGGTGATATGATACAGCTTGATCCTGGAAACCAGGTTTTAGAACAGACCCTTGGCATGCATCTTCAGGGAAGTTTAGTGATGTCATAAAGTGGGCATTTCTTCAGGCTGATTGTTTCTTTCCTATACAAGATTATATTAACTCACATGTTTTCTTCAGAATAATTTAGTTTTATTATGTGGGGGCATCAAGGAAATGCTACAAACTGGATTCTTAACTTGTGTTAAATGAGGAAAGGTCTAGCCCTCTGGAGCTTCTAATAGGAGGCATGGGTGGCCGCTGAATAAACTTCATTTCCCCATTACTCTTTCCAAGTTCTCTAATATAATACAGTAAGAGCATGCACACCATGATATATTGTCTGTGTCTGACCAACAAAACCATTACACTGTAGAATTGGGAGGAGTCAACAAGGAATGACCCTGTGATTCTGACCCTTGGTAATCCTTTTCTGATTTTGACTAAAACTGTTCACTTAAAAGACTTCAGTATTCAACTGCAGGTGTAACCACAGGCACTGCACCTCTGGCTAAGGGAAGCAGAACTGCCAAGAAGATCCAACCTTCTTTGTCTTAGAGTAGGGTTTAATTCAAATCATCTGAAACCCAGCAGAGTATTCCCTGGTTCCCTCTCTTATAGAATGGCCAAAGTTAGAAAACCCTTCAGAAAAGATAAATATGCTTTTTTTTTAACTCTGAAGGTGGCAGTTTTGTCCTGAAACCTTTATATATTCCACAAAGATAAGCTATCGATTTTCATTAGAGAAAAAATAATATGAGATAATCCTCCATCCGCTTTTACCCAGGCTAAGGAATTTGTGTGTACTAATCTCTATTAATCATGTTCTTGGTCACGGACCTTTACTATTAGGCTTGACCAAACTCTCTGCAGGACTCTAATGAGGCACAGGACAGAGGAGCTATGGTCCTCCTCCCTGTCTCCAGCATGCACCTATTTAGTGCTCAAGAAATATTTGTTGTGATTGGCTCATAATGAAAAGAACATAGCTTGCAGAAAAGCTAAACATGACCAAACCTAGGAATTATAGAGTAAGTGTGAATAGAATTTCCCTCTCCAACTTGATTTTCTTTTCCTAGTTCTTATAGGTATAGACCAAATTCACTACTCATTTCTAGCAAAGATCAGTTAGATGTAAAGGTATTCATTTTGAAAAATTAATAGGAAAATAAATTTAGAAATGGTTGGAGAATAAAAGATTTTGAGGAGTAATTCCATTTAATCTTTGAAGAATAATTACAAACTAGACTAAATATCTGCCATTTTGAAATGTGGGAGGATTGTAACAATATTTGTTACTTCTAGAATTGTAAACTGAATATTTTTGTATACCCTGAAAAGAAAAGAGACAAAAAGAAACATTCCATTCTCTCAAACACCTCTGTCTATAAGAAATTAAACTCAATATATCTAGAGAGAAAGTAGAATGGCCAGAAACTGGGGTTAAAATATTTGCAACTTACATCTGATAAAGGACTTTGCTATAGTTTGAATGTTTAGTTCCTACAAAGGCCGATATGGCCAGTGCTTGGAACTCAAAGTGATTAGGAGCAAGATTGGGAGGTGATGAAGTCTTCTGAAACTAGGAACTACTGGAAGGTCATTAGATCACCAGAAGCCTGCCCTTGAGGAATGTGGAGCTCTGAAGACCTCTCTTTCTTCTTCCTGATAAAATATAGTTTTACTCCTCTGGGTTCTCCCAGTATAACATGCTGCTCCACTACAGGTATAAAGCATCAGAGCTTATTGATCAGATGCTAGATCATCCAAAACTATGGTCCAAACAAGCATAGCAAACCAAGAAAATGTACATCCTCTCTTCATAGTTTGTTATCTCAGTTGTAATGGTGACAGCTAGTCAGCAAATTTTATTGTTATCCAAAATCTATAGAGATCTCTTACAACCCAACAATGAGAACATGAACAATGCCATTAAATGAAGATAATATACAAACAGGAATCTTATCAAAGAAAACATGCAATGGTCAATAAACATATATAAACATGTGTAGTATTATGTGTGATTAGAGGAACGTGAATTAAAGCAAGAAACTTATTATTCTTATAGAATGGCCAAAGTTAGAAACACCAACCACCAACTGCTTTCAAGGAGCTGAACCAGCAAGGGTTCTCATTGGCTACTCTTGGGGATGTAAAGTGGTGTGGAGGAAGACAGTTTTGCAATTAAATTTATCACTGAATCCAGCAAGAACTGTCTTTGACATTTTCCATAGAGTTAAAAACTTATGGACACACAAGCACCTACAGATATTTGTACACAGATGCTTGTAGTTTTTTGTTGCTGTTTTTGTTTTTTGTTTCTGTTTTAATTTATTTATTTATTGCTTCAGGTTACATCTCCATCACAGGGTCCTCTTTCCACCCCTACCAGTCAGGCCCTCCCACCCTCTACCACTGAGTGTCCCTACATAACAGTCCCCCACCTCAGTCCAGCAGTCATATGAGGGCCAAGAGCTTCCTCATACACTGGGGGCCTACAAGGCAGTACCACAAGTGAAAAGTGTCTCATTGCCAGGGAGAAAAAGAAAAAGTCTATGTTCATGTTCCCTTTGGTGCATTGGTTGTAGTATAGTTACCCTTACTATATGGCTAAAATCTGATTATAAGTGAATAGATGCCATGTGCATCCTTCTGAGTCTGGGTTAGCTCACTCAGGATGAGCTTCTCTAGTTCCATCCATTTGGCTGCAAATTGCATAATTTCATTGTTTCTGATAGCCGAGTAGTATTCCATTGTGTAGATGTACCACAGTTTTTTAATCCATTCTTTGGTTGAGGGACATCTGGGTTGTTTCCAGTTTCTAGCTATTACAAATAAGGCTGCTATGATCATAGATGAGGAAACTTCCTTGTGATTTGGTGAGATGCTTGTAGTTTTAATCATAGTTGGTAAATTTTGGAAGCATGGGAGATATCTTTAGTAGACAAATAGATAAACTGTGGTGTATCTAGGCAGTGCCCTGCTTTTTTTTCCAGCATGAAAATGGAAAGAACTATTGTAACTTAAAGTTATTCTTGTAACTTTGAGTGCATGTTACTAAATGAAAGAAACCAGCCAGAGAAAAATAAATATTGTATTTTTTGTACATATCTTCCATTGTAGAAAGGTAAAACTATGGAAGAAGTAAAAACATCACTTATTGTCAGGGAAAGATCAGAAGGAGGGAAGAAGGAAGGGGTTGATTGGATAATACAGATTTTTAGGGCAGTTAATGTTATAGACAGATGGCGTTATAAAATTGTGGAGACCCACAAAATGTGTGACACAAAAAATTCTTATGCAAATCACGAAACAGTAGATAATAAGGCTGTGTCAGTGTAGTTTCATCTGCTAAAGCAAAGGTCCTCATTCAGTGACAGTCATTCAGGAAGAGAGAAGTAGGAGGGACATGGGAACTGTGTGTATTTTTAGCTCAATTTTGTTGTGAACCTAAAACAGTTCTGAACAAAATCTATTTTATAAATGATCCTACTATCTCAGCCTTAGCTATGATATTTTATTAGTTTTAATTGCTAATGAAGAAAAACAGTGAATAAGATTGTGGTGATCATTAAAAACCTTGTTTGTCTCTTTGTCCCAAATTGGTTTGTTGTAAGGCTCAGTGCAAACTAAAAGGCAAGAGCAGCTCCGCAAATGGGCAGGAGCTATGGTGAGCACTTTCTGAATGGCAAAGAGGCCAGGCTCTGCTCCCTTGTGGTATTTGAAAAGGTTCTTCTCCACTCCCTTCCATCCTAAATGTGAGTGCGTTTATCATTCTCTTTCATTTCTTCACATTTCCACCATGTATTTTTTATGAAGATGGTAAGTGCCAAGAGTAGAAGCATTAATCTATTGGTAGCAGACGAGGGGCAATTAATTAGAGCTTTTAAGTTAGGATCAGTTTCTCAAAATCTTTCTCAAAATCTCTGCACTTGATGATGCCCTCTTTATTTCACTGATGTTCTCAAGGTCTAGATCTGCCTATTTGAAAAGATAGAAGGAAAGTATAAAGCTGGGCAGATAGTTCAGCACTTAAAGGCACTTGCCACCCTTGCTGAGGACCTTGGTTCTGTTCCCAGCACTCACTGAGGATGGTTCACAACTGCTTATAACTCCAGTTCCAGAGCACCTGAAGCCCTGTTGCAACATCCAGGCATACATGTGGTACATATGCATATCTGAACACACACACACACACACACACACACACACACACACACACACACACACA
>CAJQZJ010032362.1:9491478-9517682 GCA_907164525.1 Lophiomys imhausi | reverse complement strand
TGTGTGTGTGTGTGTGTGTGTGTGTGTGTGTGTGTGTGTGTGTGTGTTATCTCCTTTAACCATCTGTATTTAATAATGGGGACTCTATTCTGATGGACTTTTCCTATCCATAATCATTTTCCAAAGCTTTACCTATAAACACTTTAATTAGATTAAGTTTCCACTTAGCACCTATGGTGGGAATTACACTCACATTTACCCAGCTGCTTAGTTCTACATCACTGATTAAAAGAATTGCCTCAGTATGGAAAAACAACATTGTGGTTATTTTGAAAACAGGAGTTTGGGTTTTTTTTTTCCAAAAGAAGCAATCATTTATATCTTTTTTTTCATTTATTAATTTATTTATTCACTTGACAGCCTGATCGCAGCTGCCTATCTCCTCTCCCTCCAATCCCACCCTCACACCTCCAACCTCTTCTGCTCAGAGAAGGAGAGGCCCCTCGTAGCTACCAACCCACCCTGGTACGTCAAGTCACACGAGGGGTTTATTCTTTCTGGGAATTGTGTCCTAGTAGAATCAGATAGTTTAACGGACATTTTTTTAAATTAAAATAATATAAATTCATAATATTTTAACCAAATATTAAAAGAGTGTTATCATGACACCACCAGAGGGAAGGGGTATGATGTTTCAAGAGGAGAAAAACATGGCCTTGCTAGTACTGAATCTTAATGACCTTCACTATTTTTTTTTTTTCACTTTTAGTACCAGGAATTCCAAATCTTTTATATAGTTAACTCATTCACATAAATTTTGAATCCAACATTTTGAGTCCTTGAAAAGAATAAATACGACAAGAAATGACCCTGTCTTTTTTTTTGGTATTTTGTTTCTTCGTGATTCCTGGTAACATTCTCACACAGGGTAACTGGAAGCCAGGGAAGGACCTGCACCTGCACTGCTCTACCGTGCTTGCTCTTGCTCACCCAGGGAGTCGCTCTTGTTTCTTCTTGGTATGTGTACTTCTGAAGCGAAGAAATAAATGAATTATGTATTAGGATTGGAACCATATCGAAAAAACACTTCTACATGGAACAGTATGAGAAAACATTTTTCATTTCTAAGATCAGAGTCTTGATGCTTTCAGAATGTTTGATTTAGATAATGCTAGGGAGAAGCTTCTTGCTACCTCCTTTTAAGTAATACTCATGTTCCATTTTTTAAGACTAGAAAGCATTTATTTGCATTATACTGAATATGTTTTTTTTTTTGGTCTGTTTTTTGTTCAGTTTGTTCTTTAGAAATACACACAGAGAATGCCATTCTGGGGCCCCAACTTTCCCACATTTCTTCTACTTCTCCTAAAGGCTAGTTTTAATATGGGAAATATGACACATCTTCACGTGGCAACCCCCAGTGCTGAGACTTGCTATAGAAGGAAGACATGGCTGGGCTTTTCTTTATGCTAGAGGAACTAACTTTGTAGTGGTGGAGTGGTACCTTTTGGTCAAATGTGCCCATCTTTTATCACAAGGCCCACTTCAGGGGCACTTTACTGTCCTTGACTGGGTCTCTTAGCCATTTGCTTCTCCTGCTCATTCAGATGAAAGAATGTTACAGTTGAAGAAGAGACCCCAAACAGGTCAGTTGACTGTTCTTCAAGAACACATTCTCCAAACATTAAGGTTCAGCTTTGCCAGACCTCCAACTCCCTTGCGAGGAGATGGCTCCCCTTTAATCTTATATTGAAATGCTTCCAGTCCCTAGGAGTTTGTTTGCTTTAGACATTGCACAGATCCAAGGGAATCATTTGCATTAGCAATCTTCATGCATATGTGTGTTTCTTGCATTTTTAGTAGACTAGCAATAAAACATTTGAGGAAAACATAATATTTTCTGGTATTAGGTCTGATGACAGGCTAATCTTTTTCATAGCTTGTCCTTAGAGGCAGTGCTGAGATTGACAAGGGAGTATGAAATTTAAACAAAATGTTCATAAGATAAATAGACGATGGATATATTGTGTTCTCGGGTGTTTTCTAAAAGAAATTAAGGTGTATACTTTTTCTTGGCATTGAAATCAGTGTTTGCCTCCTGCCCTCAGCATTTCTGTCTCTAAGACATAGAGTCTATCTAAGCATTTGGAGATCTTTAGTGTTTTTCTGTACTTCTGAATGTGGCTGCAGAGACTCACTTGTTTGAAGCTTTGGCTCTTGTCTTTCTTTTCTTTCCCCCAGACTTAATTCACTTTAGTTTTGTTGTATAAAAACTCATAGGTGGTAGCCACCACTTTGCTGAAATAAGATTCTGGTGTGGGTTTTTGTAAGATGGTTGGTCAGTGAATTACCTGCAAGGAGACTTGGTGAACACAGTCTCTTTCCAGAGGTTGGGGGTGGTGATCAAGTAGCTGTAAGTGTCAGAGATGGCAACAAGGTGGTCTTGGCTTAAATCTGGTCCACTGACCAGCCAAGTCTGGTTTTGTACTGGCATGGTCTTTAGAACCTCATCCTCTAGGGATCCTTCCTGGAAAAAGTCAGTACTCTTGGGTTCCTTAATGGGGAGGGAGATTAGGTAGATCTTTAGAGACTTTATGTCTTTGAGCAGGCAACCCAGCTTGATGATGAGGATTCACACTGGTCTTTGTCTTTACCTCCTCAAGTGCAGCCCAGGAGCCTTGCAGCCTTGATCTCAGCTGTAGCCTTGTCCTTGTACACCGCCTTAAGATCACTGTGTCCTTCTAAGCCTGGGAACCTGGGTCCTCTAGGTCCATCAGGGACACTTATTTGTCATTTGATGTTTCCCTGAAGAAGCAAGCTTTGGCTCTTTTTTTTAATACGTTTATTAATTCAAGTTATATCTCAATCACAGCCCCCTCCCTCCTCTGCTCCCAATCTCACCCTCTTACCTTCTACCCTCTATCCCACCTATCTTATTCCTCTGGTGTAGAGGGCCCCCCATTCCTCCTCACCTCAGTACCTTTCCAGAGAACTCTCCATCTATAACCAAAAGCTGTAAATGGACTTAGCTTTTGGCATTGTTAAAAACAGATCCACATTAGCCTGGAGTTTTACTTTCAAACTATTGGTTCATTAGAACATGGATGAAGGCCACCTTGGACTCATTATAGACTGTGCTATTTTAATTAACTTCAGTCATCAGGATGAATGACAAGTCAATGGTGAAACCTTGGCATGGTGAATTAAGGGCAGAACATTTCATTTGGCTCTCTTCCCAAACTGTACTATAGATTTGAGCACAACATTTATTTCTTGGGATGTTTTGTCATCTTTCACTGTAGAATCGATAATTGTAGCATTTAATGCAAATAGTATGTGCCTTTAAAGTACATATTAAGTAAGTACACATAATTATCATGGAATAGCAAACTAAAAGATACTGTGTCATATTTTTAAACAATAAGTACACTATTTGTCTCTATTGGAAATAAAATTATTTTCATATTAGATATTTTTAATTATAAAATAAATGCATGATTATTATCAAGTAAAACAGTACAGTTGTGCACAAAAATTAAATAGCCTGTCTGCCTTGAAATGCCTGTGATAATCGTGTGAATCTTATTCCATTCTCCTTACTCATTAAGTCTTAAACCAAGACAAAGCATTGTCTACAAAAATGAGTTGGTACTATGCCTGCTATTTTACTTGTATCTTTTCATGTATCAATACAGAATAACCCTCTGAGAGTGATATGTAACTAATTTATGTTTTTTTCTCTTTTTAATCTTAATGTATTTTCTAAATTTTTGTGTGTAATTAATAAATATTAAGTATAAGTAATAAATCCACATACTTATGGGTTTTGTAAGATATTTTAGTACATGTATCCATTGGATGATGAGTAAATAAGGCTAAACATAGTTACTTAAATATATCATTTATTTATGGTTAAAAGCACTGGTTTCTTATGTCTCTATGAAATATAGTATACATTTTTATTATCTATTTCATTAAATGTTATTCATTTTACTGTTAACTAAAAGAAAAAAACTAGAGTAGGAAACTCATAAATTTATATTGTCATCTGCCACATAACAATGTTTCAGTCAACCATGGACAGCATATACTGACATATTTTCATTAGTGGTATTAGCTAATGATACTGTAGCCATCTTTGGGTGTGCACACTGGTATTTGCATGAAATGGAATCATCTAAATATGTATTTTCCAATGTATATCACTTTAACCAAGAATACAGTGAATTTGTGTGTTTTTGCAAGTATTTTACAGTGTAATCCTTGTAGCTAATGAGTGCAATGAATATGTGAGTGTCCTTTACAGATGAATATTACATATGCACAAATCTCATATATGTATATAAAATATGTGCTTTGCTTATATCAGCACCCTTTCTTGTTATGGTAGTCATATATCTGACAAGAACCAACTTAGAACAGGAGGGCTTATTTTGGCTCATGGTTTGAAAGACTGGCTGTGTCCTGACAGAGAAACTTTGGTGGTGGGAGTAGATTGTCTGTGTAGAGGCAGACGCTTGAAGTTTCTTCTATCTGAGCAGATTAGGAAGTAGTGAGCAGATAGACAGCAGGGCTAGGCTGCAAACCTCAAGGCCTTCCCACCAGTAACTCACTTCTATGGAAGCCCACGTTCTAAGGGTTCGATAACCTCAGATGTAAGCTGACCAACTGGGCAACTGCTGTTCAAGAACATGAACCTGTGAGTGACATTTTAAATCCACATTGTATCTTGCCTCTGGACTCCATATTTTGCTCATGGCACCTCTGTTGGCTACAAAAAGTGTGGCCTTGATTTTCCCCCTGGGGCCTCCACTCAGTGCCTGCAGCTTCCCTCAGCCGATATCCCCCATTTCTGCCATTCCAATACCTTGAAGCCGCCATTGTGACTTTGGCTTCATACTCTCACTCCCTCCAGTAGCTCACTCGGGAGCTCTATATGGGAAGTCCAGCCCAGCTCTATGATACTTATCCTCAGCACTTTTGGGGAGCTCTATACAGGAAGTCCAGCCCAGCTCTACGATACTTATCCTCAGCACTTTCTGGAACCCTGCTGTGAGCTTCCCTCACTCTTGTACCTCACAGTTACACAAACCCAGCCCTGCTGGAACACTGCCAAACTGTGCTACCACCTTGAATGCTGTTGGAGCTACAGAATAAGACAGTGTCTGACACGTGGGTCGCCCCCGAGGAACTTTTAGACATTCTTAGGTTAGAGCCCATTCAGGAGGCTTCACTCAGTATCATAAAGCTTGCCACACTAGCTATAGCCCTAGAAGGAGGGAGCTGAGCCTTCAGACTCTTATACTTGGGGATTTGAATATTAAGAGTATCTTTAAAGTCAGTCTGTCACCTTCTAGTGATGGAAGAGTTATAAAGGTGGTCTCTTGGCTAATGCAAAACAGCTAAACTAAAAATAAAATACTGCGTATACAATTTGATCCAGGGTTGAGGAAATAATGTTATTATAGTTTTAAAATATACACTCCTAGCTTTTTCACAAGCTTTAGTTCTTCGTTCCATAGTTAGCCATCCCAGGTGACTAAACTTTGTGTTCTCAGCTTCTGCATCGCCTTTCAGTTGTATGAATTGTTTTATGCTACTGTTGTACCTCAGTTCTGAAAGTTCATGGGGCCCTTCTCACAAATTCAGAAGTTCAACTGACTATATTGGGTACTTACTTTCCTCCTTTTATGTTAATGTTTGTAGTTTTAAATTTTATGTTCGTTCCAATAGTACTAAGAACAATAAGCCACTCACCACATGCTCAGAACTCTCCCATATAACACTAATAGCAATATGCTCATTATTGCAACCTTAAGGGATACATTTTAAATCTTAATACATTAATAAAATTTTGTTTATCTGATTTTTGCCAATAGTGTTTTTAATTTTAATTTTAAAAGAATGTTTTCCAAGTGTGGTGGCTCACACCTTTAATCCCAGCACTTGGGAGGCAGAGGCAGGTAGATCTCTGTGAGTTCAAGGCTAGCCTGGTGTACAGGTGAGTTCAAGGGCACTTGGGGCCATTATACAGAGAAACACTGCCTTGAAAAAATATAAAAGAGAAAGAGAGAGAGAGATAAAGAGAGAGAGAGAACTTTTAAGTTACCATACCAAGTATCAGATTTCATTGTGCTATTTTCTTTAAAAAAAAAAAACGAATTTATTTATTGCTTCAGGTTACATCTCCATCATATTGTCCTCTTTCCCCCCTTCCCAGCCCTGCCCTCCCACCCTCTATCCTCTAACACTTCCATCCCACTCCTCTGGAGTGGAGTGTCCCTACATAACAGTCCCCCACCCCAGTTAAGAAGTCATATGGGGGTCAAGAGCCTCCTCATACATTGGTGGCCTACAAGGCAGTACCACCAGGGAAAAGTGTCTTATTGCCAGGGAGAGAAAACTAAAAAACAAACAAACAAACAAAAACAAAACAAGTCTATGTCCATGTTCTCTTTGGTGCATTGGCTGTAGTATAGATATCCTGTACTATATGGCTAAAATTCTACTATAAGTGAATAGATGCCATGTGCATCCTTCTGTGTCTGGGTTAGCTCACTCAGGATGAGCTTCTCTAGTTCCATCCATTTGGCTGCAAATTGCATAATTTCATTGTTTCTGATGGCTGAGTAGTATTCCATTGTGTAGATGTACCACAGTTTTTTAATCCATTCTTTGGTTGAGGGACATCTGGGTTGTTTCCAGTTTCTAGCTATTACAAATAAGGCTGCTATGAACATAGATGAGGAAACTTCCTTATGATTCCGTGAGGAGTCATTTGGATGTATACCCAGAAGTGGTATGGCCGGGTCCCGAGGCAGAGCTATTCCAAGTTTTCTAAGATATCGCCAGTATTGTGCTATTTTCATACAGAAATATCATTATATTTTGTCCTAGTCTGTTTCCCTCTCCTTGTACCCCTAGGCCATTGATCCCCTAGTTGTGTCTTCTGACTTTGTATAACCATCCCAACACCACCACACACACCTTTGTTCTATGTCCATGTATTCATTACCCACTGTGATGATTAATCTTGGTTGTCAGCTTAGTGGAATATACAGTCAAACCTCTAGGATTCTCTATGAATATGTTTCCACAAAAGCCTTACTGAGATAGGAACACATACATTGGCATTCATCTCTCTCTGTTTCCTGAGTACAGATACAATGTGGCTAGATTTGTCAGTCTTGCTGCTAAAGCCAGGTTTGCTTTTGCCACTGCACCATTCATTCCCCTAAATGATGGACTGTACCAACACTCTGTGAAACCTTTTCTTCCTTAAGCTATTTGTATCAGGTTTTGGTCATAGTAACAACAAAAGCGACTAACATGCAGGTGACTGATCTAATACAGTCTTTTCCACCTTCATTTAAGATTTCTTCTTGCAGTCATGATCCCATTTCTAGTTTATAAACTATATCCACATAATAAAGTTCCAAACAGATATACATGAATAATATATATAAAATTGAAATCAAGTTTCTACATCCAAGAAAAAGTATATGTTATGTTAGTTTCTGAATCCAGCTTATTTTGCTTAACATAATGATTTGCATTTGTGTCACGATTTCATTTCCCTTTATGGCCAAATGAAATTCCATTGTATGTACATTGCACAGTTTCTTTATTCTTCTCTTGATAAACATTTAGTCTAATTCCATTTCCTGCCTGTTGAGAATAAGATGACTTGGATTTTACGTTATCCCTGTGGTGTTGATTTAGAGACATTTGGCTATATACCTGAGTGGTGTTGCTGAGTCATATGGCAATTCTAGTTTTAGTTTTTCTGAGAAGCATCTATACTGATCTCCTAGTGTCTTCATATGTTTATATCCTTTACCTGCAGTAAGTAAGGTTCATCTTCCCACACATCTTCTCTTCTACTGGTTCCCACTTGTTTTTCCTTGATGAAAACCATGCTCACTGCAGAGAGAGAGAGAGACAGAGAGAGAGAGAGAGAGAGAGAGAGAGAGAGAGAGTCTCAAAGCAATTTAACTTACATTTCCCTGATGACTAACAACATTGAACACTTCCTTGAGGATTTACTGATAGTTTGTGTTTTTTCTTTTGAGAACTATATCTACTTAGTTCATTAGATAACTTATTGATTGAATACATTTTTTAGATATTAATAATCTCTTGATATGTAACTGACAAATAACCGCTCCCTGCCTTCTATAGTTTGTCTCTCCACACTGGCAATGTAGAAATCTTTAAGTTCATATCATACTGTTGGTTAGTTCTTGAAATTATTTCCTGTGCTATTGGAATCCTTTTCAGAAAGTCCTTGCCCATCCCTGTATCATGAAATATTCACCTATGTTTTCCTTAAGCAACCTTACATTAAGATCTTTGATTCAGTGAATTAATTTTATGCTAGTGAGTATATATGTGTGTATATATATATATGTAGTTTATATATATACATATAGATAAATAGATAGATAGATAGATAGATAGATAGATAGATAGATAGATAATGTGTGTTTGTGTAAATAAACTTTTATTCACCTCTCCAAGGCTTATTGCCTCCGTCTGGTAACCTAGACCTAGTGCTGGAAGCTTCTAACATCTATACAATCTTATCTAGGCCTAGAATATTTTCAGCCTTTTAGACTTACTGTTGAATAAGTTCATCCTTTCTAGCTCTTTCTGAACTCTGGCTGGCTGGTTCAACATAGCTGTTCTGGCTCAAACTCCTCTCCAAACTGATTGACTCAATTTGGCTTCTCTCTTGATCTCTGATTGACTTGCTCTGCTTGCATCAAACTGACTCTAGCAATCTGTTCTAATGTTCTGGCTCCTCCTCACTCTCTGTCTTGTTCTGTCTTCATCTCTATCTAGGTTGTTCTTTCTTTAACCTGTCTCTGTAAAACTGTTTTGGTAAAATGCTTTCCCTCTCTCTCCTGGCCCTTCTCTCTCCCTCCTTCCCTCTCCCTCCCTGTCTCTCCTCCTTTCTCCTGCCTCTCTCCCACCCCGCCCCCCATTCTTTCTCTCCCTCTGACTCTCTGCGCTGCTCTCCTAAATCCTCTTTTTCCTGTCTCTTCTGGTCAAAGTTGGACATATCCTATCCTGACTCATTCTGGCAAATCTGTCTCTGATTAATCACTTTGCCTGCTTCTCAATTAGATGTCATTTTCAAATATGAGTGTTTCCTTCTACAAACTAACTTTAACTCCATTGTTTGGGATTAAAGGTGTGTACTAAGGGTTTATCTGTATTCCAGCTAGAGTAGCCATGTTACTGAATTAAAATCCCTCTACATGTGTGTATATGTATATGTATATGTGTATGTGTATGTATATGATGTATATGTATATGATGATGTATATGTAGAATGTATATGTATATGATGTATATATGTATGCGTCTGTCATTTCTCATTACTGTGACAAAAATCGGTTTAAAGAGGGAAGAGTTTATTGTGATTTACATCTTGAGTATCTAGTCCACAGCAGAAAGAGATGCAGGTTGGTGGTCTGGCTGCTACTTCTTTTTACTCAATCTAGGACCAATGTGTAAGAAACAGAAATGCCTACACTTAGGGTGCATCTCTCCCTCTTCAATTAAACTGACCTAGAAACTTACTCATAAGCTTACCTAGAGCTTTATTTTCTAGGTGATTCTAGATCCTGTCAAGGTGGCAATCAAGACTAGCCATCACAGGGTTCCCAGCACCTTTTGTTGGAGAGATAGCCTTTTCTGAAACATATGAGTTTGACTTTGTCAAAAGTTAGACAGTAGTTCTGTGGATTTATTTTGCATCCATTACTAAATGCAGTTGATCTATATATCAGTTTTGTGTAATTATTTCTGTTTTTGTCATTATTGTCTCTCAAGTCTAATCTGAGATAAAGTGTTGCTCTTTCTGCTGTATTGCCTTGATGATTCACGGTCTTTGAGACTGTATACAGTGCTGGTATCAGTGTAATGCTGTCTTCAGAGAACCAATTTGGTAGTGTCTCTTCCCTTTCTATTTTGTGGAACTTTTTGAGGAGCATTGATTCTGGTTCTCCTTTACAGATTTAGTTGGATGTTGTTGTGAGTTCTCTACATCCTGGAGTTTTCTCTACAGGGAAAACTTTCACTGGTGCTTGAAGGGTGCTGGTGGTTATGGATCTGTGAAGTTGTACATAACATACCGATTTAATTTTTGTAGTCCATATTATTTAGGAATTTGTTCCTTCTGAATTATCAAATCTAATTTTATTAATTTGGGTCTTTAGTTAGTTAATCAATCTCATTTAGTTTTTCAAACAACCAACTTTGATTGATTCTATGTATTTTTGTATCCATTTTATTAATTTCTAATCTGGCTCTTATTATTTCTATCATATACCTTTTAATTTGGATTGTTTTTATTTTCTAAGATTTAGACATGCATCATTCAGTTATTTGAGAACTTTCTAATTTTCAATGTGAGCACCTATCTGCCTAGAACTGCTTGAGATTTATTCCCAAGTTTTGGATAAATTATACTTTTAGGTTTATTAAATTTTAGGAATTCATTTTTTTCTCCTTGACTTTTTTTAAGAATAACCAAATCATCAACTAAAAGTGTAGTTTTCATTCTTTGTGTATTTATGTAGTTTCTGTAGTTTTCCTTGCTATTTATTTATAGTTTTGTTTTCTCCTGAACTTGAATGTTATTTTGATTTTTTTCCATTTGTTATTTAATTTGTGGCCTAGAATATGGTCTATTTTAGAGACAGTTCTGTGCTCTTCTGAAGATAATTTGTATTCTCTGTATGTGGATGGAATTATCTGTCTATATGCATGTATGTATGTATGTATGTATGTATGTATGTATGTATGTACATATAACATATATATAGCCTTTTTCATTATAGAGATCTTTGCTTCCTTGGGTAGATTTTTTTCTAGATATTTTATTTTCTTTGAGGCTATTGTGAATGCGAGTGTGTCTGTGATCTCCTCTATTTGTTGTTGGTGTATTAGAGCTATTGATTTCTGTTGATTTTGTATTATGCCACATTGATGAATTAGTTGGTGATTTCTTGGAGTTTTCTGGCAAAAATTTTTAGGATCTCTAATATATAATATCATGTTATCTGCAAATACAGACCTTTTGACTTTGTCTTTCTCTATTTGTATCTCTTTAATTTCCTTCTCTTTCCATTTTGCTCCTTCTAGCACCTCAAGCAAAATATTGAAAAGGAAAGGGTAGACATCTCTATTATCCTGCTTACTTTAGGAAGGATTGATTCTAGTTTCTCCCCATTTAAGACGACACTGGATGTGGAGTACTCATATATAGTATTTATTGTGTTGAGTTATGTTCCCTCTAGCTTTACATTCTCTAGGACTATTTTTATGAAACCAAGCTATATCTTGCCAAAGACATTTTAGCATCTATTGATGGTCTTGTAATTTTCATCTTTAAGTCCAGTTATGTGGTTTACTACATTTATTGACTTTTGTATGCTAAGCCATCCCCGCGCTTCGGAGTTAAAGCCAACTTGGTTATGGCAGATAATATTTTTGATGTATTAATGTAGTCCTTTTGCAAGTGTTTTACTGAAAATTTTTTGAGTATATATTCCTCAGGGATATTGTCCTGTGGTTTTCTTTTTTGCTGTTTCTTTACTAGTTTGGATATTAGAGAGATACTGACTTCTTGGGAGTTTGGGAGTGCTCCTTCTGATTGTATTTTTTTTTTTTGAAAAGTTTAAGGAGAGTTGGCTATAGACTTTCTTTGAAAGTCTGATTGAATTTTGCTGTGGATGCATCTGGCCCTGGATATCTTTTAGCTGGAAGGCTTTTTATTAGCTAATTTATTTTTATTTGTTATAAATCAAATGTTTAGGATGTTGACCTCTTCTTTAACTTTGCTGGTTTGGATGAATCTAGAAATTCTTAGATTTTCAATTTCAATGGAACAAAGATTGTAAAATACTGTCTTATAATATTCTGAATTTCTTTGGTGTTTTCTTGTAATGTTTCTGTTAATTTCTGATTCTGTGAATTTGGGTCATCTCATTATTTCTTTTGGTTAGTTGGCTCAAGAACCAGCTTTTAGCATCTTTGATTCTTTGTAAGATTTATATGTCATTGGTTGGTGCTCTGATTTTTATTATTTCTTGCCATCAAATGGCTTCAGATTTAGTTTATTCTCATTTTTCCAATTTTTTAGTTGCATCATTAAGTAGTTTATTTGTGTTCTTTCAGGTATTTTAATGTAGGCACTTAGAGCTATAAATTTCTCTTGCAGGACTGCTTTGAGTGTGTCCCAATGATATTATTGTGTTTCCATTTCCATTTAGTTCCATGAAAAATTTTATTTCTTGATTTTGCCTTTGAACCATTCATCCTTCAGTAACAACTTGCTCAATCTCCATGAGTTTGTGTATTTACTAGAGATTTGTTTGCTGCCAATTTTAATTTTTATTTCATTGTGGTCAGATAGGGTATTATAAAGAGTTATTTCAATCTTTTCCCATTTGTAGATATTTATTTTGTGTCCCAGGATATAGTCTATTTTAGAAAAGGTTTGTGTGTTATTAAGTGGTTATTAAGTGTGTTATTTGGTTATCTGGCTAGAATATTCTGTAGATAATCTGTTAAATCCATTCGATACGTTATGTTGATTAATTCTAATGTTTCTTTGTTTATTTCTTTGTTCAGATAACTTTTATATCGGAGAAGGCAGTGTATTAAAATCACCTACTGTTAATGGATTAATGCTAATATGCGTTTTAAAAAATATTAATTTCATATATATATATATGAAATTATATATATATATATATATATATATATATATATATATATGAGTGCTCTGTCTTCACACACACCAGAAGAGGGCATCAGACCCCATTACAGATGGTTGGGAGTCACCATGTGGTTGCTGGGAATTGAACTCAGGATCTCTGGAAGAGCACTCAGTGCCCTTAATTGCTGAGCTGTGTCTCCAGCCCCTAATATGCGTTTTTAAAACAGTAGTACATTTGTATGATTTTGGTGCACTTATATTCAGGATAGTAATGAGGTCTCCGTTAATTGATTAGAACAGATTAGTTTTAGTTGACGTCTATTTTGTCAGATATTAGGATAGTGACACCTGCTTTCGGGTCCTGTTTGATTGGGATACTTTCCACCCATCCTTTTACTCTAAAACCATGCCTCTCTTTTTAAAGCTATAATGTGTCTCTTGTAGACAGCACCTAGAGACATTTTGTCTCTAAATTCATTCAGCCCACTATGCCTTTTGATTGTATAATTGGGGCCATTGATATTTAGAGTTACTGTTGAAATGTGTGGGTGTTAATTGTGGCCATGGTGTGGTTGGTTTTTGCTGGTGGTGTTTGTGTTCTCAGTGGTACTTTGTGTTTCAATAGGTAAGGCTTTACACCTCATTTCCTAGTGTCTCTGCTGTGCTTATTCCTCTCTTCAGCCTGGAATAATACTTCCTGTATTTCATTTACATTTGGTTTGTTGGATTAAAAAAAATTAAGGCTATTTCTATTGTGGAAAGTTTAACTCACTTTCTTTGTTTTGAAAACTTAGTGTTTTTATATAACATGTCATGGGGATTTTCTTGTCTGGTTTTATCTATCTGGTATTCTGTGTATTTCTTGTATCTGTATGTGCACATCTTAGTTTGGGGAAGTTTTCCTCTATGATTCTGTTGAAGATCTAGTCTATGTCATTGACTTGGGATTGTTCTCCTTCATGTATATCTATAATTCAATGGTGTTGTTTGTTTTATGGTGTCCCACATTTCACGTGTGTTCCTGTCTGTGTGTGTGTGTTTGTGTGTTTTAGTTTTTATATTCTTTGTTTATTTGGTCTATAACCAATGCTTTATCTTTGAGTCCTGGCAGTCTATCTTCTGCTTAATTAGTTCTACTTGTAAGGTTTTCTTTTGAGTTTTCTAGTTCAGTTATTGGGTTTTTCAATTCCATCTTCCATTATTGTTGAGTCTTCTTAAATGTTTCTGTCTCCTTATTGAATTATGTTCTCAGGTCCTGGATGGTCTTTATCATTCCATTAGGCTTATGTTTGTGTTTCCATGGGTATCACTCAGGTGATTAGTCTCTCCATTTTTTTCTCCTTAATTTTATTGATCTGTTTCTTTAAGTGTTTTTAAACTCCTTAAGTTATTTGATGAACTTTATGATTATTCTTTTAAGTACTGTGTCCAGGGGTTTATCTTGGTAATTCTCATTGGCAAACATTTCCACAAGAGTGGTGGCTTTGGAGAGAGGATACTGACTAGCTGTTTCATATTGTTTGTATTTTGAGATTGGTTTTGGGCATGTGTAGTACTTTTGTTAGTTCTAAGACTGACACAGACAGAGCAGGTGGGGCTAAAGAGAGTATATGTGGGTGGGTTTTGTCTAGATATTGGAAATAGTTTGAGTGGAATGAAGTCAGGTGGACAGAGGAGACTGGGCTAGTATTTAGGATATACCTTTTTTGTATAATTTTGGAGTATGTATATAGATCTGGATTAGAGGAAAAGTTGGAATTGGCCTAGGAAGAGCCTTTGTACTAGGTGATAGGTAGAGAGAGTTCTGGCAGAAACCTAGAGACTAATTGCAGTGCCTACAGGGAAGGCCAGACTAGGCTAGTACACTGGATATTGGACCTGGGCTAAATCTGGCAGGCTGGGGAAGGTATATGAATAAGGAGGGTCAATGAGAATATCTTTCTGGGTAGAGAGGTTGTTTGAAGTGTGTGGTACCTATGGGTGGTTGCAGGTCACAGAGGGCATTTCTTGGGGTACAGGAAGGGGTTGACAAAATAAATTGAGAATCTAGATGTGGAGTCCCTACTGATTGGGGAGAAGGCCTGGATGGGAAGGGTTAGGATATTCACCGGGCCTGGCTGAGGCTTAGGAAGGATGTGAGAGAAGCTGGGTGAAGAGGTTGGAATCTTCCCAGAAGGGATCCATGGGAGGTGGCAGGTAGGGTCTGGTAGGGGTCTAGAGGTTAGTTGTGACAAAGTTGTGGTGCTGAAACTAGGCTGGAGTGTTAGATGTGGGACATTGGCTAGATCTGGCAGCCTTAAAGGAAGGTGTGAAGGAGAGTCACAAGGCTATATTGTTCTCCCAGGAGAACAATGTAGACATCTACTTGGGTGCAAAGGTTCGATACAGCAAAAAAGAGATCTGAAAATATTGTCTCCTTTACCCTATTTCTTATCCTGCACTCCCCACTTTGGATTGTCTCTGTTAACTTCTACTGTTGTTGACTACATTTTTTTCCTCTGCTTGCCTCCGATTTTTGATTCTCCATCACCATCTCTTCTCTTGTTTCATAAGATCTTTTATCCTCCCTGCTGCAGCTTAAATTTCATCTTTATAAAATCTAAAATATGAATCTCAGTTCCTGATCTTTCTCCTACTCTACAGGTTCAGTGTCTAATTCTATGCTGACAACTTCACCTGTATGCTATGATTCATCTTGAATTAACTGGAATATCTCAAACCCAAGTGATCGTCTTATCCCAAAGCCTGATAAGGTCACATTTGTTCTTGCCCACTGGAACATTTCCAGGAAAAAATTCACTCACATTCACTCAACATCTGTTGAATCGGTGAATGAACATTAAGAAAAACCCTCATGATGTCTGTCTTTCTGCTGCAATCAGAGGATCCTAATTGTTACCCCACCATGATTTTTAGCCACTTATTTTCTATCATGATTCAAAGTTATCATCATAGGAGAAGACTGTGAGAGATTTGGTAATTAGTTTTCTTTTGCTTGATTGACTTCCTGAGCTTGACTGTTTCTATCATATTTGATTTCTCATGTATCTTTGTTTATTGACAGAGTTTTGGTTCATTTCAGGGTTTTCCAGTATTTTGACACTGCAATATTGTGGTTTAAAAAATGTGTTAGGTTTCATCTGTATCTACTCTGGGATATAGGTTTATGTGCACTAATATATGCATAATATCTGTGTGCACACATGAAATGGCCTTATTGTTAAGGCTGAGAAGTACAGCGGTCAACATTTGGAAAGTGAAAGTCCAAGGAGAAATTATGGCGTAGAATTCAAGAATAGAAGTCTGAGATCCAGATGAGCTGGGTGTGAATTCCAGTAGCAACCTAATGACAAGAGAACACCAATGTCTTGCCTTGTAGACAAGGAGGCAGAATGAGTAGAGTGTGGAGAGGGTGGGAGAGTGAAGAAGGGAGAGAATAAAAACAAATCCCTTATTCCACTTTTGGTTCTATTTAGTCCTTCATCTGTTTGGATGGGATGCTCTCACACAACGGCACACCATCTGCTTTATCAGTCTACTGATTTAAATGTTACTCTCGTGTTCAAAATTCACAGACATGGCCAGGATTGTGTTTATAAAAATATGTGAACCTCAATGCCCCAACCAGTTGACAGAATTAATGGTCATAGTGAGTTATGTTAGGTCATATCAAGAAATAGCCCCAAATGCTATTCATTTATTTAAGTAGACTAATTGCATGGTGAGTTTTTTTAAAAACATATTTCTGTATCATATTGTACCATACTCAATTCATTCCTTCTTTTGTCGATGAATAGCAACTTGGTTCCATTTTAAAAACTGTAATTATGAAAGTCACTGCTACAATCTATCTCGATAAGCCTCTTTTCCCATCATGAACACTTAAGTTCATTCTTTGCTTTGAAACTTACCCCAAAGTCACAGCTGCATAGGCATGTTTCTGTCATATGAGCAGTGTGGTTGCTGAGTGACCTGCATTCTATAAAGATGTACTTTGACTTCCAGATGACAGATAAGAAGCTGCATTTGAGAGATCAAAAGATTGGATGGAAGGAAGACAAAACAGCAAAAATATCAATAGAAAAAACATATCTTGGTTGAATTTTCTCTTTAAAGAGCCATCTATCCACCCCATTCCATTCATACCAAACATCCATGAAGTGCTAGGTCCCACGAATGACTCAACACAACCTACGGAGTTGGAATACAGAAGACTGTGCACATAACATGAGAAGAGGGGTGGTGTAGCAGTTGAAGTTGAGAGATTAAAATATCCTATTCTCCCTTTCCATGCCATTGCCCAGACAAGCAAAGGACACAGAAAGAGGTCACAGAAAATGCAAGGTAGATCTTGGAAAATGGTGTAATATCATAATGATATTACCTCAAGCAACACAAATAATAGAGATAGCAGCAGTAGTATAGTAAGAGAATCTGAAGATGAAGGATTCTTGACACCCACCCAGACCTGCTATTGCCTAGGCAAGCTATAGGAGAATGGGACTGCAAGAAGTTTGTGGAAAAACTTCATCCAATGTGCTTATGGACTTGATTGCAGGTGAAGACACTTGTGGTGACCCTTAGCACTCCTTGACAGCCTCTGTTCCAGACTGTCCTATGCAAACCACTGATTCCACAAAAACACAAGGGGTGGACTTTTAATTTGCAACATCCTGGAGAAGAGGTAGGAACACTATCAAAAAAAAAAAAAAAGTACTCTTCACCCATAGAAATCCTCTGTGGGAAGAAACACTGATTTAGCTTGGTTAAATTTCTGAGACTAATGATCCTTCACCACTTGTGGAAACTGATGGGGGGAAAAAGAGATAAAACAAAGGGTAGACTATGGAAATCAATCTGGCGATATCTCAGAAAACTTGGAATTTCTCTACCTCAAGATCCAGCCATACCACTTCTGGGTATACATCCAAACGGTTCCTCATCAATCCACCAGGAGACTTCCTCATCTATGTTCATAGCAGCTTTATTTATAATAGCTATAAACTGGAAACAACTCAGATGTCCCTCAATCAAAGAAAGGATAAAAAAAAAACTGTGGTACATCTACACAAAGGAATACTACTAAGCCATCAGAAACAATGAAATCTTACAATTTGCAGCCAAATGTATGGAACTAGAGAAGCTCATCCTGAGTGAGCTAACCCAGACTCAAAAGATGCACATGGCATCTATTCACTTATAATCTAATTTTAGCCATATAGTAAAGGATAACTATACTACAAAAGGAAAAGGAACATAGACCCTGTCACCTGTTAGTGGGACACTTTGCCCTAAATAGGGTTGCCATATAGGCCCCCAGTGCAAAAGGAAGCTGTTAACACTCATATGACTGTTGAACTGAGGGGGGCTGATGTGTAGGGGCACCCCACTCCAGAGGAGTAGCATAGGTGGGAGAGGGGAGAGGGTGGGAGGGTGGGACCGGGAGGGGTGGAGAGAGGGCACTGTGATGGAGATGGAACTTGAAGTAATAAACAAACAAAACAAACAAACAAACACAAAACAACAACAACAAAACGAAGGGTAGGAGAAACCATACCACACTATCCAGAAAAAAATAATGACCAACAGTATAATACTTCTTTTTATTGCTCATTTAAATCATTATAAATGTATTTTAACTTTTTGTGTTTTGTAGTGTTTAAAATTTTATAATTTCATTGTTGTTTTTAAATTTGTATCTGTCATCTTGGGAGGTGTCTCAGTGTGTGAAGTTCTTGCCATGAAAGCATAAAAACATGAGTTTTGGTTCTCAGAGCTCACATTTTAAAAGATGAATGTGGTAAGTGGGTCCAGGACAGGCAGGGCTGATCCACAGAGAAACCCTGTCTTAAAAACAAAACAGAATAGAACAGAACAAAACAAAACAGATGGATGTGGTAGCACACGTCTGTAATCCCAGCACTCTTAAAGTGAGATAGGAAGCAGAGGCAAGAGAGTCTGGAGCCTTTCAGGCCAGAGCAGAGGCAGTGAATAACAATAGACAAGGTGGACAACAAATGGCAGTACCCAATACCTGGAATTATCCTCTAACCTCCATATGTGTGTCAACACACACACACACACACACACACACACACACACACACACACACACAGAAAGAGAGAGAGAGAGCAAGAGAGAGAGAAAGAGAGAGACAGACAGAGAGAGACAGATAGAACGTATTCTCAAATATACACATATATCACACATAGGCACAAAATTTAAACAATGGCTTATATCTTGCTGGAAATGGCACTTACTTTATTCCCTTCTCTAAACCTAATATATAATACTTTCGCTACATTTCATATCTCTATCATATATATTATATTCATTCATATTTCCTTCTTCCCATTACTTTCTCATTTCACTCTTTGAATATGGATAAGCCTAGTCTTATAATTAGTATAAACTTCATTTTTCTTAACCAACATCCTAATGCTGCTGTCTGTGAATCACATAGTGAAGTGCACTTGACTCCTCCTGCAGTTAACACTGGCATGCTGTCAATCATCGTAGTTGTTAATAGTGTCAGCTTTCTTCCTGAACATAAGCTTATGGAAGAAAAATTCACGGGAGAACCCATGTTAATGAAAATGCCGATGCCCAAATGCAAGAAACCCACTCACCCACTTCAAAGGAATCCTTGCAGGTCCCCAGAGGTTCTGAAAATTGGTATGTATTTGAGCTAAACATTCAATTCTCAGGCTCCTGCCTACATTTGGAAGAATTTACTTAAGTCTTATTTTTCAAAAAAAAAAAATGTTAAATTTGCTACTCAGTGCCTCCCCCTCAAGCCAGATTGTAAAAATCACTATTTACATTGCATAAACTCCCAATGTCATCTGGGAACTTCCAATGCTTTGGAACTGAGAATTTCAGAGTCATAAGGAACTTCAAAAATCATTTCAATTCAAATTTCTTAATTTACTGACCTTCCAGAGCCCAGATCACTCAGGGGATTTCTACAGAGTCAGACAGCTGTCTGTGACAGAGCTGACAATATCACCAGTGGAATTCGGCTGCTATTCTTTAGAGATACTTTATTTAAAAGAAATTTAGTAGACTTAGATTAAATGAAATTCCAAATATATAAATTAGAATAGCAGATATCAGAGTACTAATTTACTGACAGAAATGTATTTGTAAATTTTTAAGGTATATAGATAAAATGCCCAGTATTTAGATCAGAGATATGCCTCAGGGGTCCCTAGAAATATAAGCTTATATAGTGTTTATTCCCTTCTGATAAAGATACAGTTTTCATCCAGTTCTCAAGTCTATGGATCAGAAAAGATTGGGAACCAAAACTTACAACCTCATGGTTGGTTGGAATTAAAATCCAGAATCCATTGGTTCGGCGATGTTAGCGGATGCCTAGGCACTGCCAGGTGCTTTGTTAGGGGTCATGGGTACTGAGAGAAATGATGCAGCTTTCTTTAAGGGAGGCTCATCCATTTTCTGTTTGGGAAGTTTAGATCAAGTAGCCAGTACTTGATAAAGGAATAGGTTACATTGTCTGATTTCCCTTCAGGTTTTGTTTTTGTTTGTTTGTTTTTATGGATCAAAAATCACTGTGCATACCAAGATAGAAACTCGAGCCACTGTAGAACAAACCTAATTCTAAAGTCCTTGTATAGCTTTTAAGACATAGGGATGTACCTGTCATCATTGAGATACAGCTCATCCCAACTCTCCAAAAACTCAGTTGTGACTTCTACATAGGGAGCCTTGTCTTACCCAGTTCTGGATGTGACATCTGACACACTATCATGAGTAGACAATTCTCAACAAATGATCACTAAGCTGCTTACGTCTATGTTGTTTAGTCATTGTTCTATGAGTACTCCCCTGCCACCCCTTCTACCCCCAATAATGTAGTTTAATTTGCTATATATACAATTTGAATTTGTGGAGCGTATCTTTTTCGGGTGATGCACAGTATTGATCATTCTTGAAATGATCAATAGGCAGGCATTGAAAATGTGTACTTTCCCTGGCCAGGTGGGTAGGAAGGATGTAGAGCAGGTCAGAAAGGAGAGGCCTCATTGGAGAGAGCTGGCCAGGCACAAACATTGGACCCTTAGGGGCACAGACTCTGGGATAGCCTAAATGAATACCCAGACAATTAGAGATGGTTGTCATCAACTCCCACAGCAGCTGCCTCCTGACCCTTAATGTGCAATCTAGTGTGCAAATGAAATCTCCTTGTCCCACTTCCAAGGCACCCCCCTAACAAGGGTTCTAAATTCTAAAAATAGCAAAATGGTTATGCATGAAATACTGTCCTGGATCTTTTTGTCTCAAAGATAGTAGCTGTCCTTTGCCCTGCTCCCAGACCTACCATAATCCTGAACAATTTCTGTGCCAAGATAAAGAAGGGGTCCTATGATGTATGGGCTTCTAGCCATTGAGTGCTGTTGCAGTGGTGCCAGGGCACAGGGTGGGTGAGACACTGCAGACCCTTGGCAGCATGGCCCATCTTGGCATCTCCTCCTCAGGCAACCTTACCTATGGCAACTGGAGCTGCCAAGGGTTCAAAGGTCCAAGGAGATCTTTTTCCTGACAAAAGTTGCATCATCCTTTGCTTTCCTCTTCCCTTCTGTTTTCTTGCCTTTTCTCGGGTGATTGCCAGCTGGGTGAGATAAGCCTTGGCCTGCTCTGTCTTCCCAGACAAATGGATCTTCGTGTAGCACTCTTTTGCTCTCTACTTCTTGATTTCTTTTCATTCTCTCCTTGAAAGCTCCTTTGGCCCATCCAGGCCCAGTGAATGGTGTAACCTTCTTGGGTATGTCTGTCACTTATGTTGGGTTTCTCAATATCAATGAGCCTTTCCACATATTTTTGCTGGTAGTCATCGTCTTCATCTTCAATCTCATTTGAGTCTATTTGAGACTCTTTTGGGTGTCACCCAAAACCCTGTGTCTACCTTCTTATTGTTCTTCTTTGTTGGCCTTCTGCTTCTCAGCCTGCAGCTGGACATAGGTCTCCTAAAGGCTTGTACACAGCCTCCCGATCTTCCTAAGCATCTCAGCTCCAGCTACGATAGTGCCCTGAACTCACTGTTTCTATTTAATTGTCTTCCATCAAAATCTGTTGACTTTTCTTTACAGATAATTGAATACTTTCTTTTTGGATGAACCACAGCATATAATGACTTGAATATTTCACCAGAAGGTCTATTCAGTAAAACTGCATATTTCATTTGTAACTACACCAAGAATAACATTTTAAAAATCAGATCTACAGTGCCAGTAGCTGTCAACTTGTTTGGGTGGCAAAGTATCCAAAATTGCTACTTTTAAGAAAGTAACAAAAATAACATCAAAACCTAAATAGTTACAAAGCTCTTCACTGTTGCTAAGAAAAAAAGAAAAGAAAAAGAAACTACAATGAAGGACTAGAGGGATAGCAAATACAGGTTTCATAACCACAGTCCATGAAATTTTAAAGCATTTTCTCAGAGCAAAAGTAACATTTTTCTTTGACATTAAGGACAGAAAGCATGTAGTATAAAAAGTCAAACTTCTGCCTATATTTTTAGCAAAAGTAACTTCTGCAGGAAAGCATTAGATTTATGATGTAGCTAATTTTGAACAGAAACATCTTACCTGGAGATGCATTAGGGAACATGTAGGGGGAATAAAAATCTTTGGATTGCCTAACTTCATGGCATCTTGGGAAAATCTTATTAGGTGGGTCATTCTGGTGGTTTGTAGGCTTTGCCCCTGGGTACTACTACTGATTGCTCTTCTCCCTGGGCAGTGTGAATAGCACCTTCATATTATATTCATATATATATTCATGTCATGTTCAGGGACAAGGCTGCTAGTCAGTTCCTGATCATCTCTCTACGTTCTATGAACCGTGTTGAGTCTTCAGTAGTAGGGTCTTACCTTCAAGTTCTGGAGGCAGCCAAGAGCAAGGTTCTATAGTGTTCTGAGAGTCTCTTCAACTCCTCTTGCAAACAACTAGAAATGAGTTTTCTCCTGATTGACACTGGGATTCTTGCTAGATGGTCCATGTCTCTTGGGAAATTACTATCACTCCAAGTGGGTTTAGTTTTAAGGAAAAGAAAGCACCCCTCCCCCGCACCCCCCACACACACATGCTCAGGTTGTTTAAATAAACATCAGAAATGTTTTCATATAGCTTTTACAAACAGCCTCCATGTTACTTATCCCTCCTCTCACCCTCTCCCTCTGTATTGTTTAAC
Source organism: Lophiomys imhausi (assembly GCA_907164525.1). Taxonomy (NCBI): domain Eukaryota; kingdom Metazoa; phylum Chordata; class Mammalia; order Rodentia; family Muridae; genus Lophiomys; species Lophiomys imhausi. Next base: position 9,494,793 of record CAJQZJ010032362.1, on the reverse strand, counting down.
TCTCCCTCCTCAGCAAGCCCCTCATGTCCTCCATTTACCCACTTCATAGCACCTGGGTCCTACTATCTCCCTCTCTACAGCTCCTGCCCCATGGTCCCTTTCATGTTCCTTGTTTCTGTGGTTACTCCAGACTACATACTTCCATTTAAAGATTCAGAGCTTGGATCCACAAATAAGAGAGAGCATGTGGTATTTGTGTGAGTCAGGGTCACCCAGACTCAGTATAATATTTTCTAGTTCCATTAGTCTGCAAGTTTTAAATTTTCATTTTTCCTTACAGCTGAATAGAACTTCATATGTGTATATATACCACAGTTTTGTCATCCATTTATCATTTGAAGGACATAAAAAGTTTGTTCCGTTTGTTCCCATTTTTTTAGGGATTGTGAATACAGCAACAACAAATTCTGAACAAGTATCAGTGGAGTAGGTGCTTGAGTCCTTTGGGCATATGCTGAGGATTGATATAGTGGGGCCATGTGGTATACAAACTTTTAACATTTGCAGATTCCTCCATACTGATTTCCAGAGTGATTGTATCACTTTGCAGTTCCACCAACAGTGAATGGGGACTCCCTCTTTCCACATCCTCACCAGAATTTGTTATCAGTTGTTTTTGATTGTAACCATTCTGAGTGGAGCAAGATGAAATCACAAAGTAGTTTTAATTTGCATCACACATCACAATTACTAATTGATGTTGGAAATTAGCCAGGTGGAGACACACCTTTATTCCCAGGACTTGAGAGGCAGACGCAGGTAGATCTCTGTGAGGTCGAGGTCAGCCTGGTCTATAAAGTTCTAGGATATGAACCATGTATCAAACCACCACCACCCCCCAAATGTTGAATATTGTAACTTTTCTTTACCACTTTCTCCTTCTATCTTTCACTCCCCCATTCTTCAATCCTTGTTTCTCTAAGAGCCATCTCTCTCCTTCTTGAGGCTTGCTTCTTGTTTATCCCCTTACCTTTGGACATATAGCAGACTATTCACAGGTATATAATAGGAAGATGAAGGGGAGATTTTCATATTTTGTTGCTATCTTCTTCACCTCAAATGTTACATGGGATACACTGATCTTTGGCTAGAACAAATAAATGATGACCCTTTTGAATCTGAGGCTCTGGCAGTGTAGAGACCTGTGAAAAACCTGGCCTTAGAGTTAGACAGGCAGTCTGTGCCATTGTCTCTTACCATGGGTGTGTCAATGGACAAACTTACTCATCTTTGTCATTTGCATAACCCCCAACATGTTTCCAGTACATCTTTACTTAGGCAGCATCCTGGTTCAGTGTGCTCACAGAAATTTTTAAGAATGACATCTGGGAAAACTATCAATATGGTTGAGTGGAAGGACATGCTATAAATACAATGATTTTTGTCAACACTGTTGTAAAGGGAGGAACAGAGTGTGGGGGAGACCAGCAAACAGTACTGCACCCTTCCTTGGTGGTCTGTGATGTGCTTTGAACTGAAAGTGATATATATATATTTTTTTTCTAGATCACGAAAGGTACAGATGTAATTACCAGCAAGGTAATTAAGCTCCTGTTGAAGAGTCATAAATTCGAATGCCTTTAGGGGCAGACAAGTGATCTAAATATGCAAAATGGAGGGTGTAGGTGGAATATTAAATGGGCCTGTGTCAAATTGGAGATAATGTTCCCGTTTAAAGCCACTCAAGCTCAAAATAATTTCTGAAAAGCTCTTCTGTCCAAATAAATAAAAATCTTCATGTAGAGTAGGCTTTTGCTTTTGACCTATGATAGTGAGCATCCTAAACCATGTGAAGACAAGGAGAAGTCATAGATGGGATAGTTGGGGCAAAGGTGTGAGGCAGCTGTGCCCAGCAGTGGAAACCCTGGTAGAAAAGATTTTTGTAATTTTATGTGATGGATTTTCTATATTGGTAGAAGTAGTTTGAAGTTTATTTTGAGTTCTTCACTTAGGTAGAGAAACATAATAAAGTTTTCTTTGTTGTTGATGTTGTTGTTGGGTAATTTATACACATTGGAAAATCAAAGAGAGTATGTTTGATGTCAAGAATTAGAGAGACACAATGCACAGTCCATGTGAATTCAATGAAGCCTAAACCAAGAAAAGTATTGGATAAGAAAGGAGTTTAGCAAAAAAGAAAAAAGAAAAAGGAAAAACTTTTTGATGTGGAATAAAACCATGTCATTAGAATTGTTTCAGAGGATGATGAAAGAAATGTTTCATACCTGGTGCTAAATGAGAAAATACTAGATAATGTTGGCCATGTCAGGGATTGGTGTTGGAGAGACTGTTGGTCCCTCCCATTTTTTATTATCACAGCCTCATAGTTAGCATATGCATGAGCAAGCATGTATCTGAATTCTTCCTAGGCTGGCCTCTCTTCTGCAGAAGACAGATTCTAATCCAGAGCGAACTTGGCCATTTCCTCTTTTCTTCATCCACACGAACTTTATATGCTGTAAGCATTCACTTTTATTCAAAGAGAAAAGAAAAACTAAAAAGAAAAGATTCTTACATAGGTATAAATATGACTCAATATTGAAAACAAAATAAAACAAAACAAAAAATCCACTAATACATCTTACAACTGGTCAGACTGTGTTACATTGCTACCATACCAACCCCCAAATGACATGGTCACAAACCCACACCCAGTACCCTATCAAGCCCATATACCTGACAGTCATCCTCTTAGTGAGGCTGTCTCTCTTACACTACACCCACCAAGTGAAGATCCAAAGCAAAGAGGCAGAAAATAACATCTTCTACCAATCTGCTTGTCATTTAGAAAAAGCTCACTGTATAAATGTCATGGAAACAAGCTGTTCTTGCAATAAGAAGAGAGGAAAGCCCTTGCCTCACTTGCTTCCCTTTCAATTTTAAGCTTCCTAATCAAAGGGTAATGCAAAGCAAATGTTAAGTGTTTGAAAGCAAATATCTGTGAAGATTGGCCATAGTGTTGTTCATCTACATTCAAGTAGCTAGTAGGCTCCAAGGCAGCAGGATCAAGCTCAGTAGTGAAGGCAGTGGCTACCCAAAACAATACCCAGAGAATAAGAACTCAAAGCCCAGCGATAAGACAGTGGATACTTTTTGTCTAATCAGAACAGAGAATCCTTAGTAAAGTTCCACCTTAAGGGACAGCAAATTTCTGTTTAATTAACACATATCCAAAGTTCAATATGATACTACTGATAAAACTGAATGGTACCCAGACAAACCCCTGCTCTCTATTACAAATAAGAGGTCTGTGTGTTCTTTGGAACACATGTATAGGTGAAGGCTGTAGAGAAAGTGGCATTTAAACTGAGCACC
>CAJQZJ010032362.1:9475794-9491468 GCA_907164525.1 Lophiomys imhausi | reverse complement strand
TTTCTAGTTAGTACAGTATCTGTCGTGCAAATCAGGATCATCCAAATAAAGGTGATCCTGGATGCTCAGAGTTCAGTCTCCTGGGTCTTGGGCACTACAGTTCTGTGGTATCAGGTCTTGACTTCTAAGGTACCAGTTTATGATTTGGGGACCACACTTACTTAGAGAATTCCCCAATGGGGATCAACTCCATTTTCTGATCTCTTATTAATGGCCTTCCCTTATCATAAATGAAAGCAAGAATATTATGATACCCACGAAAGGCAAATAATTGGTGCAAATTCATGGAACTCTCTAAATAACATCAGCACATTCCCCCTTTGGTCTATAATAGATACTTAGATATGTCAGCAGTGTATTTCACTAGCCAATATGTGCACCTCACCATCTGTTGTCTCATTGGAGCATGTTAGCTAACAGGGAAAAGAACTGATGTAATGTGTATGCTTGGATTGACCTAGACAAATGTGCCTATCACAGTGGTTAGATGGGCCATGAGGAAACTAAATTACAGAGAGTAACTACAGAGCCTCTGGAAGAAAAACTTCCAGAAAGTGAGAAATTATGCGAGATTAGTTCAACTCATCACAGCTGGTCTTAGGTCAGAGACGAGGGAAGGATCAGAGACCATAGAGCACGATCTGTAGAATGGAGGTAGTTGCAAATTTTGTAGTTTACAGCTCAGGAAATCCTAAGTGACGCAGGAGAGTCAGAGTAGGTGTTTAGGTTCCTACTTCCTGTTTACTTCGGAAGGGCTAGAATTGTGTGTCGTTAGCCAGAACCCAGGAAGAGACTTATGCATGAGTGTGTAAGTCCTCCAAGGTTGAGAAAACATCCCTGGAAGAGCATAGCTGAGAGACAGAGGCTGTTCACTAGAAATGCTGTAAAACTAGAGAATACGTATGCATGCGTGTGTAAGTCCTCCAAGGTTGAGAAAACATCCCTGGAAGAGCATAGCTGAGAGACAGAGGCTGTTCACTAGAAATGCTGTAAAACTAGAGAATACGTATGCATGCATGTGTAAGTCCTCCAAGGTTGAGAAAACATCCCTGGAAGAGCATAGCTGAGAGACAGAGGCTGTTCACTAGAAATGCTGTAAAACTAGAGAATACATGTCTGTTGGACATGTGTTGGACACGTAAATTGACGAAGTGCAATGTTTTCATCCCTGCAAAGAATCTATGATAGATCTACACATATGTTGTTAGAGTGTCCATGTTTTCTGTAGCACACTTGCTCTGATGAGGCTGGAGCCTCTGCAGAATAGTTTGTGAGACAGAGATACTGAACTATGCAGAAGAGAAAGGACAGTTTTTCACCTATCTAGGATAGGGTTCAGTAACCTAGCACAAAGGTGTGAGCTGGGCAAATTGGAGGCTGCTGGAAGAGGACAAAGGAGGCAGCAGGACACTTTCACTAAGGGCACATGGAACAGAGGCAAAGACTAGAACTTTTTTGGTTGATTATTATACCCGAGTAAGAGAAAAGCAAAACTGATTAAGCTTTTGATTAGGAAAGTTTAATACAAGAAACCCCAGGCAGGCTTTAGAATCAGTTGTGGGTCATTTATCAGGGAAGGACTTCGAATGTAATTCACCTTACTGGATGCATTTTCTATTCTGCAAAAAAGGAGAGAAGAGTGTCTGCACTTTAGGGTTAGCTCTAGGAGTCACAGATGCATTCTGATCAACATAGTTCAAGGTCCTTGAGAAACAACAAACACATGGAGAAAACTAAAAAGACTTCAAGAAATAAAAACTACACTTCTTTGTTATACGCAATGGTGGTCCCTTAGGGTATAGAATCGTTCACTGCCTACTGAACTATGGTGGAACTAGTCAAATTTGAGTATGGTCTCTGTTTCACCTGTCACCAGTGTTAAATTACTAATCTTAATGTTGTCTAAAAAGACATAAATATAAGCTAGACATAACTTCTATATGCTCACGGCTCTTTTTCAAATAGAGAGTTAAAGCAAGTTTATAAATTAAATATGATAAAAGCTGTAAGAATCAGGAAATTCAGGCTATAAACATGAAAGAATCATTGCAAATGATGGCAAAATTGTTATTAGCAGCATAAAATCTGATACCAAAATATTTTGGCTACACATTTGTGTCTATATTTATTCTTTCACTTTGGACAAACTAACACGTAGATGACAATTGAGTTATACTTAGACCTTCATTCTTCTTAATATCAAGAATCCTATCTATTTGTCTGACTCAGGGAAATTCACTCACACCATAATATGCTCTGCCAATGAAAATAAGTTAAATAGTGTGCATTATTTGCTTTTTTTTTTTGTCCCTGTAACAAAATACCTGACAAAGCAGCTTAAAGAAGAGAAGGTTTACTTTTGCTTAGAGTTTCAGAGATTTCAGCTTGCTGAGCAGTTTCCTCTGTAGTGGGAGGTAGGTGAAATGAAGGCTTATTTACTTGGTGGCAGCCGGGATGCAGTGATGGTCTGGATCAGGATGCACTATAACCTTCAAAGCCTGCCCTCTAACAATCCACTATCAGGAGCCAAGCCCAACCTCTCCTCAAGCCTCCACAGCCTTCAAAACGGTGCTCCAAGATGGAGGCTAAGCATTCAAAGCACAAGCCTTTGAAGAACATTTTGGATTATACAGCTATATTCTAACCTCACACCTCTCTGAAGTTCATGGTCTTCTCAAAATACAGCTGCCCTTAGTCCAGTTTTAAGAGTTCCCACTATCTTTTGCATGTTGGGTGTTCTCTATTCTTGAGAATTTCTATACATAATGAATATATGATGAAGCATTGTCATAAACATTACCCATTTTCTTCCCAAAACCCATAGTAGTCTTAACAGTACTAACATTGTTTGAATATCCAAATTGTCTTTTGAGACTTAAAGCAACTTATTATAAACTTATAATTGAGCATCTATAAAATAATAAAAAAAGAAGTAACGAGTTTTCAGTATGCCATAGCACAGAATAAATAAATAAAAATCTTTCATTCCACAGGCAATAGAAGGGTAATGAGGAAAACTTGGACCAAAGTAAGAAGACTGAAACCCAGAAAGACAAATGTTAAATCATGTATCTTTGTCCAGCATCTTAGAAACATCATGACATTAGAGTCTACCTAATGGACTCTGCCTTCTCTATCTCTATGGTGTTACCTTTGTATTACAGACAGTCTTTCTCTTGGGCAGTGTCCATTGGGTATTTACGGCTTTCCTCAGAATTTATTCCATGTTCCTGGCATTTCCAGCATCTTAAGGTGTCTACTGTAACTTGAGCTTCACTTTCACAGCTTTCTGTGTCATTCCATCTGGGATTTTTGTATGGAGTCCAGTCCAACTATACATTGGCCTCACAGCTTTTTCTGTGGAACCTGGGTTCAGGCTTCCATGACATCCTCACGCTTGCATTCTGTATGCTCATAAAACATGATTTCATGATCCTCTCACCTTCCATTAAGACCGACTTCTGCTGCCAGTGTGAGATGTAGCCAGGCCCACTTGGACCATGTCCATAGAAGACCTAACCTAGGCAGCAGAACCTGGAAAAGCACATCATTGTGTGGTCCTTTTCCAGCTAAATAGCCTGGACACTTTCCTTGTTTGCATATCCTATCTCCCCACTCCCACTCCCATCTTCCTACCAAAGGAAAACCTTTTGAGTGCTAGAGCTTTTTCAGGAAGGGCTCTCACTATTTCCTATTGTCCCAATGCAAATTCAAGTTTCTCCTTATTAGCAGGAATCCTTTTACTATCACCTCTGCTTTGTTTATACTGTCATGAATTTAAATGCACTCACTCCATTCCTTTGCCAAACTGTGCAATTTTTTGCTTTTTTATTGTACTTATTGTGTTCTCTTTTTCTTTCTCCCTTTATCACTCCCTCCCTCCCTTCTTCCCTCCATTTCTTTGTCTCCACCTTTGAAAAGCTTTGAGAATAACACAGCCTGACAATTACTTTTTCTTGTATTTTCCTAGTCCAATAAATCAATTTTGAATTCTGTTTCACTTATATTTTGAGGACAGAGGAAAAATACAGCCAAATTCATTGCTAGAATGTAATGCAAATGGTCTCAGGAACACATTCTTTCCTAATTACATATCTTCTGCTTATGTCCTGGTCATCTAATGTTCAACAGAATGTTCCCCCTAAGCTCCGCTTACAGTGATTTTAGGGTTTCTCCAGCTCACATGCAAGTCTCTTCCACAATTCCTCCCACCAAACAATCCACAGGCCCAAGAACCATGTGGTCAGACTACTGATACTAACCATCTCAGGGATCAGCACCAATTTTCAGTATTAGCTGCTCTGGTATTGTTGCAAGCAATATATCCAACATCCAAAGAAACAAGACTTATGTCTGCACATTGTTTCAGAGAAGCTTCAATTTGTTAAAGCAGGGAAAGCAAAGCCGAGGCACTCCATCCATGGAGTAGGAATACAAAAACATTTATTCTTCATGTGGTGACTGAGAGGAACAAGGAACCAAATTGGAACAAGGCTTGGGTAGTCACCTTTAAAGATGCTCCCCCAGCAACCCACTTCTACCAGCTGGGCTTCACCTCCTAATGGCTCCATAGTGTTTAAAATAGTGCTACAATCCGGGCACCAAACATTGAAAACATAAGTCTATGGGATATATTTTAGAGTCAAACCATAACAAACTACTTTCTACAAACTAGAGCAAACTGCATTCGACTACTAAATATAAGAATAGTTAAAAACTGTTTTGTTCGCTGAAGATAAGGTTAAGCTTGTAGTGACACTTAAATTGGTCTTTATATTTCATCCAATCATTCTTGCAATGGGGAAAGAGTAAAATTCTTAATTGGTAGGTTTTTTTTTAACTTTACTAAGATTTTTATCTTTACTAAGATTTCTAATTAAATAATACATAAGAACAATATAACTTAAAAATTCTATATTCAATATAAGCAAATAATTTATATACGATTTTTTAAAAAAATGTTATTTTTCTTGTACTTTTGCTGGCCATATGACAGATAAATTCTACTTCTCTGTTCTAACTATTGCAAACCTTCTTTTATAAATTATGCTAAGATGTTGTTTGGACTTTTTGACAAGCACATAATTGCAAACTTAAATGTAAATGTGGTCCTGAAATCATTTCACAGTTCTCATTTTAGCATTATTCTCCAGAAAATCTTATGTGATGAGTAGAAATTTGAGTCTACACAACTATAATTTTGGTTAATTTGAGGTTCCACAATGTCTTAGTTTACTTTCTGTTGCTATAACATAACACGTAAAACTGGCAAAATTATAAAGAAAATAGTTTTTTTCTGGCTGACAGTTCTTGAGGCAGTTGAAGATTGGGCAGGCATACTGAATGAAGACCTTATAGTACTTTCCTATGGCCGAAAAACAGAAGAATAGGTGGGGCTCATTCAGAAATGATAAACCACGGGGACCTGACTTAGTTTACAATCCTCTGATCTCATAAGAAAGCCATTAGCCACCTTAACTCCTGAAGTCTCCATCACCTCTCGACACCAGTATGTTGGGAATAAAATAAGTTCCAGATGGGCAAACCATATTCAAGTATAGCACTGAAGATTTTACTAGATTCCTGTTTTAGTTCAGAGACCTTGTATCTGTCTCAGATACCATCTCTTGGGGTGATCATCCAGACTGTTCCCTGTTGGGATACCTCAATTTTAATCATTGCTTTACTGGGGTTTTCCGCAACCTAAGCTTCAGCCTCAAGACCTCAAGGCTTCCGAGCTTTCAGTGCTCTGTCATGCAGGAGATGTTGAGTTGCCTCTACATTAATCTGGCTCCTGAAGCTTTGCTTGGGTCTGGCACATAGATCATTGTGCTACTCCATTGCCAAAGCATGGTGTGAAGAACACTGTGAGAGTGTGTCAGGCTATATACTGAGACATAACATGCCAACATTTTGTCTGTTCCTAAAGAATGACAGATGTGACAAATCCTTTAAACTCACCACTCCTTTGAAATCTTCTCAGGGATTGGGGGCACAAAAATCCTTTTCTTCCTTCTCCACATATCTCATGGGTTCCATCTTTTGTCCCGAGTCTTACCATGGAAAAGCACTAGATTGCAAGTCTCATTCTTAAGGGAATATAAATATCTAACGTCTTTTTGTTCCCATCTAATTTTTCTCCCACAGATCTTGTGGGGGGGGCCTTAAGACTTTTAATTAGTTTAAGTAAATTGGCATAAGGGAAGATACGAATATATTTCATGTTTTGCTATTCTGTTTTGTTTTTGTTCCAGACTCAGATGACTGTTCCACTGCCCTGTGATGCAGAGCCACTGACTGAAACCTTCCATTCCCCCTACTTCTCAGTGCTAGTTGTGGTACCAACCAAACTGTCTATAATGAAATGGCTCTGCTGATGGTAATTTTTATCCTTCATTGTCCAGTCTCCCTCTCACTCACTAAAATGTCTTTTTGAGAAAAGAGGCAATAAACTTGAGAAAAGAGAAAAGAGATGTGTATGGGGGTTTAGAGGAGGAAGGGAAGGCTGATGGTGGTGGTGGTGTTTCAGTATAATGGGCAGGCAGAGAGAGACATGGAGTGAAAATGAAAGAAATGTATGGGGACAAAAGGGACTTAAATGCATTCATGAAGTTTGTTGATCGATATGGGTAGCAAGCAAATACTTGAGTTTTCTGAGAAATAGTAAGAATTTTGTTAGTTAATTTCTAGAGTTAAATACTTTGGCAATAATAGAGTTATATTAGAAGCTCAGGCACTAATAATCAAGGAGGTTAGACTACATGCAAAAGGCAAGACTGTGCTATTGGGACATGCCCAAAGTGTAAGTTAAGTTCCCTTAACCCTTGCATATGGGTTTGCTGACCATAAAGGGGGGTAGTGTTGTTGGAAAGTCAACATCTGGGTTAAAGAGTCTGTCTTTCTAGACTGTCCACCTGATGATACATACATTTCTTTTTCCCCCAGGAACCTGCCAAATATTTGAAGACAATGATTGTGCCTCTCACTAGTCTGCTGTCAGGTGAGTTCATACTGAAAACATCCTTGGTGACCTCATCTTGAACTCAGCCCTTGTCATTGAGGAGAATGGACTGAAGAGTACTGGGTTTGAGGTTTTACTGCTTCTATGGCTTCTCAGCAGACAGAAATAGAAAGTGACCATAAACATGCCTATACATAAAGAAATATATTTCTATATCCACAAGTTTAAACTGATGCCTGCAGTTCGACACAGTACTGTTAATGCTCAGGCTTGTACAATGTTGTCAATTCCCCCTTTCAACACAGAGAAACCTATTTCCATTGTCCTCCGCGTATTTGTCTACTCAGCTTTAGAGTGAGTCATTTTAGAACTGCTAACTTAAGCTACTGAATAACAGCAACTGCTTAATAAATGTTTCAGACTAAAGTTAGACAAAGAAACATCTGTAAGTGAGATTGTACTGAATTAATGATAAGATAAATTATTTTTTAATTTTATTTTTCCCATTGAGAAATGTACACAATTTATTTTCTTTAGAATTATCTCCCCTTCCTTTCTTCTCCTATATCCTGACACACCCCTCCCAACTTCATTTTCTATTCTCTTTTTTTGTTTTTTATTTTTAAGAAATCCACTGATCCTAACAGTGTTGGTACGAACATCCACTGGAGCACAGGTGTGGTGGATTGAATAGGTTTGGGTCCTATAGATTCGTGTGTTTGAATGCTTGGACATACAGAGTGGCACTATTAGGAGGTGTGGTCTTGTTAGAGTGGGGGTGGCCTTGTTGGAGGAAGTATGTCACTTTGGTGATGGGCTTGAGGTTTCCTATGCTCAAGCTCCACCTGGTGTGGAATGAGAGCCTCCTCCTGGCTGCCTGTGGAAGACAGTCCCTTTCTGATGTCTTCCAATCCAGATGTAGAACTCTTGGCTCCTCCAGCACCATGTCTGCCTTCACACTGCCATGCTTCCCACCGTGATGATAATGGAATGAACCTCTGAAACTGTACGCAAGCCTCAATTAAATGTTGTCCTTTATAAGAGTTGCCATGGTCATGGTGTCTCCTCATAGCAATAGAACACTAACTAAAACACTAGGTGACCTTGATGTTAACTTCTTGTCTTTAATAATTGTACTGTTCCTGTGTAATATGTGACCTAGCTCATACCTGTAATCCTAGCACTTGTGAGGCATGAGGCTAAAGATCACCATTAGTGTAAAGTCAGCCTGAGTTGTACAGTTCCATGCTTATGTAGGTGACAGAGAGACAGTGTCTCAAAACAACAAAAACAAAGATGTAAACGTATAAACATTAGAGATCAAAAAAACGAAAAACAATCCAATCAGTCACAAGAGTCCAGCTAAGCAAGACTGCATTTGAATTAGGCAGCAAAAACTGACCAGCCAGGGACAACAATGACACAGACTCAGGAAACAACTGTGTCTTTGAATATCCATCTTAGTAAGTACATAGACAGATGAGAAAATGTTATTGTACTCAGACCACTACTGATTGATCAGGGCCACAGAACAGACTCAGGACCTGAACCATGACCCCACGAAGAGAAACTGTACAACATATTTAAAGGATGGAACCATAAATCGAGGGAGAGCGGATGGACTGTGCCATTATCCAATCATATTTTGACACAAGGGATTGAATAAGAGAGTACATGTTGGTGACTGGGCTTTACCTGGGTCACCTGGTTTCGGGATCCTTGACTCAGCTTTTCAGTCAGGTCCCCTCCTGGACTTCCGGTCTGGAATTCAGAATGATAAGGGGGCAAAGGAGTGGGCAAGGTGCACATAGTAAATTAAGTCATGATAGGAGATACATTTTTGACTTGTGCACCTTAGTTAGATAATCAGAAAATTTCCTTCTTTACATTCTTTATTATATAACAGACAAACATGAAACACCTGAAGAAGTAGTACGGGTGTTGGTTCCAGGCCTGGGAACATGAACTCAGTTTTGACCCTTTCAGCAAGATGGATCCAGGTTGTTCCTGAGATGGCTGGACTTAGGCAACTGCCTCCTAATGAGAGGAGGTACAGTAGGGAATGTAAAAACCAAACAAAATAAAACAAAATCAAAACCAACCAACCAACAAATAAACAAAACTTTTGCATTTTTGTGACTATATGATTCGTTCATTCTGTTGAATTCCATATAAGTTGAAGTTTTGTCAATCTAACATAAGCATCTTTTGTAATTTTTTATTTTTCTCTCAAATCACATTATTCAATAAATGAACATTGTCACATTTTATTTATTCATACCAACCTGGATAAGTTGTATCATTTTATTTTATATAGCTTTTGTAAAAAAAGAAAAAAAATTATATGGATGCATTATATTTTAAAACTTACCTTCTATTTTTGCATTTTCACCATGTAATTTCAAATACTGTAACTTGTATCAGGCCACTATGTTTTATTTCATAATGGATATTTGGCATTGTACTTTCTCATTTATTTTTATCCTTTCTTGTTGTTTTATTGAAATTATTTTTATATTCATATGTCTAATTATTTTAGTAAATTCAAAAATATATAATTTCCTATATTTTCATATACTTGTTTTTATTAAATGCCTTTGATTTTGTAATTTTTTTCTCTAGAAATGTAATCTAATTTTTTTAATGTTTATCAAATGGTTATTTATTTATTCACTTTTTGTCAACTAACAGTTTTGTGAAGATTTTTTTACATAACTGGGCAAATATGATATTTATTTTTTTTAAATTATTTTTTATTTCTTCAAGTTACATCTCAATCACAATCCCCTCTCTACTCCCCCCTCCAGTCCCACCCTTCCACCCTCCTCCCCCGCAACCCCCCATCCTCTATCCTCTTTCCTTCTTTTTTTTTTTTTGTAGTTTAAGGTATTTCTTTTTCCCCCCAACAGCTCTCCCTTTCAGTCCAAAAAATGGTTCTTTTTCTTATAACTATAAATACAATGCAAAACAACAGAAATAAATAGGCCACAATTATAAGAGTTATATGGCTTAGCATACATTCCCAATGTCCAGTCCATATGTATTTGGCACCTGACTTTAACATTCTACTATCTAACCATCTCCATGAGTTTAAAGTTCTATATCTAACTCAGCTTTCATACTAACTTGCCTCACAATTTTAAAAATATCTTCTTAGATCCAGAACACCTCTTGATTCCTAAACAACTCAAAATTTAACTATGAGACTCTAGCTATCTGTTCTTCAACCACCTCAGAGACCTGAGAGGGATAAATATATCTGATTATATAGGAAGTGCAGGGCCTGCAGCTTCCAAAACTAAGAAATGACATACCAGTGGCTGCCTGGACAGTTCCCATTTTCTCTCCATACATTACAGCATCAATCTTCAGCCATTTGGCCCCATCTCTCTGACAGACATTGATTGTAGAGCAGGAATTATAAAGGACTTACCTACCCTGTCTTGGCAGAGCTAGGCTGCCGACTTACCTGCTTCCAAGTTTTGTCCTTTTTGGACATCAGTCTGTCTACAGTTGAAGCAAGGGGTTTTTCTTGCCAAGAGAAAGGCTTACCACCAATTCAATCATCTCCCACTGGAGATTCTTCGATGCTCATCTTCTACTTGGAGTAGAATAGGGGGTGCTGTCAGAAGCTGACATGTGTCAATATCAAAAAATCTTAAGTTAAGAAAACATCTTTGAATACCATATTCTGCAGATCTCTTGAGGTTTTTGAAGATTCCTGTCTATCTCTTATATTTAGATAAGCAAATATTGCTTGTCTCTTAGCAACTTGATTTCTGAGTAGCTTAGAAAATAACTGTGATAGACTGTCATAGTAACTAACAAAATGACACGTTTTCATGATTATTAGTTTCCATTTCTTAATTATCCTAAACAGTTTATGTCGGTTGGTAGCAAGAGGTCAAATCTTGACATTTCATTTTTTAAGCATTACTAGGAACAATACCTTTAAGAAGCATTACCCTTAATTTTGTATCAATATACAAAGATCAATACCAATGTGGCCAAATATAATCTTAATTTTGTATCAATATACAAAGATCAATACCGATGTAGCCCAATACAATCTTAATTTTACATCAACATACAAGAGTCAATACCATTGTGGCCAAATATAATCTTAATTTTGTATCAATATACAAAGATCAATACCGATGTAGCCCTATACAATCTTAATTTTGCATTAATATACAATGATCAATACCAATTTAGCCAAATATAATATTAATTTTGTATCAGTATATAAAGGTATAAGGCCAACTCTTGTATGTTGATGTAAAATTAAGATTGTATTGGGCTACATCGGTATTGATCTTTGTATATTGATACAAAATTAAGATTATATTTGGCCACATTGGTATTGATCTTTGTATATTGATACAAAATTAAGGGTAATGCTTCTTAAAGGTATTGTTCCTAGTAATGCTTAAAAAATGAAATGTCAAGATTTGACCTCTTGCTACCAACCGACATAAACTGTTTAGGATAATTAAGAAATGGAAACTAATAATCATGAAAACGTGTCATTTTGTTAGTTACTATGACAGTCTATCACAGTTATTTTCTAAGCTACTCAGAAATCAAGTTGCTAAGAGACAAGCAATATTTGCTTATCTAAATATAAGAGATAGACAGGAATCTTCAAAAACCTCAAGAGATCTGCAGAATATGGTATTCAAAGATGTTTTCTTAACTTAAGATTTTTTGATATTGACACATGTCAGCTCCTGACAGCACCCCTATTCTACTCCAAGTAGAAGATGAGCATCGAAGAATCTCCAGTGGGAGATGATTGAATTGGTGGTAAGCCTTTCTCTTGGCAAGAAAAACCCCTTGCTTCAACTATAGACAGACTGATGTCCAAAAAGGACAAAACTTGGAAGCAGGTAAGTCGACAGCCTAGCTCTGCCAAGACAGGGTAGGTAAGTCAATACCATTGTGGCCAACTATAATCTTAATTTTGTATCAATATACAAAGATCAATACCGATGTAATCCAATACAATCTTATTTTTGCACAATAAACAATGGTCAATACCACTTTAGCCAAATATACTACTAATTTTGTATCAATATACAAAGGTATAAGGGCATATTCAATAATCTGCCCCTTCTTCTTGGACCTTCCTGTGCTATGTCTATGTCTCATTTTTCTCAAGCCTATGCACTCCTACATAGGAGAGGAAGAAGGATACAGAAAAGGAAAAGTAGGAAGTCCCTGGGGCTAACCTCCAAAACCCATTAAACAGGACCATTTATCAGCTTGTAATCTCTTCCCCTAAATAACAAAATTTTCTATTATCTATCAAATATCCAAAGGTGGGGGGAACACCCTCCCCACCTTCTGGGGATGGGATGTTGTTCTCTTAAAATGACTTCCTGCTGATTTGGGGCATAGTAAACCCATTTGGGGCCCAAATAAGAATGGAAAAATGGTTAAAAATGTTAATAGAATCATGTGATGTTCAGTCCTTTTGTGCTCAGCTATTTAGATGTCCTAAGAAGTTCATAGACAGAAGCTGATCTTCAGAGCTTTACTGAAGATCTGGCTGGAGTAGTCTGTGGAGCTGAACGATCTTAGCGATTTTGAGTTATTGTGGTTGTAGACTTTTGAGGAAACTGCTATTGAGGAAGTCTGCAAGGCTGGATCATCTGGGCCACTCGTCTTCTTTGGTGTCTGATCTGTTTTCTGCTGAGGTTTCCCTTGTCCAGTTGTCCCTGGATTCCTTGAATGGATGCTTTAAATCTCCTGGAAAGATAAGAACAGAGCCCTGCCCTAATTCTAACAATTACCTTTTTTTTGGGGGGGGTCAGGTAATATTTTTCCTGGAGCAAATTTGGATTTTGACAATATATAAAGTATTACCTTACAATACGGATTTAAGAAGAAATTATTTTGCTATTTTGGACCTAAACAAACCTTTAGTGTATATATTTTGAGATCTCAAAGGACAATTTGTTTGAATTGCAGCCTGCCTTTTGTAAGTAGCTTTTAAACTTAAATCTTTCCAAATCCTATGTGCCTGTCTCTGAATTCTAAGTTTTGGATCAAAGACATGTGGTTCCTAACTGATGGGATTAAAGATGTGCTCCTCCACCCCTGGATCAAAGTTTTTCTCTGTTTAGAGCTTATTTAATATCAGGCTGACCTTGAGCTCTGAGATCTGCCTGTTTCTGTCTCTAGTGTGTTGGGATTAAGGGTGTATTCTTCTCCAGTGATGGGACTAAGGGTGTGCACCATCACCACCCTGTTTCTTGTAACTCTAGAATTTATAAGACAACTAACTCTATAGTGATCCTCCTGTCTCTGCTGGAGGTAAAGGCATGGGCTAACACCATGCATTATTTTACCTTAGCTCTAAGTTTTTTCAACTCTTCGAGGTTTGTAAAACCAGGTTGAACAGCTGTCACCTTTAATTTATTTACAGTGTTTTAAACCTGTTACCTGCTTTTTAATACCAAGCCATGGAAATAGCCTATATCTCTACAAAAAAACAAAACAAAACAAAACAAAAACTTTTAAGCTGCTATCAAGTTTGTGTAATCTCTGTAGCCACCTGCAGTCTAACATTCTAATCTGAAATTAAGGCCATTTTCCTTTCATGCCAGTAAGGCAATTATACCTTTGGTAAATTATAGTTTGAAAATTTTATATTGTATTTTTATTATATTTTTAAGCTTATTAACTCTTTTCTTAAAAAAGTATTATTTACTTCTAGAACATAGTTTCCTCCCTCCTCCCCTCCTGGCCCCTCCCTTCCTCTCTCCTTACCTCCCTCCCTCCCTTCTTGTTCCTCTACTTGGTACTCTCCTTCTCCTAAGATGAGGTGAGCCCTCACATATGATACTCCCTCAGATCTTGCATCATGTGAGGGCCAAGAGCTTCTACTTGTACTGGAGTTTGATAAGGCACACCATCTAGTGTGTGGTGTTCCACTAACCTGCAGCAGATTCCATGACTCACTGGTGGGTAGAATATTTCCTAGGATAGATATGCTAAAGTCCTATCTATTTGCGTGTGTGGGTTGTAGGATAGTTATCCTCTGATATATGGTTAATATCCATTTATAAGGGAATACATACCATGTTTATCTTTCTGGGACTGCGTCAGCTCACTTAGGATTAGCTTTTCTAGTTCCATCCATTTGGTTTTGAATTGCATGATTTCCTTGTTTCTGATAGCTGTGTAGTATTCCATTGTGTAAATGTACCACAGTTTTTTTTATCCATTCTTCAGTTGAAGGACATCTGGGTTGTTTCCAGTTTCTGGCTATTACAAATAAAGCTGCTATGAACATTGTTGAGGCAATGTCCTTGTGGTTTCATTTCGAATCTTTTGGATATATGCCCAAGAGGGGTATCGCTGGGTCTTGTGGTAGATTTATTCCCAATTTTCTAAGACATCTCCAGATTGATTTCTAAAGTGGTTGCACAAGTTTGCAGTCCCACCAGCAATGGGGGGAGTGTTCCCCTTTCTCCACATCCTCGCCAGCATGTGCTATCATTTGAGTTTTTGATCTTAGCCATTCTGACAGGTGTGAGATGGAATCTCAGAGTTGTTTTAAGTTGCATTTCCCTGATGACCAAAGATGTTGAACATTTCCTCAAATGTCTCTCAGCCTTCAGAGATTCCTCTTCTATGAATTCTCGGTTTAGCTCTGTACCCCATTTATTGATGGGGTTATTTGATTTTTTGGTGTTTAATTTCTTCAGTTCTTTATATATATTGGATATTAGCCCTCTGTCAGATGTTGGGTTGGTGAAGATCCTTTCCCAGTCTGTAGGCTGCTGTTTTGTTCTAAGGACAGTGTCCTTTGCCTTACAGAAGCTTTTCAATTTTATAAGGTCCCATTTATTGATTGTTTGTTTTAGTGCCTGAGCTATTGGTGTTCTATTCAGGAAGTTGCTACCAGTGTCAATGATTTCAAGGCTTTCCCCCAATTTCTCTTCTATTAATGTTAGTATGTCTGGATTTATGTTGAGGTCCTTGATCCACTTAGACTTAAGTTTTGTACAGGGTGATAAGTATGGATCTATTTGCATTCTTCTACATGTTGACATCCAGTTAGACCAGCACCATTTATTGAAGATGCTTTCCTTTTTCCATTGTATGTTTTTGGCTTCTTTATCAAAAATTAAGTGACCATAGATGTGTGGGTTTATTTCTGGGTCTTCAATTCAATTCCATTGGTCAACTGGTCTGTTTCTATACCAGTACCATGCTGTTTTTATTACTATTGCCCTGTAGTACAGCTTGAAATCCGGGATGGTGATACCTCCAGATGTTCTGTTATTGTACATGATTGATTTAGCTATTCTGGGTCTTTTGTTATTCCATATGAAGTTGAGAATTGTTTTTTCCAGATCTGTAAAAAATTGAGTTGGTATTTGGATAGGAATTGCATTGAATCTGTATATTGCTTTTGGTAAGATTGCCATTTTTATTATGTTGATCCTACCTATCCATGAACAAGGGAGATCTTTCCATCTCCTGATATCTTCTTCAATTTCTTTCTTCAGGGTCTTGAAGTTCTTATCATACAGGTCTTTCACTTGCTTGGTTAGAGTTACCCCCAGGTATTTTATATTATTTGTGGCTATTGTGAAGGGTGTTGATTCCCTTATTTCTTTCTCAGCCCATTTATCTTTTGTGTAAAGAAGGGCTACTGATTTTTTTGAATTGATTTTGTATCCGGCCACCTTGCTGAAGG
>CAJQZJ010032362.1:9399781-9475201 GCA_907164525.1 Lophiomys imhausi | reverse complement strand
TTAAGTTTTGTACAGGGTGATAAGTATGGATCTATTTGCATTCTTCTACATGTTGACATCCAGTTAGACCAGCACCATTTATTGAAGATGCTTTCCTTTTTCCATTGTATGTTTTTGGCTTCTTTATCAAAAATTAAGTGACCATAGATGTGTGGGTTTATTTCTGGGTCTTCAATTCGATTCCATTGGTCAACTGGTCTGTTTCTATACCAGTACCATGCTGTTTTTATTACTATTGCCCTGTAGTACAGCTTGAAATCCGGGATGGTGATACCTCCAGATGTTCTGTTATTGTACATGATTGATTTAGCTATTCTGGGTCTTTTCTTATTCTATATGAAGTTGAGAATTGTTTTTTGCAGATTGGTAAAAAATTGAGTTGGTATTTGGATAGGAATCACATTGAATCTGTATATTGCTTTTGGTAAGATTGCCATTTTTATTATGTTGATCCTACCTATCCATGAACAAGGAAGATCTTTCAATCTCCTGATATTTTCTTCAATTTCTTTTTTCAGGGACTTGAAGTTCTTATCATACAGGTCTTTCACTTGTTTGGTTAGAGTTACCCCCAGGTATTTTGTATTATTTGTGCCTATTGTGAAGGGTGTTGATTCCCTTATTTCTTTCTCAGCCCGTTTATCTTTTGTGTAAGAAGGGCTACTAATTTTTTTGAATTGATTTTGTATCCGGCCACCTTGCTGAAGGAGTTTATCAGCTGTAGAAATTCTCTGGTGGAATTTTTGAGGTCACTGATGTATACTATCATATCATCTGCAAATAGGGATACTTTGACTTCTTCCTTTTCAATTTGTATCCCCTTGATCTCCTTTAGTTGTCTTATTGCTCTAGCTAAAACTTCAAGTACTATGTTGAAGAGATATGGAGAGAGTGAGCAGCCTTGCCTTGTCCCTGATTTTAGAGGAAATGCTTTAAGTTTTTCTCCATTTAGTTTGATGTTGGCTATTGGCTTGCTGTAAATTGCCTTTATTATGTTTAAATATGGTCCTTGTATGCCTGATTGCTCTAAGACTTTTATCATGAAAGGGTGCTGTATTTTGTCAAAAGCTTTTTCAGCATCCAATGAGATGATCATGTGGTTCTTTTCTTTCAGCTTGTTTATGTGGTGGATTACATTGATGGATTTTCTAATGTTGAACCACCCCTGCATCCCTGGGATGAAGCCTACTTGATCATGGTGTATGATACTTTTGATGTGATCTTGGATCCGGTTTGCAAGTATTTTATTAAGTATCTTTGCATCCATGTTCATAAGGGAAATTGGTCTGAAATTTTCTTTCTCCGTTGGGTCTTTGTGAGGTTTAGGTATCAGGGTAACTGTGGCCTCATAGAGTGTGTTTGGCAGTATTCCTTCTGTTTCTATGTTGTGGAAGAGTTTGAAGAATATTGGTGTTAGCTCTTCTTTGAATGTCTGGTAGAATTCTGTGCTGAAACCATCTGGGCCTGGGCTTTTTTTGGTTGGAAGACTTCTAATGACTTCTTCTATTTCCTTAAGGGTTATAGGACTGTTTAATTTGTTTACCTGTTCTTGATTTAACCTTGGAAGGTGGAATCTATCAAGAAAATCATCCATATCATTTAGATTTTCCAATTTTGTGGAGTACAAGTTTTTGAAGTAGGACCTAACGATTCTTTGGATTTCCTTAATATCTGTTGTTATTTCCCCCTTTTCATTTCTAATTTTGTTGATTTGGGTATTTTCTCTCTGCCTTTTAGTTAGTTTAGCTAAGGGCTTGTCTGTTTTGTTGATTTTCTCAAAGAACCAGCTCTTGGTTTTGTCGATTCTTTGTATTGTTCTTTTTGTTTCTAAGTTGTTGATTTCAGCCCTGAGTTTGATAATTTCCTCTTGTCTGCTCCTCTTGGGAGTGTTTGCTTCTTTTTGTTCTAGCTCTTTCAGGTGTGCTTTTAGGTGGCTAGTATAGGAATTCTCCAGTTTCTTTTTGAAGGCACTTAGTGCTATGAACTTTCCTCTTAGCACTTTCAATGTGTCCCTTAAGTTTGGGTATGTTGTGCCTTCATTTTCATTGAGTTCTAAGAAGACTTTAATTTCTTTTTTTATTTCTTCCCTGACCCAGAGGTCATTGAGGAGAGAGTTGTTCAGTTTCCATGTTTTTGCAGGCACTCTGTTGTTTTTGTTATTGTTGAAGCCTAGCTTTATTCCATGATGGTCTGATAAGTTACAAGGAGTGATTTCAATTTTCCTGTATCTGTTGAGGCTTGCTTTGTGACCGACTATATGGTCGATTTTGGAGAAGGTTCCGTGAGGTGCCGAGAAGAAAGTGTATTCTTTTGTTTTGGGGTGAAATGTTCTGTAGATATCAATTAGGTCCATTTGATTCATGACATCTGTGAGGTTCATTATTTCTCTGTTTGGTTTCTTCATTGTTGATCTGTCCAGTGGTGAGAGTGGTGTGTTGAAGTCTCCCACTATTAATGTATGAGGTTCAATGTGGGATTTGAGCTTCAGTAGTGTTTCTTTAATGAATGTGGGTGGTCTTACATTTGGGGCATAGATGTTTAGTATTGAAATTTCATCTTGGTGGATTTTTCCTTTGATGAGTGTATAGTATCCTTCCCCATCTCTTTTGATTAATGTTGGTTGAAAATCCAATTTGTTGCATACTAGAATTGCTACTCCAGCTTTTTTCTTGGGTCCATTTGCTTGGTATATCTTTTTCCAGCCCTTTACTTGGAGATAATGTCTATCTTTTTTGCTGAGGTGCCTTTCTTGTAAGCAGCAGAATGTGGGATTCTGTTTTCGCATCCATTCTGCTAGCCTGTGCCTTTTTATTGGGGAATTGAGTCCATTGATGTTGAGAGATATTAATGACCAGTGACTGTTACTTCCTGCCATCTTGATGTTGGTGGAAATAGTGTGTGAGTGAGCTTCTTTTCTTTTGGTTTTGCTGCAGGCATGCTATTTGCTTCTTGTGCTTTCTTGTGTGTAGTTAACCTCTTTGGGTTGAAGTTTTCCTTCCAACATCTTCTGTAGAGCTGGATTTATGTATAGATATTGTTTGAATTTAGCTTTGTCATGGAATATCTTGTTTTCTCCATCTATATTGATTGACAATTTTGTAGGGAATAGTAGTCTAGCCTGGCATTTGTGGTTTTTTAGGGTCTGCAAGACGTCTGTCCAGGCCCTTCTGGCTTTTAGAGTCTCTGAAGAAAAGTCAGGTGTGATTCTGATAGGTTTGCCATTATATGTTATTTGACCCTTTTCCCTAGCAGCTTTTAAAATTCTTTCTTTGTTCTGTACATTTAATGTTTTGATTATTATGTGGCGGGAAGATTTTCTTTTCTGGTCTAATCTATTTGGGGTTCTGTAAGCTTCTTGTACAGTTATAGGCATCTCTTTTTTTAGATTTGGGAAATTCTCTTCAATGATTTTGTTGAAGATATTTTCTGGTCCATGGAGGTGGGACTCTTCTCTTTCTTCTATTCCTGTTATTCAGAGATTTCTTCTTTTCATTGTGTCCTCGATTTCCTGAAGGTTTTGTGTCAGGACTTTTTTAGATTTGACATTTTCTTTGACAGATATATCAATTTCTTCAATTTTATCCTCTGAGCCTAAAATTCTTTCTTCCATCTCTTGTATTCTGTTGGTGATGTTAGTGTCTGTAGTTCTGATTCTTTTCTTAAGGTTTTCCAGTTCTATGGATGTCTCGGATTGGATTTTCTTCATTGCTTCAACTTCCCTTTTCAGGTCTTCCATTCCTTTAAGCACTTTATTCATTTCCATCACCTCCTTTGCAGTATTTTGTTGTTGCTCTCTGAGGTATTTGATTTCCTCCCTTAGTCCTTCTATTATTAATATAAGTGTAGGATTAAGGTCATTTTCCTTTGCTTCAATTGTGTTAGGCTGTCCAGAGTTGTCTGTAGCATTATTGCTAGGATCTGGAGACATCCTTTTTTTTTTTTTTTACCATGTTCTTGTGCTGACCTTTTGTCATCCAATGTACCCAGGTGTTATCTGTTTGTTTCTTTTGTTACCTGACCTTGGTGCTCAGGAAAACTCCCTGCTCTGGGGGTTGGCTGATTCTGAGATCCTGGTGTTTACCTCCAGATGGTGGACAGGTTCCTCTAATAGACTGACTGGCTCTCTGAGAGGAGGGTGGCTGCCACTCTCCTCAACTGCTTGTGACCCAATTGGACCAATATAGAGGGGATTGGAGTTGGGAGAGGGCTAGCCTCTGAGGACCTGGGAGCTGACAGGTCTCCTCAGAAAGGCAGGTAGAGCTGTGGTTGAGTCTGTGTTCTCCTCTCACTGACCCAGTCACTCTGGCTCCCCAGCTAGGCTGACTATGCAGGCAGGGAGCTCCACCCACAACAGATGCCAGCCTCAGTGTTCCTGTTGCTGACTGCCTCAGATGCTTGGGTGCTAGGGTGAGTGACCCACCCGCCCCAGTATTTGTGGAGAGCACACTGTCACGGGCTCTGTTTGCAGGCAGTCTTGGCTCCTAATTGCTTTGCTGTGACTGGGTTAAGTCTCTGCCTCTCCACTACAGTGCACACTGTGCCGCCATGTTGGAAACTCTGGAAAAAATAATCTCACTTACCTTTGCTCTTGTGGTGTGGCTGTTTTTCCCTCTTGTGTATACAGGTCTCAGTTCAGGCTAGATATTAGGCAGACAGGCGGGGCCGCTGGTCTGTGGCTGGAGCCATGCACTGGATCCGCTCCTGGGCTAGATCTCTAGCCAGAGCTCCTCTTCAGACTGGTGACAGAGCTGGCTGATCTCAGGGTGGTGTTCCTGGGAACTGTGTGGGCTGTTTTACCTGGTGACCCATCTCAATGTTCGCCATGGGAATTCAGACACCGTCTGTGTTTCACTGTAGGCTAGGGGACCTCACATTCACTCCACAGTGACTAATCTCATTCACCTACTACTTAGATGCACTGATGTATGGTCGGCGCCATCTTGGATCCCCCGTAATCTAATTTTTATAAGCAGTATTCTACTGTCTGCTAATTTGTCAAGCTTTTGTTATTATTAATACAAGAGAAATTCCTCTTGATGTAGCACTTTCTAGAAAGAGGGGACAGTAATCTTATGATCACTTAAAGGGTTCCCAACTTTGACTGTTTCCTCATCATTAGAATATATATGCCTAGTTTTCATCATTACAGTTACCTGGTTTACAATCAGGATAGGACTTTGTCATCAGTATTCTGTCATGGTGACATATAATTCTTTGAGTCCCTGAAAGCATGTTTTAGAACATGTAGGAGTAGAATAAAATTAAAGTTTTAGAGAAATGAAATGAAAATATATTACTGCAGTCAGCCGTGGGGAATATCAATATTTCTTTATATTGATATTGTATATTTTCCTTTTCCAAACTCATCAGTAGTGGGATCATGTTAAAACCTTTAAATCAATTCACTGTTTCTCTATTCTCAGAGGCACTATGATTTCATTCAACAGGAAGGCAGGTTTGTTTTATACTTCTATTCCTAAAGGACCCCTAAGTATGAATGTTTAGCATAATAGTTCCATTTTAAACAAAAACACAGGTGTGGGTAAATGATATTGTAGAATTGACTTGAATCTAACTCAGGATCATAAGCAGTCAGTCTCTATATGCAGAACTCAAAGAGACAGGCCCGTGGCTTCTGTAGTCCACTCTGAAGGGATACTTGATAGCACAGGGGACATTTGGCTTTTAGGCAGAAAAATGTGGACTCTTTTTTTTTTTAACGGAGTATGTTGTATTGGACGTCTTTCACTGAAGTAATTTTGAGAATCGTGGCTCTTTGTAGTGGCACAATTGAGACAGCTTTACATTCACATGCCATCATTCTTCAACAGCTAAAGGACTGGGAGCCAAAGTCAGCAGGCGAGGTGCTGCTTGACCCTGTGGCTAGAGATGAATTACTGGGGCCTCACTTTGGGCAGGTAATTGGTGGTGTTAGCTCATCCTGAGGTGGCAGCCCTGAGACTGTTTTGTAATCTCTTTGATTCTCTTGTGATTCATACTCACACTCAAACAATCAATACCGCAGGCTATGTGTGCACATTCCCTCTCAGTTGAACTAATTCCTAGTCCTCGAATATTTTCATCTTTTCATCTTACTAGTGAGCACTAGACTTTCACTGATCTCAAATAATTTATATCTTATTAAATTTCTTTAACAGTTTTGTACATAAATATAGTTGACTTGAGGAAAGGATAGCACTTACTCACTGCTGGTGGGAGTGCACACTCTGGTTGTAGCAATTGTGTAAATCATTGTGGAGTTTCTCAAAACTGTAAATATAGAACTCTCATCTGACTCAGATATATACCACTCCTGGGCATATTCTACCACAGAAATACTTGCTCTAACATGTTCACTGCTGGTCTTCATACAACATCTAGGTAATGGAATCAGCCTAGAAGTTAACCAATGGATGATAGTGAAAGTAGGGTACATATACCAAATGGAATTTTATTCAGCCATAAATAAAAATGAAACTAAGAAAATTGTCAGTAAATGGGTGGAACTGGAAGAAAAAAAATTATACTCAACTAGGTAACCAATACCCAGAAAGGTAAACGCCGTATCTTTTTTCTCATATGTGGTCTTAGATTTAAATCTTCAGATTTTTGCATTTAACTTGGAATACCTGTAGAAGCAGGAAACTAGAAACAGATCATCAGGGTGAGAGGGATGCTTGAATGAAGTGAGGGTAGCATAACAGAGGTGATGTGGTTATCAGTGAGGAGGGCTACAGGGGACATGTTTAAGCAGGGTTGAGAATGGGTGATGGGAAGAAAGGGAGGAAAGGGGAGAGAGGGTCTACCAAAAGAAATAATTCATAAAAAGTGATTTGGAAACCTATTACTTTGTAAGCCAACTAAAAGAAATGAGTTAGATGACTGATAGCCTGTGTTGTGAGAATGTTATACCTAATGACCTTGGATTATTAAAAATTTGAGAGGCAGGAGTTTGGAATCCCCTTAGGAGACATTGGACATTCCCAAAGGCCCCTAAACAATTCTTGTCATTTTTTTTTTTTTTTTGGTTTCTCACCAAGAAATAATAAGACCCTATTGCTGAAGACACAATACACCTTGGGTGGAAACTACAGAGAAATCTAACTGGCACTGAGCCAGAAGACTCCTCCCTGCTAGCCAGCTTTTATAGTATCAGAAAGTATATTACACATTTCCAGGAGAAAAAAGACATCAGTGCTATTACCCTGTTGAAAACTATATGAACTACAATACCAACTTGCCAAGCAAGGCACCCTCACTGCAATAGTGATATGGCTGTTATGGGGGCAACCATGCACTCTCTGATTAATTTTGAGCCCTACCCCACAAGGGGGAGTTCATACCCAATACTTCGATACTTCAAACTCAAGTCAAAACTTATAGTACAGGATATTTATACTACAACCAACGCACCAAAGGGAACATGGACATAGACTTTTTGTTTGTTTGTTTGTTTGTTTTTTAGTTTTCTCTCCCTGTCATTGAAACACTTTTCACTGGTGGTGCTGCCTTGTAGGCCCCCAGTGTATGAGGAGGCTCTTGGCCCTCATATGACTGCTGAACTGGGGTGGGGGACTGTTATGTAGGGAGTGGGATGGAAGGGTTAGGGGGTAGAGGGTAGGAGGGCAGGACTGGGAAGGGTGGAAAGAGGACACTATGATGGAGATGTAACCTGAAGCAATAAATAAACAAATTAAGAAAAAACAAACTTATGACTGAAGGGGACTTAGGCTCCAAAAGGGAATTTGTTCCTGTAGTCTAGTGATATTGTTTAGTACCCAGATGCCTTCCGAATACTTAAACCCCTAGCCATAGACAACGCTACTCTCAGTCTTGCTCACAGAAAGTTCTCTGCACAAATCAATGGCAGCAAACACCATAATAATGATGGCTCAAGGTGCTAAGAATGAGTTGTCTTTGAGTGTTCAGCCTTAAACAAATAGATTTATTCAAATGGTTTTTAAGTAATAAAATTGGTTAGCAAGAAATAATTAGACTGTAGAGAGTAGGGTGGTGGACATCCATAATGCCATGATGGGACATGAAGACTATGAGTTTAAATATATCCTGAGCTTAATAATGAGATCTTGGCACAAGAAACTAAGAGAAAAATATTAAATAATCTTATCTTGTTCATAGGCTTATATTTTAGGGCCAGCAGAGTGGGCGTTCTCAGCAAACTGAATGAATTTATGAAAAAGAAACATTTCCTATATTAAATACACTTTAGTAATAGTAAGTCACTTGCAGTGTCCCCATTTGTACCATACAGATATACTTATGTTATTGAAAGGTTTAGATAAAACTTGTCTCTGACAGACTTAAAAAGAGCTGGGGCTGTAGAGAGATACAAAGGCCTTCCTCAGCTTGTGAAGTGCTGCTAAGGGCAGGCAAGCAGCTGTGGAAAAGCTCCTGGGTTCATATTTCTGATTGGCTGCAGCTTGTGGTGGCTGCTGACCCTTTTGGGTTCAGGTTTTAGTTAGATCTAAATGTGAGCAGGCTTCTAATATATCATATCTTCAGTCCTTCTGAATAGTTGGGTCATATCCCTGCTACACACACTGCCATCTGGGGAGCATGCACTTTGGGGCAGAAAAAGTATAATTGGAGAAAAGGGCATTTTATGGAGCAGGAAGTACAAGTGTTTTTAAAAAGTTTAACTGGAAACCTGTGAAACTGTAATGCGTACTTCATATTTCTGGGTGCACTGACTTCGCGTATTCAACAGCATCCTTCACAAAGATAAGCATTTTTTTTTCTTCCTTGCTTATCAAACTGATAACGACCAGATCAGAAAGAACTCTAGCAGTGACAGCACTGGGATGGAGAGATGTGTATTGCACAATGCTTGATCCTGCCTACTCCAGTCAATCCCCTTCCCATAAGCGTTTTGTCAAATAACTAGATGAACTTTTTTATATAGTGGGATGGCATGACAATTCTGTTGGAACACAGGAGCGACAAGAGTGTGTTGTAATGTGCTGGGAAACATTGGAGCTCAGGACCCACAAGAATGGATTTTGAAAAGAAATTGAGCCTTTAGTCCAATCTTAGGTGACCTCTCCAACATGTTTTAGTTCCATTTCCAGGATCATACTTATGACCAGGATCATACTTATGAACAGAATGGAATCACAAATTAGAGATGCAAAGCATCCTGGTGCTACTCTGGTTCACGTTAACAGTAGTGGAAGGATGAGGAAACGGTTGTACCAATACAGAGTCTTGAAGTTCATTTCAAAAATGAACTAGACAGGTAAGGGGAGGGGCTAGGATTTATAATCTGTACTCCAAAGTGTTAGGAGCCACAAGAAGATGAGGAGGATATTTAATGCTTGTGGTCTTATCCAGAACCCACTAATAAAAATAATTCCCACCATTACAAGATCAATACCAGGCTCTGCAGAGCACCACAGATACGTGCTTCCTGCTGTCCCTTCTATAAATAGGTGAGGTTTAGCTCTACAGGATGAACACCATCCAGGTGCACAGAACTAGGAGGAAGGAGAGATAAATCATGAATCTTGGTTAGAGTCGATTTTACCATGCCGTTTCTCAAGAATGGACAAAGTTAAACCCAAAATAGAGGGTTCATATCAACTCTAACCAACAGCTTTTTTTAAAAAAAATTAGTGCCCACGCATTGATTACAAACATAATGGCTTGATTATTACAGACACTTTACTAAAGAGTCTTTTGAAAAATGGCCATAAAGACAGGAGAAAATAAGGGAAAAGTACCTAAGGTTTCCAACTTGAACACCACTTATGCATTTGGCCCATCTTCACTTCCTTTTTTCTAGTGGCTAGCATAGACATATTATATACATAAGGAAATGGGGAAGTTACTGCGATTTGTAATTATATACACTGGCTGTGGAGAAAGGGCAGCGAGTGGCCAGCCAAAGACCAACAAACTCAATTCTTACTGAGTATTCTGAAGGGTACGTTGTAGAAATAAGATTTTCCAAGGATTCTGACTAATGTTCAAAGCCATTTGAATGGAGATTTGATGATGCTGCATAAAGGAAATTTAAGAAGCACAATCATGATAGGCATGTCTTTGGAGTGGATTGGTCTCTGTCCTCTTTTAAGTTGTGATTACTTTGCATTAAAAGAAAAGAGAGGAAAGATATGTCTCTCAGTCTTCATACACTTTGCACAAAGAAATATAAAAGGTAAGATTAATTTGAAGCACAAAAGGGTACCCTATTCAGAGGAGCTATGGCGAGGAGGAAGAAAATGAACATAACATAATGCAACCTAAATTTAAACTCACTTTCTCTTCTCTCCTCAACAAAAGGAGCAATATATTATTTTTTCCTACTATCTTAGATTGCCAACTGATCAGTAAAGTGATAAACAATTATGTTGACTCTGATTTTAGTCACAACAGAGGTAGAAAACACAAGAATGAGCTACATCAATTACAAGAATAGATTGCCTTTTCAAAAATGTTCTTTTTTAAGTGTTTGCTCCAAATATTTGCTATATTCTTGTATGTGATCCAAACTATATAAAAAAAGAGAGTGTAATTGCATCTACAAATGAGAAATCTTGCTGAGGTAGAATGTTGACATTTGTTTAACTCAGCAGCACGTATCTTTAAACAGTGTGCTCATCTGTCCTTTAGAGTTAAAAGTGTTTCCAGGCCTTGTCTTCATCCAGCTTAGATGTAAATATATGCAGATGAGGACTGGTTTCAGCAATTCTGGATAGTTAGTAGATGAATAGGTAGGTCCCATGCAGTCTCAAACCCTTGTACTTGTTAGGAGATGGCTGATATTTGTGAAGTTATAGAGATTAGATGGTGAAGCATTTTTTTTTCCTATTGAACTATGAAAAGCAGATCAAATATATCACTGGAGTTTTTTTCCAGAGAAGAAAATAATAATACTAGCAACTTCCCTCAGTGCCAGCTTATCTGCAGAGGATACAAGGCAGACAATTAGAAGGAGCATGTGAACCGCCTAAACAGACTTTCCTGAACAGAAATTTTTCGGGATCTGACCAGTGTAAGCAGGCTTTCTTCAGAGTGTCTAAAAGAGGTTGTAATTTGTCACAGTACACTGACTCTGCCCCTTCATCTCAGTTCTTCCTGGAGGGTCTGGGAAACAACTCTATGTGAGGAAAAACCATGTGGTCACCTCAACCTGCTCGCTCTTCTTATGTTGAGTTCCTTTTTATGGTGACTTTGGACGGCATTTGCAATCTTAACTACCCAGTTCCCTTTCATGCAAACTGCTCATAACTACTTTTGATACAAGTATGGACAATTTGTGAAATCTGCCATATGTCATTTACTTGAGCCACATGTGCTAATAGAGTCAAAGGAACACACGTGAGGGGAGGGGAGAGGTTGGGTTTTGTTTGTATATACTTATTATTCTGATGGCAATCTACATACTGATACATAGATATGTGAATCGACGTATATATGGCAGGTACTTAAGAGTATAGCCTGGGGCTTTCATGGTAAATGAACTAGGAAATAGGAAACCACTAGTTTAGATCTAAAATTCTGTAACATGAGTTCACAGACAGTGATATCCCTTGATACTTCCTTCATGTAGATTTGCTTATAAAATATGAATTAAATAATCATTAAAAACATCACTTCCCCTTGTTTGGATATATGTCCTGATAAACTGTCCAACTTTCCACATCACTTGGGGGCAAAGTATACTAAAATAATGTGAACTGAAAACAAAGTAGGGCCAAATGTCATGTTTGTGATGTTAGCATTTCAGGAAGGAAAATATTCACAAATCAGGCATAGAACAATTTAGTCTTTTTCATACCATGAGAAATTTGAGAAATCAAAATTACCAACATGGACCAGATAAAAGACAGTCATTTTACCCTGAAAAATATGAGAGGTGATGTTATAGAGATGGGAAGAGACCAAACAAATATGTGCAGAAATTAACTTTTTATTATATATCATATAATGTAGTAGTAAAGTTTGTTTGAAGTGCATGAATAAAAAGTTAGTGAAATTACAGGAGGAACAATCTATATAGCAATAATTGGTGCATTCCCTGTGCATCTGAAAGAAAAAAAAAAAAAAAAACAAGAGTTTTCACTCATATTTTGGCCTAAAACTTAGTGTTCAGGTTCCCAAGATTCTGACATAGAACCCGGATAACTCTGATTAGAACCATAGGGGCTTTACAATAAAAGCTAAAATATTGACCATATGATGGCAAAAAAGTCTTATTTTGTGGTTAACTTATTCTCTTCTAGCTACTCTCTGATGAAGTTGGTGGCGCTGTGGAGGAGGACCGTCGCCTCCTGGACGAGGACCGGGAACGCTCAGCATTGTAGGTGACATGTTTGTCATAGTTCTCCATCTGAGCTTCAATGAAGTCCCTCTGCTGCTGTCTAATGGTCTGGCTGATAAGCCCAGGGAGGGCGTGAATGCTACCAATCAGAGTCTCTAGTTTTGTTTCCAGGGTGACGATCCTTTTCTCAAAGTCTTCACTCCTTTCATTTAAGTCGGAAATCATGTCATACATGATATTCTGGGTCTGGAAAACAAGATTAAGGAGACAGAAACAGAGCGGTAAGTGG
Organism: Lophiomys imhausi; assembly: GCA_907164525.1. Classification (NCBI taxonomy): domain Eukaryota; kingdom Metazoa; phylum Chordata; class Mammalia; order Rodentia; family Muridae; genus Lophiomys; species Lophiomys imhausi. The sequence goes on along the minus strand of CAJQZJ010032362.1, from coordinate 9,462,629 downwards.
CTTAATTAGTCTTGCCTCAGCAGTAAACTGTCAACTCTTCAAGATTCAGCACTGGCCTGTTAGTGATGGCAGGTATGTCTGCTAACCGAACAGTTTAGGTCACAAAGCCAACTCCATGTGTTCTTAATGCTGAGATTTAAATGAATGATGACAGGCAGTAACTGGTTATGATTTATAAAATGGTCTAGTTATTGCTAGTGAAAGGCCCAATGATTTTGGATGGCATAAAGATAGTTGGAAATGTTCCAATTTAATATTTATGTGTGTTGACAACTCTTATACAAGTTAGCATGTCAAATTCATTTTTTCAACACATGACATTACAACATGGCTAATTTTTATAATAACAGTAAGATTAAAAAAAAAACAAAAGAATAACATTCAGATGATAGTGAGATATAAAAACATGATGGAAGAGCTGGAATGAAGTTTAGGGTCAATTGATGTGATCAGATAGCTTAGTAATTTCATCAATACATACCTTTTGTTGAATTCAATGTTTCAAATCTCAGACCTCTTTTCATTGAATCCAACAGAAAATTTCACAGATAAGATGTAAAATAATATATGCCTTTGATGAGATTAATAGTAGTAGAGGATACTAAGCTACTTTTCCAGGGCTGTGGGTGGGAGGAAACTCAGTGGTTAAACACTTACCTACCAGGCACAAAGCTCTGGGTATCTACCCTGTGTGCCATACAAACAAAACTTTATGAGTCACCTTACCAGAGTGGCGTACTCAGAGCTATATGGTCTGAAGTAGGAATGTGAAATGCTTTCATGTACAGAAAGCTGAAGCTATCTTCATCAGAGGGAGTCATGGGTCTGAGTCTTAGTTATAGTTCCTGCAGTAGTTAGGAAATTTGGAGAGGATGCCAGCACCAAGCAGCTCGGAGCTAGTGATGAAAAATGGTGGCTGAGAGGAAAGGATAGACACACTACACTGAGTCTAATACCATCTTTCCTAAATCCAAGACTCCTTGTGTCTCATTCTCCTCCTACTTACTTCATTTCTTCCCATATCTTTTCCAGATTTACTGCTGCTTCAAGATGATGAAGGAACTAAGTGAGGGAGTCATTCAGAATATGGGCATTTTGTTTTGGTTGCACGGCAGACACGGGAAGCACAAATTTCAGTTTTACTACATTCTTGGGGGAAATTAGACAATATCCATTCATTAGAAATTAACTCTTTTTTATGTTCATTATTACTTCAGGTTACATCTCCATCACAGTGCCCACCCATTTTCCAACCCTCCCAGTCCCACTCTCTCACCCTCTACCCCCTCTCCCTTCCATCCCACTCCTCTGGAGTGGAGTGTCCCTACATAACAGTCCCCCACCCCAGTTCAGCAGTCATATGAGGGCCAAGAGCCTCCTCATATACTGGGGGCCCTACAAGGCAGCACCACTAGGGCAAAGTGTCTCATTAACAGGTAACAAAGTCTATGTTCCTGTTCCTTTTGGTGTGCTGGTTGTAGAATAGTTATCCTGTACTATATGGCTAACATCCAATTATAAGTGAATAGATGCCATGTGCATCCTTCGGAGTCTGGGTTAGCTCACTGAGGATGAGCTTCTCTAGTTCCATCCATTTGGCTATAAATTGCGTGATTTCATTGTTTCTGATGGCTGAGTAGTATTCCTCATCTATGTTCATAGCAGCCTTATTTGTAATAGCTAGAAACGGGAAACAACCCAGATGTCTCTCAACCGAAGAATGGATTAAAAAAAAACTGTGGTACAGGGAGATCCAAGATAGGGGCGGCCGGCGCGGACACACTTTGAACTTGGGGAAAACAGCTATAAAGCCACAGGGTTATAAGATGCTGAGCAACAATTTGAGTGATACGAACGTGCTGGGTTTCACCCAGCTACCCAGGGATTATTAAAAGTCCCTGGGCAGCACTCTCCTCCCTTCTCTCCGACTCTCAGCAAAACAGACCGGCAGAAGCCTCTGAATCTGGGAATCAGGAATCATCACCAGGAAAGCCTCAGGGTAAGAGTTACTCAATTACCCGGCAGGCAGACCCAAACTCCAGACAGGGTTACTCACAAGCCTCCTAGGCCCGCAAATTCCACACAGACGTCCAGGCTATTTAACAAAGGGTCCCACACCGGGGGAGTGGAATACACTCTTAGCGAAACCACAGCACAGTGGTGGGGTGGCACAGCATCCTGCGGTCTGGTCTGCAGCACGACAGCCCGGTGGGTGCAGATCAGAACTGCCTGGGCAGGTTCACAGCTGCATTTTGAAAGCTCAAGCAAATTTTTGCTTCCCCAGAGGGGTGTTGGACATACATACAGGTCCCCTCCATTGGATTTATGGACACAGGGGAAAAAACAGTGCAGCTTGTCTGAGCAGCGGGATACGCTTCTGGCAGAGCTGCAGCATACTGGAACTTGGAGAAAAGTGGCCCCAAATTGCCAGTCTCCAATGCCTGCTCCATATAGCCATAGGTGGAGCTCTGGGAGTGCCAGAAAGGCGGGCGGCCTGGTTGGAAGGCAGACCTGTTCTCCACAGGGTCCAAGCCCTGGGCAAATTGTGGGGTTTAAGACTCCATTGCGAGTTCTGGCCCTTCCGGAGGGAAATCAGAGCTTAAACCAATTTAGTCCCACCTCTGGATCAGTGAAGTTTTGGCCTGGGGGACATTACTGAGGGACTCACCTTAAGGCCTTGGAGTTGGGTCCTTTCAAGACTCCAGCGAGCGGCCTCAACCCCAAAACTTGGGACCTCCAGAACTCACAGAATCTGCCTGGGCACACAGGACCATACCAGCAGAGCTGCTGCAGGCTGAATACTCAGTGTGCAAAATAGAGAGCTCTGATTTGTGAGCAGTGAAACAACCCTGGGCCATTCCTCCTTGCCTGGGAGTGGGCTGCACCATCTCACAGTGCTTCTGGCTATTAGATTCACATTGACACTGAGAACCACCTGAAAACAGCTGGAGAGGACCACAAACATGGTCCCAACACATAAGCTGTAGGGGAGCTACAACCCCACCCAACAATTCAGTGGCCTACCAACCTGCACTATCATCAGTACAAAGACCAGTTGAATCCCAGGAACCTACAGGAACACATCCCACCACATCCTCTCACCTGAGTCCCCAATTGAAACAAAATGGGAAGGGGTGAACTCTGGGAGACACACTGAGAACCTCCTCCACACAAGGCCCCATCCAGCCAGTGGAAAGTGACAGATCACCAAGTGATACGACTGCTACACCAAAGTGCCCCCCTTTGGAACCTAACCCAGAAGGCACCAGGAACAAACAGCTCAGAACACCAAATGGCTAAAGATCAGAGAAAAAACAGAAACAACAGAAGTCAAGGAGATATGACTCCAACAAAACACGACTATGCAAGTACAGAGAGCTATGACCACCTGACCACAGCTGAAACACATGAAAACGAGAACAATTCTACATTATGGAAAGTGATAGAGTCCTTTCAAGAAGAATTTAAATCTATGAAGGAATTCAAAGAAGCCACAATTTCACCAGCTAAAGCAACGGATAATACCTTTGAGAGCTCCAAGCAAAAGTGGCCCACTTGAATAGGAAAAAGACAGGACAGTGAAAGATTTCCAGGCAAAGACAAGCAAATTGGAGCAGGAAATGTACAAAATGAATAAAATCATTCAAGACATGAAAATGGAAATGGAAAAAATAAAGAAAACACAGTCAGAGTTAAGGGAGGAAATGGAGAATCAAGAGAAGAGAACAGGAACTACAGATATGAATATCAAAAACAGGAGATGGAAGACAGGATCTCAGGCATGGAAGATTCGATGGAAGAAATAAGTACAACATCCAAAGAAAATGAGAAAGCCAAATAAAACTCTCACCCATAACATCCAAGAAATCAAGGACTCAATGAAAAGATAGAACCTAAGAATTATAGGCATAGAGGAAAGAGAAGACTCCTGATTCCAAGGTCCAGGAAATATCTTCAACAAAATCATAGAAGAAAACTTCCCAAACCTAAAGGAAGAGATGCCAATAAAAATCCAAGAGGCTTACAGAACACCAAACAGATTAGATCAGAAAAGAAACTCCTCTTGTCACATAATAATTGAAACTCCAAATGTACAGAACAAAGAAAGATTATTAAAAGCTGTAAGAGAAAAAGGTCAAGTAACATATAATGGCAGACCCAACAGAATTACACCTGACTTCTCCTCAGAAACTTTAAAACTAGATGGGCCTGGACAGATATCCTACAAGCCCTGAGAGAACATAGGTGCCCAGCCAGACTACTACACCCAGAAAAACTCTCTATCAACACAGATGGAGAAAACAAGATATTCCATGACAAAATCAAAATTAAACAATATCTACCCACAAACCCAGCCCCACAGAAGACCCTAGATGGAAAATTCCAACCCAGAGAAGATAACTACACCCAAGAAAACAGAGGAAACAGAAAACTCCACAGCAACTAAACCAAAAGAAACACAAGACAACCAGCTATACCAAAATAATGGGAAATAACAACCCCTGGTCACTAATATCCATCAACATCAATGGAATCAACTCCCCAATAAAAAGACACAGATTGACAGATTGGATCCACAAACAAGACCCATCATTTTGCTGCAAAAAAGAAACACATTTAACTTACAAAGATAGACACTATCTCACAGTAAAGGGCTGGGAAAGGTTTTCCAAGCAAATGGACCGAGGAAGCAAGCTGGAGTAGCCATCCTAATATCAAACAAAATAGACTTCCAACTGAAATTGATAAAGAGAAGCGTATTACATACCCATTAAAGGAAATATTCATCAAGAGGACATCTCAATATTGAACATCTATGCTCCAAATATAAAGGCACCTACATTTGTGAAAGAAACTCTCCTAAAACTTAAATTGCACATCGATCCCCACACATTAGTAGTGGGAGACTTCAACATCCAATTCACAACAATGGACAGATCATCAAGACAAAAGCCAAACAGAAATAATGAGTCTAACAGAGCTCAGGAACCAAATGGACCTAACAGATATCTACAGAACATTTCACCCAAACACAAAAGAATACACCTTCTTCTCAGCACCACATGGAACCTTCTCCAAAATAGACCATATAGTTGGACACAAAGATAGCCTCAACAGATACAAGAAAACTGAAATAACCCCTTGTATCTTATCACACCACCATGGAATAAAGCTGGACTTCAACAACAAAAGAATCAACAGAAAGCCTACACACACATGGAAATTGAACAACTCTTTACTAGAGGACCACTGGGTCAAGGAAGAAATAAAGAAGGAAATCAAAGTCTTCTTAAAATCCAATGAAAATGAAGGCACAACATGCCCAAACCTATGGGACACAATCAAAGCTGTGCTACAAGGAAAGTTCATAGCACTAAGTGCCTTCAAAAAGAAAATTGTGACAGCTCATATTAGCAAATTAACAGCTAAACTGGGTGAATTGGAAAAAAAGAAGCAAACACTCCCAAGAGGAGCAGAAGGCAGGAGATCATCAAACTTAGGGCTGAAATCAACAACTTAGAAACAAAAAGAACTATACAAAGAATCAATGAAACCAAGAGTTGGCTCTTCGAGAAAATCAACAAAATAGACAGACCCTTAGCCAAATTAACTAAAAGGCAGAGGGGAAAGACCCAAATCGACACATTCAGAAATGAAAAGGGAGAAATAACAACAGACATTGAAGAAATCCAGAGATTATTTGGGTCCTACTTTAAAAATTTATACTCCACCAAATTTGAAAACTTAAGTGAAATGGACAATTTTCTTGATAGATTCCACCTACCAAAGCTAAATCAAGATCAGGTTAACAGATTAAACAGTCCTATAACCCTTAAGTAAGTAGAAACAGTCATTATAAATCTCCCAACCAAAAAGCCCAGGGCCAGATGGTTTCAGCACAGAATTCTACCGGACCTTCAAAGAAGAGCTAACACCAATACTCTTCAAACTATTTCACCAAATAGAATCAGAAAGAACACTGCCAAACTCATTCTATGTGGCCACAGTCACCCTGATTCCTAAACCACACAAAGACCGAACAAAGAAAGAGAACTTTAGACCAACTTCCTCATGAACATTGATGCAAAAATACTTAATAAAATACTAGCAAACTGAATTCAAGAACACATCAAAAGTATCATACACCATGATCAAGTAGGCTTCATCCCAGGAATACAGGGATGGTTCAACATATGAAAGTCTATCAACATCATTCACCATATAAACAAGATGAAGGAAAAAAAAACCACATGATAATCTCGCTAGATGCAGAAAAAGAATTTGACAAAATCCAACACCCCTTCATGCTAAAGGTTCTGGAAAGAATGGGCATACAAGGACCAAACCTAGAAATAATAAAGCTAATATACAGCAAGTCAGTGGCCAACATCAAATTAAATGGAGAGAAGCTTGAAGCATTTCCTCTAAACTCAGGGACAAGACAAGGATGCCTACTTTCACCATATCTCTTCAATATAGTAGTTGATGTTCTTACTAGAACAATAAGACAACTAAAGGAGATCAAGGGGATACAAATTGGAAACGAAGAATTCAAATTATCCCTATTTGCAGACGATGTGATAGTATACATAAGCGACCCCAAGAATTCCACCAGAGAATTCTTACAGCTAATAAACACCTTCAGCAAGGTGGCTGGATAGAAAATTAATTCAAAAAAATCAGAAGCCCTTCTTTATACAACAAACAAATGGGCTGAGAAAGAAATAAGGGAAACAAACCCCATCACAATAGCCACAAACAATATAAAATACCTGGGGTAACTCTAACCAAGCAAGTAAAGGACCTGTACAACAAGAACTTCAAGCCCTTGAAGAAAGAATTGGAAGAGGCCTTTAGAAGATGGAAAGATCTCCCATGCTCATGGATAGGTAGGATCAACATAATAAAAATGGCTATCCTACCAAAAGCAATATATAGATTCAATGCAATTCCTATCAAAATACCAACACAATTCTTTATAGACCTGGAAAAAGCTATTCTCAATTTCATATGGAAAAACAAAAAACCCAGAATAGCTAAATCAATCCTGTACAATAAAAAACATCTGGAGGTATCACCATCCCAGATTTCAAGCTGTACTACAGAGCAATAGTAGTAAAAACAGCATGGTACTGGTATAGAAACAGACCAGTACATCAATGGAATCGAATTGAAGACCCAGAAATGGACCCACACACCTATGGCCACCTAATTTTTGACAAAGAAGCCAAACCCACACAATGGAAAAAGGACAGCATCTTCAACAAATGGTGCTGGTCCAATTGGATGTTCACTTGTAAAAGAATGAAATTAGGCCCATACTTATCACCTTGTACAAAACTTAAGTCCAAGTGGATCAAAGACCTTAACATAAGCCCGGTCACACTAATTCTACTAGAAGAGAAAGTGGGAAAAACCCTCAAAATCATTGGCAGTGGTGACAACTTCCTGAACAGAACACCAACAGCTCAGGACCTAAGACCAACAATCAACAAACGGGACCTCATGAAACTGAAAAGCTTCTGTAAGTCAAAGGACACTGTCATTCGAACAAAATGGCAGTCTACAGATTGGGAAAAAATCTTCACCAACCCCACATCTGACAAAGGGCTAGTATCCAAATTTTACAAAGAACACAAGAAATTATATGCCAAGAAAACAAATAATCCAATTAAAAAATGGGGGAAAGAGCTAAACAGAGAATTCACAAAGGAGGAATTCCTAAAGGCTGAGAGACACTTGAAGAACTGCTCAACATCCTTAATCATCAGAGAAATGCAACTCAAGATGACTCTGAGATTCCATCTCACACCTGTCAGAATGGCTAAGATCAAAAGCTTAAATGACAGCACATGCTGGTGAGGGTGTGGAGAAAGGAGAACCCTCCTCAATTGCTGGTGGGAGTACAGACTTGTGAACCACTATGAAAATCAGTCTGGAGATATCTTAGAAAACTTGGAATAGCTTTGTCTCAGGACCCAGCCATACCACATCTGGATATACATCCAAATGACTCCTCACTGAATCACAAGGAAGTTTCCTTATCTATGTTCATAGCAGCCTTATTTGTAATTGCTAAAACTGGAAACAACCCCAATGTCCCTCAACCAAAGAATGCATTAAAAAATTGTGGTACATCTACACAATGGAATACTACTCAGCTATCAGAAACAATGAAATTATGCAATTTTCAGCCAAATGGATGTAACTAGTGAAGCTCATCCTGAATGAGCTAACCCAGACTCAGAAGGATGCACATTGGATCTATTCACTTATAGTCGGATTTTAGCTATATAGTACAGGATATCTATACTACAACCAAGGCTCCAAAGGGAACATGGACATAGACTTCTTGTTTGTTTGTTTGTTTTTTTGTGTGTTTTTTTAGTTTTCTCTCCTTGGCAGTGAGACCTTTTTCACTGGTGGTATTGCCTTGTAAGCCCCCAGTGTATGAGGAGGCTTTTGGCACTCATATGACTTCTGACCTTGGGTTTGGAGTGGGAGGAATGGCATGGAAGGGATAGGGGGTAGTGGGTGGGAGGGAGGGGCTGGGAAGGGGGAAAGAGGACAATATGATGGAGATGTAACCTGAAGCAACAAATAAATAAATTAAAAGAAAGAAAGAAAACCAAATGAAAACAAAACAAAACAAACAAACAACAACAACAGAAAAACAAAACTGTGGTACATCTACACACAAAAGAATGAACTCTTATGGCTTGTATCTTCCTGTGGTCAGAGTAAGCATGACACTACATAAATAATTCACATATATTTTATGTATGTACGTATATGAATAGTCCTGGAGAGCAAACACATGATCTCATACATGAGGTATATTTTGCCTTCCTATTGTATTCTTAAAGTCTATCTCTTACTTTCCTACCAGTTTAAAAGGGGTCTGCTTTATTTTTTAATATTCAATATTTTTAACCTAGGACTGATGCAAAAGCCTACCTCACATGAGAGCCATATTAGTGGTGGATGTCTTTTTTCCTGCGTGCTTGTACATTCCAAGCTTACATGAATGATGCATGCTTCCCGAGGTGCGTCACTGAATACTTATCTTGAGCATGTTTATCTAGTATGTGTTATTTATAATGCACAAAATGAATATAACTTGGAAGTATTATTTAATAAGATGAGTCCAAATGTCTAATTTTCACAAATTATAAAGAAGATTTGGCAAAAACGTAATAAGATTCATCAAATATATAACAGGATGTATAGGTCTTAGTGTTGCCTTTGCCAAAGGAATTGTGCTAAAAAGCAGAACATGCACATACTTCTATTCCAGCATCTCCTCTGGAACTAGCTGAACAGGATATAATGTTTGCGCAGTTGATAAATATTCATATTTCCATAGTGGCTTTTACTTATGGAGAAACAATAAAAAAGCAGATAAGTCTTGCATATATGTGACAAAGAACCAGAAAACTATTAATGTACTTGTTAAAAAGAACTGTATTTGTTAAATAATACAGACGGCCATAAAAAGTGAATATAATTTTTTTTGAAGCACAAATTTTATTTTAGAATTTCTAGGATTTTAAAACATTCAATTTATATAGTTTTGGGGTTCCTTAAAAATATAAACTATAATAGGAGTGATGAGTTCTACTTATCTCAGAGCCTAATAGTCACATTTAAGATGTACTTCTGTTCTTTCAGGGATGGGGTATCATTTCATACCCCATATTCTACTTATCCACAAATCTTATAGTATTTTCCAGTATACTCTCCCTATGGAAGCTTTCAGCACTGGGTTGGATAATGTGTTTAGGGAAAGAGCAAATGAACTGAGCACGAGATTTAGAAAAAAAAAATGGTTCTCCGTTGGATCATCATTTTAGGGAGGTTTGATAGATTTGTTTATGAAATTTGCAGTGGCTTCTTCAGAACCACTGCTCATCCTTGTGCAGTGGTTAATTTCAGTAGATACAACCAAGAAGGTTGAGCCCTTCCAGTTACCTTTGCCAGATCCACTAGGGTGTTTGCTTGATCATTTAGCTTCCTCTGTTCCATCTTCACACTTCTTAATCTAAAAAACAGAACCTGAAGTTAGAAAGGTTCTCTTGTTTCTCTGGCTATGTTACTGCTTTTAAAGGGCATGCACAAAATCCACAAGAGCAAATAACTGCATGGATAATGCCTCGAATATTTGGGGGCGGGGGTAAAGTCCACACTGGTTATGTATCCAGTACAATGAGAAGCATGCTTCCTCAACACCGCAAAAAAGAAAGGAGAGCAAGAGATGAAATGTCCTCAGGACAACTATGTACCAGGTAAGTTGAATTCAGGAAGACTCATAAGGATTTAACCATATGAGGAAAAGCCAAAACATTCCTTAAAGCCCCAGTATCATGACAAGTAGACATAGGAAGAAATATGCAAAGTAACTGGGAGTTCATCATGTTGGAGCAATGAACACCTTCCTATGCCTAAGTGGCTAGATACAGGTATTAACCCTGTTTAGTCTGAAATGAATTGGGTTAGGCATTTGAACCTGATGAAAACACAGTGATAAGTGAGATTCTTGTTAACAAAAACCACTTTTATTCAACCAGCAGCACAATAACTCAAAATATGTAATTTTCTTACTCTAATTCTTTTGGTTTTACCTTAAACTGACATTGAATTTGAACAAAGGCCAGACTGCTTCTTTGGGAGAATCTCTTTTAGCTTTTATTATAGTTTTTTCTCTTTTTAATGAAAAATATCTGGTGAGTAGAATTTCTTTTTTTTTTTTTTTTAAGGTTACTTTTAGTTAATTTAAAATGTCATTGCTTGCATTTGATTGATGGTCACAAGGCCACTCTTTTAAAAAGCCATCTTTTTCTAAATGAAAATAGTTACTGTTCTTTCACTTATTTATTGTAGTACCCCAATAAACATTTATTACATGATTATTGTGTTAAAGAAATTAAGACTTTACAAGAGAAAGGTAGGTTACTATTCTGTAAGACACTATTCAAAGCCTGACTCTAACCAAAAATAAATAAATAAATAATAAATAAAAATCAGTACCTCTGATATATTTTGTGACAAAGGAAAAAAAGAAAATCCATGCTAAACTCAGTTTGGTTTTTATAATGAATCATTTACTAAGTATGGCTTCAATGAGTAAAGACACTATTTTATATTATTTAATTTAAATAGTATATAACTATATAAGAGAAATAAAAACTCACAGGGCAAGATTTTACTGCCTAAGAGATTTTCCTAATGTGTTTACAGCACTTAGTGATTTTGTCTTGCACCTAGGACAGCCAGCATGTAGCTGAATCTGTTCCACAGTGAAGACAGTTCCTGCCAGCTAAGAGTCAAAATGCCATACACCTGTAAAATAGTCTTAAGCAATCTAAAATGGTTCAGACTTGTCTATTCATTGCTGTTTGTTCATTAGAAACTTGGAATCAATGTAGCTGGCTCCTTTTGATGTTATCGTAGAGATAGAGTAAATTCTAATCTGAAAGAGACCTACAAACACATATTTAAATCCAATATACAGTTGACAGAGTTTTCTCTAAGCATCAAGAAAGATTAAAACTCTTGAATTTTAGCTTTTAAAAGCCAGCAAAAATCAAGTGAAAAACATCCTGACCATCTGTGGATCAGTGAAGAGAAGTATGGCAGGGAAAGCTGCAATGTCAGCTGGGGACTCGACTCTCATTGACCCCGTTTTGACTTTGTTCCTTCAAGTATGGAATGAAGTTTTAGATTAGGGTCATCCTTGAGTGCTGGAGATGTCATAAATGACTTTAAGTAACACCCAAATAAGACCTTAACACTAAAACATATGGAAAGACAGCTTTTCACTTTAACTATCATGAACATCTGGATTATTTCAAGAAAAAAAAAGTGTAAGGGAGGTCCCATCCTGTCTCTAGCTCCTGACACCTGCTCAAAATATTTTTCATAGAAAAGGGGTAGATCTTGCTCCAGAGCTTTCTAGCCTATGACTAGAATTCAATACCGGGATTAAAATTGCCAGTTGATGCCACCTTTACTTATTACTGTGAATATTATCTTTTATGACAGGGACTTACATCAAGTTTTCCAATAAAATTTAATAATGGCTAGAGTTGAGAGCTCTGGGTCAGATACCTCCAGCCATCTATGAGTAAACAGAGTCTTGAAATTATCAAATCAAGAGGCAGTGGAAAGAGGTGGTTGTTTAGGTAAAGTGAAAACTTTTACAAAAGCAGTGGAGCGTGGTGTCCTTCTGCTCAATTTCTGAGCTATGTCTGACAGTAGAATTTTGCCCGTGGTATTTATTATTAATCTAGAAGGCTGACATACAGTAGCCCTGATTGGAATTCCATTAGCTCTTAGAACTTAAATCAGTGGTCTTGACCTCTGAGCTGCCTGTGGTATGGGATTGGTTTCTTAGACTACCTGGGAGGTACAAGAACAGACAGAGAAACCCTGCTCAAGCTGCAGCTGCCAGAATAAAAGGTAACATGCACATGTATAGTACACTTTTTTTTCCCACAAGAAGATTAAGAAACAGATGTTGATTTCTTCCTTGTGAACTTCACTTATCACAGGAAAATATCATGATTTTGGATCACATTTCCATAGCAGCAATCAGACTACCAAAATTCACAAATAAAGGATCTGCTGGGTGCATGCAGCCAGTAGAAAATTCCGCACATGTTGAAAGGAACAGCTCACACAAACTTACTTCCGAGCTCTATTTTCATTTTGTTGAAATAAAAAGACAAAACAAAAGAAAAGAAACTGTAAAGTATTCTGGAACACAAAAATAACATAATGGGGTGTTCAGTTGTGCACAGGGGGCTCGATTCATCAGCTGGAAGACTCTGTGGGATCTTGGCATTGGTGGGCACTATTCAATTCATCACCATCCTTTGTTGCCACTATACTCTGCCTACCTGAAAGCACTTGGCTCCCTCTTAAACCAGAGGTCAGAAGGAAGAACGTGCATAATGTCATGTTGGCCTCTTCATACTTTGTGTTCAGGGAATAATAGGAAACACTGGCTTAGAGTGATATGTGTAATGATTCTTTTGCAGGGTGAGCATATATTTTCTATATCTGGGCTATTCAAAATCCCCTCTAATATAAATTATGCGCATTAGATTTTTTGGCTCTAGACAAATTCCTGTTGATTGATGGATCCATGGTTGAGATAGAAGAATGAAAAAGTCAAAGCTGCTATCAGAAAAAGGGTTCAAAGTTAGAGAGAGAACACCTCATGGCATTGAGTAACAATTCAAAAAGACAAACATGTTACTGAAAAGAGGGCACTGGCCTAGGGAGTTTAGCATCATCAGAGGTTAGAGAGGTCACAAACTGGGAAAGAGGCCATAAAGTATGGAAAAGAGAAAGAGCTGAGCTAGAGGGGGCTGGCAGAAGAGGAGAAGCTGCGAAAATTGCTCTCAGGGAGAATCAGAGAGGAGCAAAAGGCACACAAGTTCTAGCAAATGACTTGCGAGTTTTTGTCCAGTGAGGAAGGTCTGCTTCATGCCATGCTGGCAGATGATGCTAAGAACCCCTGAATCTGAACAGTGGGCAGGGAAGGCCTGGCCCTGAGGAATCGAGCCCTGTGTGCTGTCTGTCATGACGTCACTCCACAACTCTCAATATGAAGTTAACATGACAAATGATTATGCACCAGTAGAATCACTGAGACAAACCCAGCCCTTGTAAATAAACATAACTCAGCTGCAGTTGTTCATAAGCCTTAAGTATTCCCCACAGCAAAGGAAACCCAGTAACCCCCAAACTAACATAAAACAATTCTGGACATAATTGAATTGCACCGAACTCATCTGCTTTGGATGCACACATTGTGTTTTGTTTTTTTTTTTTAAAGGCAAGAAAAGGATGAGAATGGGAAATGTCTGATGGAATTAGAAGAATAACAAGGGGCTTCAACCACACTATCCAGAGAAGTCCATTGCAGAACTCCATATAAGCTCCTCCCATGTGTCCTTCTGATCAGGCTGATAGATATGCCTAATAGGACAGACTTTCCAAGTTCTTTTCATAAAAATCACCTTCCTTCTATACAGAATTTTAAAATAATATTTTGTTAATAACGAAACTTACAGCAAAGCTAAAAGATTTTGCAGTGAATAAACAGCCGTGTATTATGTACTTGCAACTCAAAGCACATGAGAAAATAAACAGCCACCACATCCACACAGTTACAGGACTGCACTACAAACTCTGTTGGAACATGCTTTGTATTTTTATTTGAGAATTACCAAAAAGGCAAAACAAATATGTCTGTATTTTAGGTATTTTCCGTGATAGGCACACAAAATCCTGGGGTAAGTAGGAAGTATGTTAGGACACATGGATACTTATTCCTACTTTATCTCATGCCCTTTACTTTTGGATGTACCTTCTGATAACCAGAAAAGGAAGTTTTCTATCATACTCAAACAACATAGACTACCATGATTTGCAGTGACTGCTATAGTAATGTTGGGTTATTGTGGTGAGTGTCTTTAGAGGGTGCAGTTTCTCTAATGGACTCTTTCCAAATGAGTCTTTTGGGAAAGTGGCTATCTAGATGGGCCCGGGGAACCCAGAGGAAGAATATGAGTATCTCTCTTGGGACTTCATTCTCTTGCACAGAGAATGAAAGAAACACCACCATCTGGGCTGGCAGTCCTGGGTTGGCCCTGGGTCAGCAAAGCAGTTGAGCTCCAAGGAGCAAGCTCCTGCTTTGTGAGCCAGCTCTAATATCATTCTCCTCTCTATGTTTGCCCCTGACTTTAAAAAGAATAATTTTAAATTTGTAGTCTTGTCGTTTCCTTACAAAAGGAGGAGAAAAACAGTTGTGTGCCCTAGTATAGTCATAGAGTTAGAGGAGAGATACCGTCCCCATCTTAGGAAAGTGTGTGGGTGGCAATAAGGAGCAGGAGTGAGTGGCTGCAAGCAGTAATGATAAACTGTTCTGCCATATGTGCAGAGCTGCCTCTATTTTAATCCTGGAGTTCCTTGGGATTTATTTTGACTAACAGGAGGCTTCAATTCCCATAGAAGTATGCACATGAGCATCACTGTAAGCAAATCATAGATTTGCTAGCATATTTTAATATCCTCATTAAGTAGGGTAGAGGGTAGACCAGTGGAGGTTAGAAGACAAAAGTCTATGGAGTCCTCACAGAAGCTAGCAGTCCCATTTTCTCTATGAATTAATTAAAGACGTAAAATAAAAAAACCCAGACTCAACAGCTTTCTTGTCTGTTGTACTGGCTGGGCCTGAGAAAGCCAATCTCGTAGCACAGGTAAAGCCCTAATATTTACCCAGCTTCCCATTATGACCCTGGCATGTTTCACAAGGAAACCCACTTTACTGAGCCACAAATGTGACCATCAAGAAAGGGCATTAAAACTAAGTCTGTTTGGTGTCACAGTCGATACCCACGTGATAACACTTACAGTGAAGGTGCTGGCAGCCTGGAGAGAAAGATCTGTTTCCCATAATCATTGGGTCTTATGAGGTACAGACTGCTATCTTAAAAGACTCTAGTAATTATATAACAAAGACACACATAAAGGGCTTTATATCAATTGAATAAAAGTAACGCAATAAGAGACTACTGAACAATACCAACTTTAAGCTCTATAGTGAACATACAGAGTACAGATAACTTCCAACTTTCTGATTAAGAAGTCATTGAATATTGCAGAATTATGACAATTCAATATACTATGTCATGTTAAGATGTTTGCTAGCATTTAAAAAATCGATATGGATCATATAATGTTAAGTTTTTCCTTAAGATTCTGCAGTGAAATACAAGCTGAACATTTCAGGTCAAAACATATAAATAAGTACACTAATCAAATACAATTCTAACAGAAAGTATGGCCTTCAAAGAGAAAGGTATTTTGATTAAAACACATGATTTTCAGCCATAAAGGGAACTAAACTTTTGTCTGGAGTTCAGTATTAGATTCTCAGATGTCCCCAGCAAGCAAACATGACAGTGTCCTCACTTTGCCTCCCTCACAAAGGAAGGACCAGCAGGCATAAGAATCAAAAGCCAAGGCTAAGAAGAAAGAACGAGATGGCAAGGAAAATAGGTACTTACTGATGAATAGCTTGCAAGAATTTCCGTTGATGCTTTCTTACTTTTGCGTGGTCGATCTTTTTCACTAGCTTTGTGTTTTTGTAGATTAACCACGTTTCCCTGAGTACATTGGCGGCTGCGTTTTTCACCTGTTTAGAAAAACACAAGAAAAGCAGTTGCTACATCCTAAAGCTGGTTCCATGTACTCACTCAAGGCTGCATTTTTCATCCTGAGAATCACAGTAAACTGGAGCTTTAGAAACTGATCCTCAAAAGAGTATCTATCTGGTATAACTGCCTTCATACAAATATTTATGCCTGCTGGGAACATTTGAATGAAATATTAGGGAGATAATACTGCTCCCTTCTGTACTGCAGTCTATCTGCTCTAATAAGAAACTACATTTTTGTTCAACATCTTGTTTAAAGAGAACTGAGTGTCCCCTCCAGAGGAGTGGGATGGAAAGGTTAGGGGGTAGAAGGTGGGAGGGTGGGACTGGGAGGGGTGGAAAGAGGACACTATGATGGAGATGTAACCTGAGGCAATAAATAAATAAATTTAAAAAAAGAGAGAACTCAGAGATGTTAGTTTTTCCCCTTACACCATAATGTTTCTCTCCATATTCTCTATCTCCCCAGAGAAGGGCCAAATGCCAAACGCCAAGGTTAAGTCTTGTCTTTTGCAAGCTTCTCTCTGCTGTGCAGTTCAGCCAGGGCATGTTTCCATGGCGGGATGTGTGAGTTCACCCCATTCACATAAGCTCCCAAAGTAACAGTGGTTTATTTGCTTGTTAGCACACTTTCACCTATAGGGTTGTTATCATAATTTCCTGGGAAAATTGAATATGTTGCATTTCAAATAGATGGATAGATATGAAAGATGCAATGGCTGCACCTCATGAAGGCTGGGCATCTTATCTAATTACCTGCTTTCTTGATTGAAATTTCCAAAGGCCCTGGGAACTGTTAGAGGACTAGCCAGGATAGATTTCCTCTGCCTACCTTTGCTATGGGACCTAGAAAGATAGGGCTTCTCCAGCTAATTGACTAGTTACTTATCCTAAAAAGTTTTTCCATTTAATGCCCTTAAGTGAAGAAAACCCCAGGCTGGTAGGGTGCAGGGTGGAGAAAGACACCTCAGGATAGGTAGTGTTGGAGGGAAGAGTAGAATACAAGTAAGATTGACAAATGGGTCTTGAGTCCTAGAGTCTACAATGACCAAGTCAGGTGCAGTACCTAGTGAGCCTGTTGGAGTTTAATTTTCTCCAACATGAGAGTGTTAGAGATGGTGAGTACTAATGTCCTGTTATTTCTTATGTTTGCAATAAGAAGCTACCATAGATTTACACTATAACGATGGTGGTAAGTTTGGCTTTCTACTTTGCAAAGAAATGTCACATTTCAGAATTAATGGTCTGAAACCTTTCTTCTCGAGTGAAATTGTATTGCCCAAATCCATTTTAAGAAAATGACTGGTTCCTTCCAGAGAGAGTGCATTTCCTCCAAATAGGTATCAGACTCCCATAGAATGTCTCTCAAACTAGGAAAACAGCAGGAAGAGATGCTGAGTATGGCAGTGACAAAGTACGGTAGTCAAAGTCACACCCACCCTCCCGGCTGGGACACGACCCTACATTCCACACAGGAACTGATTTTGTGTAGATTCTCATCTACAAAGTAAAAGCTTCAAATTACTTTAAAATTCTACAAACTTTTGAAAAGGGTGGCTTCCTGTTTCTTGGATGCATTTTAAATGACGATTTCCTGTTGGGATTGTAGGGGAACAGGGACTCTCAATTAAGGGAAGTGTGGGTGGGTGATGCCCTGAAATCCTTATGCTCAGGATCTGTGTTCCCTAAGTGGTCGTTGTAGCTGACAGGCTTAAATGAAATGAAACCCAGACATTTCCTTTAAAACTTTTTTGAAGCATGTGAATTGAATTTAAAATATATTCTCTCTTATTCCCTAATGAAGTCTTTAAAACACATTACTGCTTCAAATGTTACTGTTCAGCATGTAGTCTATATAACAATATGTGCCAGAATTATACAACAAAACAAAATTCCAAATTCTGTCTGTGACTGAGATTTTTCCACTCATGGGTCTTCTTGTCCTTGTTAGGGTTGAGAGAAATGGGACAATAGGCAGACTGGTTGAACGCACGTGGGGGAACTGGGCAAAACTGATGCTCAAATTTCCAAGGGCCCAGAGAACAGCAAGTGTCAATATTCCCTGTCAAGCAGGAATTTGATTTGGAGGGACCTCTTCCTTCAGGAAGATATGTGCTATATTGTCAAATTATATAGCCTTTGGCTCTCTGCCCTCCTCCCTGGGTTTTTATGAAGCCTTAACGGCAGGCATCAAAGATCATGCCACTAATCACTGTCCCTTTCTAGTTAAGTGCTTTGGGCATTGCTGGTGTTAAACACATCTGTGGTGTTAAGTGGGCATTACTGGATGTATAATTTATATATGAATATCTAATCATGAACTAATATATAAATATATAAAATATGTCATGTATTGTCATATATGATATGACCTCCCCAAAAGATTCTTGTGATTAAAAACAGTATTGAGATGTACAGAACAGCTTGAAGCTGTAAGTACATCGATGATTCAACTAACACTGGATTATCTCCCAGCTGTGATATGTGATATACTGTGATGCTGGGTATGAAGAATGCACAAGTACATGTAAAAGTTGCAATGCAGTCAATGTGTTTTACGAAGCTCTTTGTTTGCCAAGAGGAAATCCAGCAGTTCTCCAGTCATTTAAGAGGGCTATGGACACACTTTGTTGGACATGTGTTTACCTAGCATATAGCAGGCTCCATGCTAGATCCCCAGGACTGAAAAAGTGGAAAATACCTAAATAAGGAGAGTGAGGGGAAAGATCTCCATGACAGTTGTTTCCTCCCCACTGAGGGCCTTGCACCTCATCCCAACATATGCTAAACCAAAGGAAAGTAGAAATGTTTTGTTTTCTCTGTCTTCCTAATGTTCATGTTTAATTGAAATCCTACATTGGAAAAAAACTTGAAAGGTATGCTAAAAACCAGTTATTTGGCAACTACACAAAGAAAGGCTATAAGAGAAGTGGTGGCGGTGGCAATAAGCCCTATCCAGACACCTTTATATGACTTTCCAAAGTGTAAAGGCCACCCAGAGTTACATTGCTGCTTCACAGATAATTTAAAAAAAAAAAAACTATGAATGATAAGATAAAATGTTAAGTTTCGCACTGCCTTAATTTTGATGCAGAACTGGGCATCAAAAACCCCTTATGATGGTGCTTTGAGAATAGGCAAAACACTTACAGCAGATGAATTGTTAAATGAAACTTTATATAATCCTATATGATATAAAGAAGCTTTTTAACAGTCACTACTAACCATCTGTCATTACTTATATTTTTTCCTTGATTATTAACAACTTTGTGTCATTTTAAACTCTGATTTCATTTTTCTTCTCTCCTCTGAAGCCTTTTATGTATGTATGTATGTATGTATGTATGTATGTATGTATGTATGTATGTATGTATGTATATATGTACGTATGTTCACATGACTGTGGAGCACGCATGTACACATCACGTGTCTTCCTCAGTCCTTTCTTCAGCTTGTGTTTTGAGGTCGGGTATTACACTGAACCTGGACCTTCTTAATTAGGCTACAGCTGGCAGACTGGGGTGACTAGCTTGTAAGCCCCAGTGATCCTCCTCATTGCCTCTGCTTCCTCAGCCCTGGAACTACAGGTACACAATGCATGCTCAGATTTTTGCAAAAGTTCTGGGTAAACAAACCCGGATCCTCACGCTTGCACAATGGGCATTTTCCTAACTGAGGGGTCTCCCTAGAAGCCAAGTGTAAAGCAACCAGTGTGTCTTCTGCTGAGGTGAGGGTGGGATTCTCGGCTCTGGCTCCCCTCCCAGGTTCCAGAACAGGTATCTGAGAGGTAGGAGAATGACATGATTCCTTTCATGTTTTAATTCAATGGCCTGGGTAGCCTATGAACAAGCTGTGAGTAGTGAATCATCTGGAAACTTTGTTAACAGAGATGCTGAAGACAGAGCGGTGCAACCATGTGAATGTATCATGACAGATCTTACTGGTGTTTGTAAATACCACCCGTGCCTATTAACATGTATTATTATTCTCCATAGTATGTTCATATAGTAAGTGTTAAGAGTTAAAAATTCAGTTAGAGTCCTCGCATTTGCTTGTTTTCCAAGTTTCTTTGCAACACAAAGTATTCCCAAAAAATGCAGTGTGTCAAATAGTTTGATCCTGTAAGGTGATAGACTATCTACCAAATAGCTGGTCCTGTCTTTTGTGTACATATGGTGCCTGCATGTGAAGATGCACTTGTAGAGGTCAGAGCAGGACATCTGGTGTCTTCCTTTCTCATTCTGCACATTATTCCTCTGGAGACCCTATTAGAAGCTCATATTTTTGGCTAGTATGCCTGGCCAGCAAGCTCACTCTAGCGATCCACCTGTATCTGCCACCAGTGCTGGGGTTTCAGGCACTCACAGACAAACTTGATTTTTTATTTGGTCACTGGTGATCCTAACTTGGGTCTTCACACACACTTGCATAGCAAGAGCTCTTAGCCACCAAACCATCAGTCCAGTCTCTGCTTCTATCTTTCTAAACTAGGTAACATCTTTAATCTAGGTACATGTACTTCTTGGCTAATTTTCAATTCTAAAGGGTCATATAAATTTTTAAAGAATAAACTCTCTCAATGCTAGTACACAATGAATAGTGTGTTTTCTTTGACTAATGTAGTTATACAGAGAAAGGATATTTGTATAAAATCATTCCCCTGAAAATTTGTACATAGTGAATAATTTTCAATGCTATTATTTGTATCAATAAGACACATACTGAGAAGCTTGAAAACTGCAATGTACTCCTGGGATAATATTCTTTCAACATTCAAATTGCTTTTTCTTTAGAGTCATGTTCAGATTTCAGAATATTTATGACTATTTCCCCTGCTAACAATTGAAGAAAAAAATTTCTCTCCTACAGAGTGTGTGAGAGGATACTTGTATTTCAACAATATATAGTGCTCTTGGGTTTGTACTTTAGTCTCTCAACACACACACATATATATATATTTACTATTTATTTATAAATATTTAATATTATATATTTACACACTCTTAGCTTCCTTCAGAAATCATTGAAGGTTTTGAAATTAGTACTTTAAAAAAGTTAAAATTTTATATGGATTCCACTTAAAAATTCCATGAACAACCAACTGAAACATATTCCAAGTAAATAATAGTGATTAAGTTGATGACTTTGCATAAAATCTTGAATAGACGAATATTAGATGGCTTGTTCACATATTGTGCCAAGCACATACTAAGTATCACAAAGTATAAATTTATGCTTTATTCTACTGACATTTTAACATGTATACTTTTACCTAACAACACTGGCTATGAAACTTAATTGGTCAACAAACTGGCTTGCTGAGAGACTCACAAAATATTGCAAACTAGTTCCACTTTTAAATAGTAATGAGATAACATTATTAAAGCCAAAAAGTATCTTGTTGAATGTGAGTTTTGAAATTTGAACAACCTTTTAGTAAAGAAACATCTGGCGAACATTATGACTCCCTCTGCAAAATTATCTCCACAGTAGTGCTGACTTAATACCTGAGAAAAGTATAACACTTATTATGAGATAGCAAGGGTTATAAAAGGCCTTATAGAAATACTCCTTAAATACAGTAAAGCTTGTGACTCTTGTCACCAGCTCTGCCAAGGCAGAACTGAGATGCACAAAACATGGAATGACTCTTGGATTGCTTATGAACTAATAACAATACATGGAGATGTATTTTCATTTCTAGATCTCTGAAAAGAAACATAACCCCAAGCACCCATTTAGCCTTTCACCTACCTCTTTTCTCCAATCTTCACTTTAGAAATGTTCACAATTAGTGAGGATGGAAATAGGATTCAAAAAAAAAAAAAGAAAAAAAAAAGAGGAAACTGGGGAGAAACAAAGGGGATTCAGGACCTAGGGGTGGGGAGATGGCTGACAGGGGGGAGGGGCACACAAAGGTGCCTTCTGTGTAAGCCTTGCAAATTGAGTTCCAACTCAGGAGCCTACATGAAGTTGGAAAAAGAGAACTCACTCCACAGTACTGTTCTCTGACCTCCACATATACACCACAGTACATGTGGTGTTCTCTGTAATAATATATAAAAATTATAATTAAAAAGATATGTTGAGGAGGCAAAGCCAGGCTAAAAATAACATGGAACTTGGTGGCTCTGATCCCCTACTAGATGCTTGGCAGTACTGCTAAGCACTAGGGTCAGAAGCATGGGTAAGGCCACTGAAATTCAAGTTCCCCTTTTCATAACCAAAACTGTATAAATATGAATTTGCAGTGAAATAATTGCTGTATTGGAAGTACTTACCAAAGTTGCCTATTATCTCTGTTTTGAAATAGGGTCCTACTATGCTGGCCAGATAGGCTGCAGATGATCTTGTCTTCCCTTTGGCACAACATGGGGAGTGCAAGTACGCTTAGCTAAGAAGATCACTTTTGTGCTTAGAAGTTAAGAAAGAATAAGGAAAATACTGGAAGCTGTAACTTTATCTGAAAATTCTATTGATTCTTTTGTGGGCAGAGTTACTGAATGACAATGTATTAATTATCTCCATGTCAGCCTGATGGGATTCTACTTCGGGAAGCGAGGACTGCTACAAGATGTTACAAGATAATTTTTAGGTATTTTTGACTTTGGTATTTTGATGTTTCAAGTGACTATGCAAAAAGCTAAAAGTATAGTCTAATAAAAATATTTTTATTCTTTTCTAGCTTTCTACCTTGCTGTCATGACTACAAGCAGGCTGTCTAAGCTCTGTATGTCATGGTTTGCAAACTGTGTGGAACAGCTGTAACAAGGCTTCCGTCACGATCTTCCTGAAGATGAAGTAAGTTCACACAAGAGTCACACCTGGACGTAGCCAAGGTTGGGATTCTGTCAACAATGGTTATTGCTTTGGTTACTTCTAATAATTTCAGGGTCATCTTCCATCTGGATGCGATGGCATTTCTGACATCTCTGTGATGGTCTTTCCTTTAAGTCGTAGAAAGGACATTTATGTTTGTAAAATCTGTGTTTAGAACGCAGGCATGTTTACAGAAGCTCTGCACAATTTCTTTGAATCATCTTACCATAAAATTCCTATTTTCAAAAGTGTGTTCTTTTCTACCCAACCTAATATTGGTTACTGTGCTGAAATGTTGAGTATGTCCATTGTCTTGATTTATGAGATCTACTTTTATGTAAATACCAAGGTTCTGTAATTATACCTAATTGACCTGAAGTTAAGTAGTCCATTTGCAAAATGTGAGAAATGGAATCAATTTCAAGGATGTCTCTGTCTTCAATCTATGGAATCTCTGCTTCAGAAGTCTTAGTGAAAAGCAATGTTCCTGACATGGGATGCAGGGGGGTGTCTACTTACTCTTTTGGTCAGCTGAGTATCCATCATGAAATTGTGCACATGCTTTTCTGCTTTGGTAAGTTCTAGCTTTCTTGCCACTACGGCTACCACCAGGGCTGTGCAACCTGCACCCTAAAAGCAAGGAAAGAGGAAAATTCCAAGAATTAATGAATACTTTTGATCCCAACTGCATTAGAGGTTGTTTTGTATCAAACACATTAATTTTCTCAAGCAAAAAACAAAACCACAAAAATCAAGTATAAATCTTCCATAAGTATCACAGAAAAATATGTAGTTAACAATTGTAAGCAATGTTCCTTTAAGGTATAAAATCCTAGTTTGCCTATTTTTAAAACTAAAGCATAATAATGAATAAAACAAGATTTCCCCACAAGGAATAAATAGCTAAAAACCAACTTCCTGAATTTGGAGACATAAATTTTCTTTAAAAACAGGAAATCTGTTATACACCTATAATTATAAAGCATATTAAACAAATTAACATAAGTACATGGACTAGAAGTGATTTAAAAAACTAACAGTTCAAAAATCTTTTCTTGAGATGGAACCAGTAGGCTTTTAGGCAAGTGGGTGGCTCTACAACAGGAAGGAGAGCAGTAGATTGTTCATGTATACAGACTGTGACGGGAGTGTGACAAGGCTACAGAAGAACGTGGCAATGTGAGCTTGGACAAAACAGAACATGATGTTCAGAAAGCCAGGAGATGGCTTCATTTGGAGAAGCAATGATGTTGCCTTTTAAACCATAGTCCATTTAGCTTATCTCAGTCAAAGGAGTATGGGAGACACTGTGTGGTACCCCAAGAATTTAGAATTCTCTTTCTATGGTTAAGGTTCATTCAAACAGAGTTGTGAAGAGTGGAGGTGTCATCTTTGTGGAAACAGATCAGAACAATACACACACAGTTACATGCCACAGCCACTTCACTGGCCCGAGGCCCAGAAAACCTACTGGTAGGGAAGGAATCATGGCAGTGGCTGTAAAGGGAGGCCATAAATCTTAACAGAATCTCAGTCTTGAGAGGCAAGAGAGTAATAAAATGGTTAAGCCAATCTTCGTGTACAACTGACAGAAGAGAAAAAGACTGGGTGCATTAAGAAAACCAAGGAGCTAAGAAAGATATTACCTGCCAAAATAATAGCACTCCAGAGTTAGGATTAGGGCAGGGTTCTTTTCTTATCTTTCCAGGACATTAAAACCATCCATCTAAGGAATCCAGAGATGACTGGATAACTGATCCTTCTGAAGAAAAGGGTCCAGACACCAAAGAAGACAAGGCAAGTAGCCCAGATGATCCAGCCTCACAGACTGCCTCAACAGGTGTTTCCTCAAAAATTTACATCCAGAAA
The DNA here is from genome assembly GCA_907164525.1 of Lophiomys imhausi. Lineage (NCBI taxonomy): Eukaryota > Metazoa > Chordata > Mammalia > Rodentia > Muridae > Lophiomys > Lophiomys imhausi. The sequence goes on along the minus strand of CAJQZJ010032362.1, from coordinate 9,437,713 downwards.
AATTTTAAAACAGCTAGCTAAGATGGTCCAGCCTCACAGACTGTCCCAGCCAGGACTTCAGTAAAGCACTGAACTTTCCCACCCAATGTTCAGCTTCTGACTACAAACTTCTCAGGATTTTTAAATAGCTGAGCACAATAAGACTGAACAACAAATGTTACTATTAACTTGCTTAACCATTTTTTCCATTCTTATTTGGGCCCCTGAATAGGTTTCCTACATCCCAAATCAGCAGGAAGCAATTTTAAGAGAATGACAATCCATTCCCAGAAGGTGTGTGGGGGGGTGATTTTTTCCCCTTTTGGTCATTTGATGGGTTATAGATGTTTGTTGATACTTAGGGGCATTGGTTACAAGTTGTTAAATGGTCTTGTTAAACAAGGTTCAGGAGGTTAGACCCAGGGATTTGTCTCTTTTTCTTTCCTCTATCCTTCTTTCTTTCCCATGTGTGTGTGTCGGGGGCGGGGGAGATTTGAAAAGAAAACATGGGATATATACATGATATATGAATGGTAAAGAAAAAGAGGTAGATTATTGAAAATGCTCTTATATCTTTGTATATTGATACAAAATTAAGGTTATATTTGGTTACATTGGTAGAAATCTTTGGATATTGATACGAAATTAAGGTTGACACTTTCTAAAGTATTGTAACTTAAAAATTGCTTAAAAATGCAATGTGAAGTTTTGGCCTTTTGATAGCAACTGTCGCAAATTCTTTAGGATAATTAAGAAATACAAATTAATAGTCATTCCAATGTGTAATTTTGTTAGGTACTAGCATAGTGTATCACAGATGTTTTCTCAGTTAATCAGAAATCAAGTTGCTAAGAGACAAGCAACATTTGCTTATCCAAATATACAGAGATAGATAGGTGGTCTTCAAAAACCTCAAGAGATCTGTAGAATATGACATTCAAAGATATTTTCTTAACTCAAGATTTTTTTGATATTGAGACATGTCAGGTCCTGACAGCACCTCCCATTCTACTCCAAGTAGATGATGAGCAGCATCGAAGAATATCTATTTGGAGATGGGTAGATTAGTGGCAAGCTAGTCACTGGTCAAGAGAAAGCCTTTGTTTCAACTGTAGACACAACACTGTCCATAAAGGAAAAGGACAAAACTTGAAAGCAGGTAAGTCAACAGCCTAGCTCTGTCAAGACATGGTAGACAAGTCCTTCATAATTCCTGCTTTACAATTAATGTCTATGAGAGATACTGGGCCAAAAGTCTGAAAATATATGCTCCAAGAGGGAGCTGTTGGGGGGGAAAAGATATATCTTATATTTTTAAAAAGCAGATAGGAGGGTAAGGGGGATGAGGGTGGGAGGGTGGGACTGGGAGGGGGAGGAGGGTAGGGAATGTGATTGAGATCTAACTTGAAGAAATAAATAAATGTTGAAAAAAAAATCCAAACAGATGAGACACATAGTCAAACATCTCAGGTAGAGCTGTGGGAGTAGTAACAAGAGAGGGAGGAGGAATAGAGAAACCCAGAGGAGACAAGAACACCATATGAAGATCAACAGAACCAACCATCCTAGACCCACTTAGAGACTTACAAAGACTGAAACACTAAGAACAACAACAATAACAACAACAAAAGCATATACAGACAAGACCTGGGCCCTCTACACATATATAGATGATAGACAATTTGGCCTTCATACAGATCCCTTAGTAAATGAGGGATGAGGACAGTGTTTGTCATGGACTCTGCTGCCTGTTAGTGGAACATCTGGGCTGCCTTGCCAGTCACCAGAGCAAGAGGACACTCTTAGCCCTCATGTGACTGATGAACTGTGGGGGGTTGATATGTGAGGGCTTCTCTCATTGAGGAGAGGGGGAAGAGAGTGGGAATGTGGGACAGGTAGGGGGATGCAATCGAGATGTAACTCAAATAAATGAATCAAAAAATTAAAAAAAAAAAAGAAATCCAAGCAAGAGGTGCATACACAGGGAGATGGTACAATATTGGTGGTTCCCTCTGTACACCTGAATCTCAACTAGTTTCTAGTAACATTCCTTTGATGTTACTAGACATCAAAGTGATCCTAGGATAGATAAAGTCAGTCCAAAATCTCCACAAGGTAATATACTTTTCCTGATTACCAACAGATCTAAAAATCCCATGTTAAAATGACAAGTTGATGTCTTCACTATGTACTGGCCATCATGTTAAGTAAGTAACACTGAGGAATAATGGTTACAGACTTACTGCCCTCCTGTCTTTCTCCTACAATGCTCACTCTTGAGATCCACTGATTGAATGAACACATGCACACACCCTACATAGAGTTTTCAGCTTACAGTTTTATGTCAGGCCACATTCACAGCTACATTCTGTGGTCATGAGGAGCCTGTGGACCACAGGTTGGTTAAAATTTATTTGAAAAACATTTGAAGACATAACACAATATTTAAAAGGCAAGTTACATAATGATCTCACTTTTATTTTTAAATTGACCACACTGGGAAAGAAAAATAAAAAATGAAAAAAAGTGGAATGAAGTCCATTTTTAAGAAGAGGTTTTCTCAGGGTATTTTGGGTTTTAGTGACTTGTTTTGTTTAGAATCATCTGTTGGTGCTGGATCCAGCCTCTATACCCAGCCATATTCCCCAGATGCTTCTCCAGGGGAAGATGCCATACCTGCCACCATACACACGTTCCATCTATGCAGCATCCAAATTCTCCATCAAGTCAGATCTCCCATATAGCTCTCCATGGTTTATCTCTGTGAGTCTCCCCGACTTTCCCCACCAGGTCTTCTCCCCAGTACACCAGATCAAGCCAGGGTCCCAGATCTAGTGCCCTGGCCTATTCTGATCTTCCCTGTCTGCAACATATTTTGTAGACTTCTGCCAGGACCCTCTCTGACTGTATCTCAACCTACAGGCTCTTCCCATGCCACACCCAACCTTTCCATCCATCCAGATTCAACTCTGTACCCCCATTCACTTAGAGGCTTGGATGAGGATGCATATCCTGTATAGTAGCCCAATCCTCTCTGTCTACCTGACTTGATTCAGCACAAGGCATTTCCAACCTCTATACCAAACCCACATACACATCTCCTCTCTAACCCAACAATATGTCCGGATCAGCCTTACAACTAAAAAATAACTCCACATGCCCAGATCTCTTTGCAAAAATACAAACAGTATGAAAGATCAACCCATTGTCTTATCTTTTCTATAAAACATTGTCTACAAAATTATGTCTCCAGGACACATAATTTAAAGAAAAATCACAAACTTCATAAAAGAATCTAATAAGTTTAAGTATGATGCAAAGAAACAAATCAATAAAATTAAGGAGAATGAAAATTAAAGAGGATAAACTAAATGCCTCGGTGATGCTCAAGAAGATAAAAATATGAGGGTGATGGAAGTGACAAAGACAACCCAGGACCTGAGAACAGAATCCAATAATGAGATAGAAACATTGAAAAGGATTCAACATGAAATGAAGATGGAATTGAAAACTCAATAACCCAGCTAGAAAACTCAAAGAAAAGCCTTACAAGTAGAATGAACATAGCAGAACATACACTATCAGGACTTGAAGATAAAGTAGAGGATCTAGACCAAGTAAGCAAAGGATACACAAAAGTCTTAATAAAATACAGGAAAAGAACATAAAGAATATGTGAGATCCCATAGGGAAACAAAAAGAAATCTTATAGGCAAAGATGAGAGAAAATAACCCCAAGTGAAAGATATAGACCTTCAACAAGATCTATACTTTCTCAAACTAATGAAAGACACACCAATAGAGATACAAGAAGCACACAGAACACCAAATAGAACACCAGACCAGAAAAGGTAATCATCATGGCGTATCATAGTTAAAACACTAAGTATCAAAAACAAAGAGTGTGTTGATACCTGCAAGAGAAAACAAAGCATAAGTCACATAAAGGAGAACCCATCAGAATAGCAGCTGATTTCTCAACTGAAAAAAACCAAGAGGCTGAAATAACGCATTCCAAGTCCTAAAAGACCATGAGACCATGACAACCACCCTAGGATAATATGCCCATCAAAATTATCTGCCATAATTGAAGGAGGAAAAAAACACCAAATATGTAAACAGCCTAAAGTATTTATATCTAACAAATCAAACCTAAAGAAAACACAAGGAACAATATTTTGGGTTGAAGAGAGAAATGATTATAGTAGAGAAACTGTGGAAAGAAATGTGTAGTCTTAAAAAAGAAAACACAAAGTGTCACTAAGAATAAAAGCAATAATACTATAAATAAATGACACAATGACCACAAGTAACACACATTTCAATAATAATTCTTAATATCAATGGCTGCAACTTCTCAATCAAAAGATACAAGCTGACTGGATGGGTCAAGAAACAAAACCCATCTACATCTTTGTCTACAGAAATACAGTTTAATGAGAGGCACCTCTTTAGAACAAAAGGATAGAACAATACTCCAACCAAATGGGACCAGGAAGCAGGCAGGTGTACCATCCTAATATCTGATAAAACAGACTTCAAACAAAACCCAATCAGACGAGACATAGAGGGACACTTAATTCTAATCAAGGGAAAAATTACTTAAAGACAAAGATATTCCTATCCTAAACTATCTGTATGCACCAAACTCTGGTACACCTAACTTTCTTTAACAATGTATCACTGGATTTAATTACACAAATTAACATTGACCCATTAACAGGTTCTTTCAATACCCACTTTCTCCAATAGACAGGGCTTCTGGGGAAAAAAAAAAAGAACAGGGAAGCACAAGAACTAATTGACTGCATATATGCATGTGTTAAGTGGACTTAACAACCAACCAGGTTGAAAAGGAAGTTCCTAGAATGGGAATAGTCTTTACCAAGAGGATTAATATCCAGAGTATATAAAGAACTTTAGAAAAATCCAAATAATAGTAATAAAAATGATGATGATAGTGATACCCACGTAAAAATGGTCTTGAGATCTGAACAGAGTTCTCAAATGAATAAAATGGGTTAAAAATGCTTTAAAAAATTAAAAGCTCCATGGAGTTTGAAAAATGAAAAACAGAACAACTTGGAGATTTCACCTTTCTTAAGTCAGAACGACAAAGATCAACAAACAAGTGCCAACAAATGTGTAGAGAGTGTAGGGAAAGGGAGCTCTCATTCCTGCTGTCAGGGAAGTGCAATGTAGCCATTCTGTGATATTCAGGTGAAGAATTCTCAAAAACTAAAAATAAATCTACCATAAGACCCAACTACACCACTGCCCAAAGGATTCAACATCCTACTGCACAGAAACATGCCCAACCATATTCACTGCTGTTCTATTCATCATAGCTAGGAAATGGAAACAACCTAAATGTCCTTCCACCAATAAATGGGTAGTAAAAATATGGCACACTCACACTATGGCATACTATTCAGACATAAGGCAAAATTAAATCATGAACATTGTAAGTATGTGGATGGAACTAGAAAGACTATATTGAATGAGGTAACTCAGACCAGAAAGAAAAGTAACAAATGTTCTCTCTCATTGAAAAATCCCATTTAATCTTCAGATGTGAGTATACATCCTGGAGTAACAGTAGAAACAGGAAAGTAAAATGAGTCTGTACTGGATAGTTTTATGTCAACCTGACAGAAGCTAAATCCATCTGAAAGGAAGTAACCTCAAAAAATATTCTCCGTAAGATAAAGCTCTAGGTAAGTCAGTAGAGCATTTTCTTAATAGTGATTGATGGGGGAGGGCCCAGCCTATTGTGGGTGGTGCCTTCCCTGGGCTGGTGGTCTTGGGTTCTATAACAAAACATGCTGAGCAAGCCGTGGCAAGCAAGCCAGTAGGTAGCATCTCTCCATTGCCTCTGCCCCCCAGGTTCCTGTCCTATTTGAGTTCCTGTCATGACTTTCTTCAACGATGAACTGTAATGTGGAAGTATAAGTCAAATAAACCCCTTTTCTCCCAAATTGATCTCACCACAGCAACAGAAGTCTTAACTAAGACAGGGACCATTGCTGTGATAGGTGGGTGGGGGATCAGTAGAAAGGGGAATAAACAGAGTATAAGAAATCTGATTGGGAAACTGGGAAACAACAGGAGGCTCTAAGAAGGGGTTGTAATTGGGGAGGGAGAATGAAGATAAATACAGAAGGAGGGTCAAACATCAGTAAGAAATGTCACAAGGGACCATACTATTAACTACCTAACAACAATAACATCAACAACAACATGTATAGGTTAAATTGAAATTTCTCATCTGGGCTGTTAAGGGTCTCTCTAAGAGCCAAAGTCCATCTACTAAAAACCATGCATGAGACCATGCATTAAAAGTCTTTTTTTTTTTTCAGTTGTTGGGTACAGTTCTCCAAGAGACTCCCAAACATTATAGGCTATTTTTTTTATTGACCTTGGTTAGCCCCAAGAGGTGCAAGTTAAGTCCCTGTTGCTGAAGATATCAGAGGTCCCCGAGATGGAACTAACTTGAATGTCTCTTACCTGAGGACAAGTTTTCATACTACCAGAAGGTACCATGCAAGCTTTCAAAGGAGGGAAGCAACCAATAGTCCTACCCAGCCATGACACACATGAACCACAGCAATGCACCAGCATGGCGCAATAACCTTAATGGTGTGGTAGTGGTACATATACCTTAGCAGCAACCAACAGCTCTCTAACTGGACTAAAAAACCACTCAAGAGGGAAACCATGCATGGAACTAGAAACCTAAATAACTAGAAAGGACTAGTAAAGTCACGGTCTTAAATGATAGTGATAGGTTCTTTCCTAACTAAACCAACATATCCCTAACATCAATCTAAACATTTGTTCTTATAACCTTAGACAAATGTAGTCTTCACCCCTCCTCAAGGAAACTCATCTTCAGAACAGATGGAGACCACTACAGAACACCACAACCAATAAAAATGCAGAGTTGTGGACTCCAGCCCTAATGGATACATCTACAAACTAAGTCCCCTACCTAAGGCCCCGGGAACACTGTGGAAGAGGGGGCAGAAATATTGTAAGAGACAGAGGATCAGGGAGTTTGATGTGAAACTGTGTCTCCTCGTAATGTCAGAAGCTATATCCATAAAGTCTCACTGATTATGACTATCTAAACTTGAGCTGAACAAGGACAACAACAATAGGCATACCACAGTGGATAGGGTAAAAGGACACAAAAGGACCTTATAGACAGAATAATTACAGGAAATCAAGGAATGCTGTGAGTTGGAGATATCATCTTTCATATATGCATGTGAAAACAATGAATGAAAAAGACATTATGAATTTAAATGAGAGCAAGGAGAGGTATTTGGGAGGGTTTGGAGGGAAGAAATGAAGCAGGAAAGTGATATATTATAATCTAAAAACAATGAAAGAAAAAGAAAACAGAAAATGTTAGCTTTTATAAGCAGTATATATTTGTATAAATAGCCAAACATTTAAGAAGTGAAATGAAATTGTGATTTAAGAAAATATCTAGGATCCAAGATGGTGGCGGCCTGCACGGATGTATTTTGATTTCGGGGTTAACAGTCACAAGGTAGCAAGTGTTGCAGGACTCTGTACAAAGGGCGCGACCCCTTCTAAATCTCACACAGCTACCCAGGGACCACGGAAGATCCCTAGGCAGGACTCTCCTTCCCACTCTCAGACACGCAAGGAAGCCACTGGACCCGGGAATCAGGATCACCAATCCCCCCACCAGGAGAGGCTCCCGGTAAGTTCCAACCTAATACCCAGTGGGCAGATTCAGATCCCACGCAGAGATAATCCCCACCCTGCTGGGCACTCCCAGGTCTCACAAAGATAATCCAACTATCTGGCAAAAGGTTGCAACTCTTGGAAGTGAGCGCAGCTCCGCTGCAAAGTGCCTTCAGACTGCAGATCACAGCCTGTGACGAAACTGACCAGTTTACAAGCCACGGGAGCGGCAAGGCTATTGGAGCTGGACTGCAGATTTACCCGCTACAGGAACAAACCCCGGGCAAACTGCGAGATATGTGAAACTGTCGTATATCGGGCTTTTGTACTAGTACGGGCCTTTCAGGCAGGGAACCAGAGCTTACTTGTACACAGCTCCGCCACCTGGATTAGTTAGGTCTCCACCTGAGAGGCGGGGCTGAATGACTCACCTTATAGGGGTAGAGTAAGGCAACTCCAATCCTATACAAAGCGCCCCCTTCGGACCCAAGTCCAGAAGACAGCAAAAAGAAATTCCACATGGCCAGAGGCCCCAGACCAAAAAAAAAAAAATGTCTCCAACAAAAGAAAGCAACACTATTCCGTCCAGCCCGAACCACCTCACCACAACTGAAACACATGAAAACGATGACAAATCTAAATTATGGAAAGTGATAGAGTCCCTTCAAGAAGAACTTAAAACTATGAAGGAATTCGAAGAAGCCACAATTTTACAAGTCAAAACAACGAATAACACCATTAAAGAGCTCCAAGCCAAGGTGACTCAGCTTGAACAGGAAAAGGACAAAACAATGAAAGATCTCCAGGCAAAAACAAGCAAACTGGAGAAGGAAATGTACAAAACGAACAATACCATTCAAGACATGAAAATAGAAATGGAAACAATAAAGAAAACACAGTCAGAGGTAAAAGAGGAAATGGAGAATCAAGAGAAGAGAACAGGAACTACGGATGTGAGCATGAAAAATAGGATGCAAGAGATGGAAGACAGGACCTCAGGCATGGAAGATTCGATGGAAGAAATCAGTACAACATCCAAAGAAAATGAGAAAGCTAAAAAATCTCTCACCCACAACATCCAAGAAATCAAGGACTCAATGAAAAGATGGAACCTAAGAATTATAGGCATAGAGGAAAGAGAAGACTCCCGACTCCATGGTCCAGGAAATATCTTCAACAAAATCACAGAAGAAAACTTCCCAAAACTAAAGAAAGAGATGCCAGTAAAAATCCAAGAGGCTTACAGAACACCAAACAGATTAGATCAGAAAAGAAACTCCTCTCACCACATAATAATAGAAACTCCAAATGTAGAGAACAAAGAAAGGATATTAAAAGCTGTAAGAGAAAAAGACCAAGTCACATACAATGGCAGACCCATCAGAATCACACCTGACTTCTCCTCAGAAACTTTAAAAGCTAGAAGGGCCTGGACAGATGTCCTACAAGCCCTGAAGAACATAGGTGCCCAGCCAGACTACTATACCCAGCAAAACTCTCTATCAACATAGAAGGAGAAAACAAGATATTCCTTGACAAAATCAAATTCAAACAATATCTCCTCACAAACCCAGCCCTACAGAAGATCCTAGAAGGAAAATTCCAACACAGAGAAGATAACTACACCCAAGAAAACAGAGGAAATAGAAACCTCCACAGCAACTAAACAAAAGAGAAACACAAGACAGCCAGCTATACCAAAATAATGGGAAATAACAACCCCTGGTCACTAATATCCATCAACATCAATGGATTCAACTCGCCAATAAAAAGACACAGACTTACAGACTGGATCCATAAACAAGACCCATCTTTTTGCTATATACAAGAAACACACCTCACTATTGCAGATAAACACGATCTCAGAGTAAAGGGCTGGGAAAAGGTTTTCCAAGCAAATGAACCCAGGAAACAAGCTGGAGTAGCCACCCTAATATCAAACAAAATAGACTTCCAATTGAAGTTTATAAAAAAAGACAGAGAAGGGCATTACATACACATTAAAGGAAATATCCACCAAGAGGACATCTCAATATTGAACATCTATGCCCCAAATACAAAGGCACCTACATTTATAAAAGAAACGCTTCTAAAACATAAATCGCACATTGATCCAAACACTTTAATAGTGGGAGACTTCAACACCCCACTCACAACTATGGACAGATCATCAAGACAGAAGCCAAACAGAGAAATAATGATTCTAACAGCAATCATGAACCAAATGGACCTAACAGATATCTACAGAATGTTTCACCCAAAAACAAAAGAATACATCTTCTTCTCAGCACCTCACGGAACCTTCTCCAAAATTGACCATATAGCTGGACACAAAGATAGCCTCAACAGATACAAGAAAATTGAAATAACCCCTTGTATCTAATCAGACCACCATGGAATAATGCTGGACTTCAATAGTAAAAGAATCAACAGAAAGTCTACACTCACATGGAAATTGAACTACTCTTTACTAGAGGACCACTGGGTCAGGGAAGAAATAAAGAAGGAAATCAAAGACTTCTTAAAATCCAACGAAAATGAAGACACAACATACCCAAACCTATGGGACACAATGAAAGCTGTGCTATGAGGAAAGTTCATAGCACTAAGTGCCTTCAAAAAGAAAATTGTGACAGCTCATATTAGCAAATTAACTGCTAAACTGGGTGAATTGGAAAAAAAAGAAGCAAACACTCCCAAGAGGAGCAGAAGGCAGGAGATCATCAAACTTAGGGCTGAAATCAACAACTTAGAAACAAAAAGAACTGTACAAAGAATCAATGAAACCAAGAGGTGCTTCTTCGAGAAAATCAACAAAATAGACAGACCCTTAGCCAAATTAACTAAAAGACAGAGGGAGAAAACGCAAATAAACAAAATCAGAAATGAAAAGGGAGAAATAACAACAGACATTGAGGAAATCCAGAGAATATTTGGATTCTACTTTAAAAATCTATACTCCACAAAATTTGAAAACCTAAGTGAAATGGATAATTTTCTTGATAGATTCCACCTACCGATGTTAAGTCAAAATCAGATAAACAGATTAAATAGCCCTAAAACACCTAAGGAAATAGAAACAGTCATTAAAAATCTCCCAACCAAAAAAAAAAGCCTAGGGCCAGATGGCTTTAGCATGGAATTCTACTGGACCTTCAAAGAGGAGCTAACACCGATACTTTTCAAACTCTTTCACAAAATAGAATCTGAAAGAACATTGCCAAACTCATTCTATGAGGCCACAGTCACCCTGGTTCCTAAACCACACAAAGACCCAACAAAGAAAGAGAACTTCAGACCACTCTCCCTCATGAACATAGATGCAAAAATACTTAATAAAATACTAGCAACCCGAATTCAAGAACACATCAAAAGTATCATACACCATGATCAAGTAGGCTTCATCCCAGGAATGCAAGGATGGTTCAACATATGAAAGTCTACCAACGACATTCACCATATAAACAAGATGAAAGAAAAAAACCACATGATAATCTCGCTAGATGCAGAAAAAGCATTTGACAAAATCCAACACCCCTTCATGCTAAAAGTTCTGGAGAGAACGGGCATACAAGGACCGTACCTAGAAATAATAAAGGCAATATACAGCAGGCCAGTGGCCAACATCAAAATAAATGGAGAGAAACTTGAAGCATTTCCTCTAAACTCAGGGACAAGACAAGGATGTCCACTTTCACCATATCTCTTCAATATAGTACTTGAAGTTCTTGCTAGAGCAATAAGACAACTAAAGGAGATCAATGGGATAAACATTGGAAACGAAGAAGTCAAATTATCCCTATTTGCATATGATATGATAGTATACATAAGCGACCCCAAAAATTCCACCAGAGAACTCTTACAGCTGATAAACACCTTCAGCAAAGTGGCTGGATAAAAAATTAATTCAAAAAAATCAGAAGCCCTTCTTTATACAACAAACAAATGAGCTGAGAAAGAAATAAGGGAAACAACTCCCTTCAAAAATAGCCACAAACAACATAAAATACCTGGGGGTAACTCTAACCAAGCAAGTAAAGGACCTGTACAACAAGAACTTCAAGCCCTTGAAGAAAGAAATGGAAGAGGCCTTTCGAAGATGTAAAAATCTCCCATGCTCATGGATAGGTAGGATCAACATAATAAAAATGGCCATCCTACCAAAAGCAATATATAGATTCAATGCAATTCCTATCAAAATACCAACACAATTTTTTATAGACTTCGAAAGAGCTATTCTCAATTTCATATGGAACAACAAAAAGCCCAGAATAGCTAAATCAATCCTGTACAATAAAAAAACATCTGGAGGTATTACCATCCCAGATTTCAAGCTGTACTACAGAGCAATAGTTGGAAAAACAGCATGGTATTGGTATAGAAACAGACCAGTAGATCAATGGAATCGAATTGAAGATCCAGAAATAGACCCACACACTTATGGCCACCTAATTTTTGACAAAGAAGCCAAAATGGCACAATGGAAGAAGGACAGCATCTTCAACAAATGGTGCTGGTCCAACTGGATGTCCATTTGTAAAAGAATGAAGTTAGACCCATACTTATCACCTTGTACAAAACTTAAGTCCAAGTGGATCAAAGACCTTAACATAAGGCCGGTCACACTAAATCTACTAGAAGATAAAGTGGGAGAAACCCTCGAACTAATTGGCACCGGCGACAACTTCCTGAACAGAACACCAACAGCTCAGGACTTGAGATCAACAATCAATAAATGGGACCTCATGAAACTTAAAAGCTTCTGTAAGGCAAAAGACACTGTTATTCGAACAAAACGGCAGCCTACAGACTGGGAGATATTCTTCACCAACCCCACATCTGACAGAGGGTTAACATCCAAAATCTACAAAGAACTCAAGAAATTAAATGCCAAATGGATGGAACTAGAAAAGCTTATCCTGAGTGAGCTAATCCAGACTCAGAAGGACGCATTTGGCATCTATTCACTTATAGTAGGATTTTAGCTATATAGTAGAAGGTATCGATACTACAACTAACACACTAAAGGAAACTTGGACATAGACTTTTTATTTTTAATTTTTATTTATTTTTTTCTATTTTTTTTCTATTTTTTAGTCTTTTTTATCTATTTTCTGCTTATTGGTTTGTTTGTTTAATAGTTCTTTCTCCCGGGCAACGAGACACTTTTCACTGATGGTACTGCTTCGTAGACCCCCAATGAATGAGGAGGCTCTTGGCCCTCATACGACCTCTCAACTGAGATGAGGGACTGTTATATAAGGACACCCTACCCCAGAGAAATGGGATGGAAGGGTTAGGAGGTAAAGAAAAAAATGAAATGTGATGTTTCAGCCTTTTACTACTAATTGTCCTAAACTGTTTAGGATAATTTAGAAATGCAAACTAATGGCTATGCAAGCCAGTCATTCTGTTAGGTACTATGACAGCCTATTATAGCTACTTTCTAAGCTAATCAGAAATAAACCTGCTACAAGACAAGCAACATCTGCTTACCCTAAAATAAGAGATAGATGGGGCCTCTTCAAAAACCTCAAGAGATCTGCAGATTATGGCATTCAAAGATGTTTTCGTAACTTTAGATTTTTTATAACAAGACATATCAACTCCTGACAGCACCCCCTATTCTCCTCCAAGTAGAAGATGAGCATCGAAGAATCTCCAGTGGGAGATGATTGAATTAGTTGCAAGCCTATCTCTTGGTAGGAAAAGCCCCTTGCTCCAACTGTAGACGGACTGCTGTCCAAAAAGGACAAAACCTGGAAGCAGGTAAGTCGACAGCCTAGCTCTGCCAAGACAGGGTAGGTAAGTCCTTCACAACCCCTGCTCTACAATCAATGTCTGTCAGAGAAAACGGGGCCAAATGACTGAAGATCGATGCTGCAATGTAAGGAGAGAAAATGGGGACTGTCCAGGTAGCCGCTGGTATGTCATTTCTTAGTTTTGGAAGCTGCAGGCCCTGTACTTCCTATAAAATCAGATATATTTATTCCTCTCAGGTCTCTGAGGTGGTTGAAGAACAGATAGCTAGAGTCTCATAATTAAATTTTGAGTTGTTTAGGAATCAAGAGAATGTTATAGATCTAAGAAGATACTTTTAAAATTGTGTTGCAAGTTAGTATGAATGTTGAGTCAGATATAGAACTTTAAACTCATGGAGATGTTTACATAGTAGAATGTTAAAGTCAGGTACCAAATACATATGGACTGGTCATTGGGAATGTACGTTAAGCCATATAACCCTTATAACTGTGGCCTAATTACCTCTGTTGTTTTGTATTGTATTTATTATTATAAGAGAAAGAGCCATTTGTTGGACTGAAAGGGGAAACTGTAGGGGGAAATAAGATATACCTTAAACTTAAAAGAAAAAATAGGGAAGAGGATGGGGGGTTGAGGGTGGGAGGGTGGCACTGGAGGGGGAATAGGGAGGGGACTGCAATTGAGATTTAACTTGAAGAAATAAAAAATAAAGGAAAAAAAGAAAGTATCTAATCTTACTGTTAGATATATTTATATATGCCTTAGTAAATTCAATTGGCAGAAACATTGTTATACATTTACAGAATATTTTTATTTTTATTTGGATTAATAAATTAGTACTGAGTTGTGGAACCAAGATTGAACAGGAGTGGGGGTGGGGTTTCCTGAGAATGAACCACAGCAATAATTGTAGAATAGCAAGAAAGAGAAGAGGAAAAATGACAATATAAATATGTTTGGTCACCTTACCTTTGCCTGATCATTATAATAACAGAGATATGGCCCTGATGAGAAGACATGCTTTACATCAATTTCAAAGTGTTTGATGAGATTCTTTTACCTAGTTCTATGAAGAAAGTATCACCAGAATGGAATAACTATAATCAGAGAAAGATCTAGACATTGTCTTATTAATCCTTGGCTTTTAGATCCATTGAAAGCCGAGATAAGCTAGGATTCAGTTCTGGACCTGGATTAACACTGATTTCATTTCCTACCTTTAACCCCACTCCATGATATTGATATCTGTATTTAGTATCACACATTTTTTCATGTATGATCATTTCCACATTCATGATACATTATATTTCAAAACAAATGTCAGTTCACCTAATTTTATCAGGTGAACTCTTAAAGTATGAAGGGTCAACTATTGAGCAGTGTGGATAAATATTAAACAAATCATTATTGTTCCTTTTAACAACTAGTTACATTTCTTTTAAAAATGTGTACATATGCCTTGTGTTTGCTTGGCACTGCACTCAGGTCCTGGGCAAGTGCAACACACACTCAACCACTGAGCCGTATAACTGGTGTAGCTTTTAAGTCAGTAGTTCACAGGCTTGAGCATGAACTAGACTCACTTGCAGATTTTGTAAGAACCCCACTGTTGAGACATGGTATCTGTAGCCTGCTCAATCCTGCAGAGAGTGACTCCCCAACAGCCTGTCCTTTAGACGAAGAAGGCTATGCATAAAACACAGCAAGCTGCACTTAGCCTTAGAGAGAGTGAAAACCCTTTGAGTTACTACATTTGTGAGGATATTTGGAACATGCTGGGCTGAGGTGTGATGGGTGCCATGATATACTGTGTTCAGTGAAGACAATTAACGTGCCTTCAGTGCCAGATTCTGATGAAAGAAAGAACAGATTTCGGATAGAAACATCTTCACCCAAAAGCTTCGACTACGAAGTCTAAATAACTCAGTGCAGTAATACCACTTGAATCTACCTCTGTCCAGGCTAGCACTTGCTGGACCAACAGGGGCACCTGCTCCTGATTAGCTCCCTCTCGCTCCTCAGCCGGGGCAGCCAGGCTCCTTCAATAAGCAGAGAATGGGAAAACTGAGGGGCTCCTAAGTGCTACAGACAGCCACCACGAGAGGGCAGTTGGCACAAGACAATGAATATTTTTTTTTCTCCCTGGGCAGGTGGCCACTGCTGAGATCCTTCTGGAAAGAAATCAAAATCCTAATAGGAGTGGAAAATCACTGGCGTCAAGAGCCTTGGGAAGTAGTTTTTCCTGGTGCTTATTGTGGACTCTGCTCTTTCCTGTTGTTGGCCCATTTCTTGATGAGTGCTCTCTCTCTGTCTCTGTCTCACCAAATGATTGCGCTCTGAAATGAGCACCTTGGGAGCAAAGTAGAGAAGCAAGAGAGCCCAACAGCCTCCCAACTGTTACCTATACTTTTCACTCCAATATCCTAATTGTATGCCTGTAGTATGCACCTAGTCAGGCATTTAGAAGCCGTTCGTTGAAGTCAAGTATGATAGCCAAGTAATGCCAGCACTTGGCAAGTTGAGATGGAAAGAGGTCAAAGGTCATCATCAGTTACATAGACAGTTGGAGGTTGACTAAGTGTATGAGAGAGGCCAAGTCTTAAAAAGTCAGAAATTAAAATATAATAAAATAAAAACAGAAATGGAGGTTTAAAAAATGGGGGCGGGAACCTTTTAATTTAAACACAAGGACTTTACTTAAATACAAGGCCATTTTCTCCTGATGTTTTAATTAGGGAAACTAGAAGATCAGACTATCCAGGTTTTTAAATATGTGTATATGTGTGCATACAACTATGTTTTAGAAAAAAATCACTTTGATTGTTTTAATTGTTAGAGTTATGCAAAACAGAACTGTTCATGTCAGAGAGTTTTCAGAGTTCAAGGAGAATTCCCATCAGCAGGTGAGTGGTTGTAGTAACTGAGGTAATGGAACATTGCTAGTGTCTCCTCAGTGACTATTGCAGGGCCATTCTGTTTCATAATGCAAGAAGGGAAGTGTGGTTTTACATTTTCTCCAGTGCTTGTCAGCAGTGCAACCCATGTAGAAACAGTTGGGGCTAACATATGTTCCTCTCTGGAATTAAGGTCCCTGTATGCCTTTAAAATGATGAGTCATGGTCTGTTCACCAAAGTTAGGAAATAAATCCTGGCTTCTTTTCCCTCATTTTAATTTCTGTTTCTAATGAGAACCCAACGCAAATCACTAGCCTGCCTTTTGGTCACCTAAAACTAGCCTGAGGACAGTGTGTTTCTGTACACATATATTAAAAATAAGAGTGCAATTTTTCCTTACACACATAGTTTACTATGATTTCATCTACTAAAGTAAATGATAAATAAGAAAGAATACTGGAGAAGTTATGTGGGGAGGGGAGTAGAGTGGAGTCAGCTTGGGTCAGAAAAAGCAAATTATTAGAAATAGTACTTCCAAGAACCACCTTGAAACACTACTTTGGGGTGAAGTTTTCTTAACTTAAAGACATAGCCACAGAAAAATGAAACTGCTTTGATAGACACTGCAGAAAAATCAATTATTATTTATAAAAAGGCATGTTCCAAGGATCTAACTTAATAATGGGATTCATGATTTTTATTTTTAATCCCAGAATCCCTACCACTCTGGTGAATGACCTGATAAAACCACTAATGGTCAAAGTGTTTCAGTCTTAATTTATTCTTGTCTGGTTTGTATAATAATTTATTAAAAAGTAAACTGCAGTTTAATAGTCTATTTAGATTATTCAGTGATAATCAAGATTTACCAAAAATAGAATTCTTAAATGTCATCTTTTAACCTAAAAATAAATAGAATGAGCCACTTAAAGGCTAACTTTTATATTACTTTATGTGTGTGAGTGTTTTTCTGGATGTATGTTGAGGTACCATGAGCATGCCTGATGCCAACAGAAGTCAGAAGAGGCCATCAGATTCCCTGGAACTGCAGATACAGAATGTTATAAGCCACCATATGGGCGCTGGGAATTTAACCCAACTCCTCTTGGAAGAACACAGAGGCATCTTTCTCATTCTTAACTTTCATTTTAATATATCAACTTGTTCTTCAAAAAGAAGGTAAACAAACATTTGACAATATCACCCACCTTTGTACTTCTTTGGTTGACGGACTGAATAGTTGAGAAACATAAATACATTTTACAGCCCTTGTCTGACACAAATAATTAAGCTTTCACAATAAATATGTACAACAATCAATTTTGGCAAATAAAATTCTCTAAATCACTCAAGTTTAATATTACAACCCATTAGAGTATTACAAGATTTCTTCAGGTCATGAAAATAACTCCCTCTATCAAAAATGTCCTTCCTCTGATTTTTCTTCAACTCAAATTGGCATTGTTGCTGGAGGTCATATGCCCATTTCAAACATCCTCATCCTAAGGAAGGGTATGTGTGTATGTGTGGGGGGTGTTTTAGTACTGGGATGAAGCGCACAGAACTAGGAAACCCATCTCAGTGATTTGCTGGCTCAGCTCATTCTTGTACACATGGGCTGGAAAGAAGGAAATGTTGCAGAAAACTGGTCACCAACACTGAGTCATCTTGCATTTAAAGCTCCTTATTGGAAAGGGTGTCAGTGTGAGTTCAGAGACTTAGAGAGTAAAGGGCAGCTCTGAAAACTAAAATGTGCTAGGGTTAGAAAATTTAGACAGTGTTATATCATGGCAGGTCACAACAACTCCTGGGTACACTTGCCTGTCACTCAAGGAAATATACCTGTCATATACCTCCAAAGTTTTCTTGGAGCTGGGGAGTGGTAGGGCAGGCATTTAATCCCAGCACTTGGGAGGCAGAAGCAGGTGGATATCTGTGAGTTTGAGGCCAGCCTGGTCTGCAGAGAGTTTCAGGACAGCCAGGGCTACGCAGAGAAACCTTGTCCTAACTTCCCCTCCTGCACCCCTGCCCCCAAAAAAGAAAAGAAAGTTTCCTGGGATTTACTGTTGTCAATGTCTTTATGTGATGGGATTCGTTGTGACCAGCAGCTAATTCACTGCTCTAGTCCAGACTGTCTTTGAACTGAGTTCAGAGGGTTCTCACCTCACTCAATTGATAGCACAACTGATCCAACAGCGTTGAAGCTCGTGGAATTACTATCTAGCGTTCAGGAGTAAAAGGCAAAGTGGTGCAGAGGGGAAGCTCATGGAATTACTATCTAGCATTCAGGAGTAAAAGGCAAAGTGGTGCAGAGGGGTTGCCTGGTCTGACATTTCTCTCTGTTTCCTGAACAAAATTCAAAATATTAATTAGTGTGATCTTTTCAAATTGTATGAACTGGGAAATCTTTATACAGAATTACTAGTGAGAAAGAAGAAACCCAAGTCATTTAGAGACCTTGTTTTGTCAAGTCTAAGGTTCTATAGATCTTTATTAAAGAACCACTTACAATGCACACCTTTTAACAGACAGTTCTTACTTATTTCTTATTTAAAGATAATTATGTCTCAAAACCCATTCATCCATAGACTAAAGGGGCAAACAGCCCACAAGAGTTATCATCATGTCACAGAAGTAGGAAAGTCAAAGCCACCCATGAGTGACCTTTCTAGTAAAAGTGAAAATGTACCCTTATCAACATGGCTCCTCTTGAAACCATCACATATTCAGGAGTAAAGGAAAATGCGTAGCTTTGAGCGTGTTTTACACCCACTTGTGTAGACAGAAAATGGGAGAATGGTAAATGCTAAGTGAAATGATCACTTCTATTGTAAAACAGGAGATAGTTAGAAGCCAGGGACACTAAAACCTGATGCTCTATATGCCTACCGCCCTCTTTTATAACCTTAATGATTTCATCTTAAAGGAAAAGTAGTGTGACTTCCTTTAAACTATTCCATGAAACCTAATCAAAGAGGCTGTTGAAGGAGGCAAACATGAGATTCTGAACTGCCAGACAAGACTCTGAAGAGGAAGTTCTAGGAACATCAGACACAGCACAATACCAAGCATTCCTTTGTATTGTGTTTTGAACATTTTTCTGGGTGGGGGGGGGGGTTGAGATAAGGATTAAGATGGCTTAACTCGCAAAGTGATTGGCAAGTAAATAAAAGGTCAAATGTTGGAATCCCAGTATTCCTGTAAAATACCACATGGCAGCATTGGGGGGGCGGGGTCTGGTGGACAACCAGTCTACACAAATCAGTGAGCTGAAGCTTAGTGAGAGACTCTGTTTTGAAAAATAAGATGGAGATTCATTTAGGAAGATACCTGACGTTGACCTCTGACCCTTCCAGACATGTAAACACATACAAAAATATGCAAAAGAGAGGAAGAGAGAGACCTTAGTCCCTTGAGCATTAATTCACAGGTAAATCTTGGTGTAAGGTACATTTGTACTTGGTGTTTTTGATCATGTACATGAAAGAGAGAGAAAGAAAAAGGGAGAGAAAGAGAGAAAGAGAAAGAGGGAAAGAAAGAGAGGATGACTGGGACTCAAACCAGGACCTTCAGTGTGCCTGGCAAGTACTTATGACTGACATAGATTCCCTAACTCCAGTGTTTAATTTCTTCCTGAAATTTATCAGTATCCAAATTCTCCCCATTTTAGGAATTCCATAATCACATGTGTCTAATATTGTAAACACAGCTGAATATTATAGGAAATGCTATATGTCTTCAATTCACAGTAAGCAATTCAGGTGAGGATAGGCTAACTTTTGATAATGCTATTTGGTTTTCTATTAGAAATGCTGTAGAAAACAATCCTCATAGCTTAATAATATATTTTTGTCCACAGTAGTGCAGATATCAGCCTAGTCGAATGTCCTTGTCTCTAAAAATATATGACCCATGGTACAAATTCAGCTTTTTAAAAACTTCTAAATTATATCCTAATTATGAGTTTTGACTAATGTAGGCATGGAGATTGATGGCATACTATAATTCATCAGTGTCATTTAGCTTTAGGAAGAAAACAAGTGGGGTTTGAGAAGTCTTTGTAGGTGTTATCATGTATACCAACTTTATTTTAAAATAAAAACAAACCACATGAAGGTGTAAATTCTATTAAAATGTCATACACACAAGGATAAGAAAACTGAGTGATAAAAAAAAGAACAAAAGGCATAGTACTCTAGAGGCAATATTCAAGACGATGCAGAGATAACTCTGTGCTCTCTTCAGAGAATTGTCAATTGTATTTCTTATTCACAATTTATTAAAGGCAAAAGTCGAGAAGGAGAGACAGTCAGACAGAAGACCCTCAAGGGAAATCTGTCAATATATATTTTACTTAAATATATGCTACGAACATTCGAAGAATAGGCAAATAAACACCGAAATAAGAAGTCATTTCTGGTGAAGTCCCTAAGTATTATCATGCTTCTAATGAAAAGAAAGAAAAGGCAAACAAAACTCATCAAACACTTTATCTTCAAGATAAATTTTACCTTTTGTAAAATTATCTTCTTTTACAAATCTATAATCTCAGTCAGACATTCTCCAACTATATCTAGTTTGCCTTCATGCACTGCTATAAGTCTCTAAGGAGTTTATACAGGGTATAATCCACTCCTCAGACACTTACTCCTGAAGACCACCCTGTAGCCTGATGCTATGGAAATGTGTGTGGCCTCAAGGGAGGGCCACTGCACTGGTCCAAAGCACTTCCATAAAGTCAACTCAAAGATTTGAGGATTTCTCTATGTATGCAAGTAAACAGTCTTTAATCAGGGCAGTTAAACAATCTGTTCTTATACAGGAGAGAGGATTGAGTCCCTGAGCTTAGAAATGGACTGTTGTTATGCTGTAAGCTTGCAGAGGAAATATGAAGTCATGTCCATTTCATTACACGGAACCTTCTTTTGTCTCTATAGATTAAAAGACACTTAGAAGTTGTTTTCCAAAAGAAAGATCAATAGTGGAACCTAATCAAGGAAACAGTTGAAGGAAGCAAACATGAGATTCTGTGCTGCCAGATAAGACTCTGAAGAGGCAATTCTAGACACATTAGAGACAGAGCAATACCAAGAGAGGACAGGCGTGTTGCTTATGCCCAGGAAAGGTTAAAGTCAAATTTGTGTCTGCAACAAAGGTAAATGAGCCCCTCAGTCACCCCTCATTTAATAATAAAGTAGGTACCTCTTCGTTTTTGAGAAGCACTGAAGAAAGACTATAGTTATCAGTTCTGTGTTTATAAATAATATCACTATCACTCATGTCCCTTGTGGGCTCGTTATGGGGCCTTCCAAAAATACACCCCTATATATTTTATTTCCCAGAGCTTTATGCTATACAATAAAATGCTATTATTATTTGAGGGAAAATGGGAGATAGTCTAAAAAAAATCAAACATTTAATGAGCTATCCCAAACATAATGAAAAAATTTCAAGTTCACTAAATTCACAAAAGGTATTTTTATTTTACAAGGAAATAATGTTAAATTATGTCCCCAAATTATAATTCTCATAATTTGAGCTTGATGGTTATCACCATACCACTGTTGTCTTTAAACTGGTATGGTGAATTTCTTTATCTCTGTTCAGTTCTACCAAGGGCAGAAGCATGCCCCTATTCTCCTGAGGCTGAGGCTCTCAGTCTTTCCAGGTAATTAAAAACTTTGGAGCAGTCTTCCTCAGCAGGTGCTGCATGTGACCCCATTATGAGTGGACTGTACTCAAGAGACCCCCAAAGGCCACCTGATGTTCTCTCCTGCTACCTAATATGGTGGTGGTGGGGAGGGGGACAGCATAGAGACATTGTGTTGATGTTGTCCCCTATAAGGTAGACATCTGAGTTCTTGTGCCCCATGACTTCTCTGCTACCTTATTGGGTTCAAATGGCTACCACACAATCTGCCACAAGGGATGCTCCAGTGTTAAGAGCAAACTGACACCTGACTGCAGGTTTCTGACTCGAAGTCTCAGCAGACACACTGGCTGTAGGACTTTCCCCACCCCAGTTTGTGTACAACAAGCCCAACAGGCAGAGCAGAGTGACAGTGTTCAAAGCTTCACGGTCACTCTTACTGCCACTTAATTCAATCAGTCTTCAAGGAACTCAAGGATGGGGTAGCCAGTTCTCTCATGATCTGCCTATCTCTCCTGCCCCTATGAGGAGTACTTTTACTTCATTTATAGCTTACTACTTTACCTTTCGCTGGTTTCTGCCAGTCCTTTGACTGGAGAAGCACTCTAATCTTAACTACTTTTCTCAAGGATAGAAGTGCTTTTCCAGTTTTCATATAACAACAACAAAAAAAGGAACAATTCAGTTTAGGCTACACAACAGTGAAAGGGGTGCAAACAACATGGCCGGGTTTTCTAGACCTCCTGGGAAAAGACCCATCACTCACCATTATAGCAAACCTTCCTCGAGTGTCCTCCTGCAATCCTTGACCTCCTGCCCCCAACTCATGACCGTCCATGTCCCCATTGCCCCTGTCCACTCACCTTGTTCCAATGAACTGTACTCTTTAACTTATAGCTTTCAAGCAGCATGCTCCCCATTCCTGCCCATTTACCAAGACATCACACTTAATTTTAAACTCAATTCTCCATAGGCTATTTCTCTGATGAGTCCAAATTCTTATTTCTCAGTTTCCTAAACAACTTGAGATTTATTTCTTCCTACAGGTACTCAGACATAATTAATAATCATTTGTCAGTTATTTTCTAAACACAAGGTTTCTGATGGAGGCTCCACGGAAGCAGGACAGGGACAACCTGTCTCTGGTTTTGTTTCATTCACAGTACAGTTCCCAGACCCATGCCTCTTACCCAAGCAACACTCATCAACAGAATAAATAACATTATATAATGTAATATAGGTTTTTAAACCTTCAGCATATTTCAAAACTTGTATTTATGAGCAAATGTGAAACTCACAGCCATTATACATGAGGGCTGAGTGATTTTGGTTTTTTCTTAAGCATAAATAAGAGAGATGGAAAGGGAAAGACACTTACCATGATTCCAGTAAGCAAGCAGACTCCTTTTCCACAGTATGTGTTCGGTACCATGTCACCGTAACCAATGGAGAGAAAAGTTATTGATATTAACCACATTGCTCCGAGGAAGTTGCTAGTGACATCCTGTTGATCATGGTACCTGAAAACAACAAACAAAGGTTATAAATAACCTCTAGCACAGCAGCAGCTGAGAACATTTTCATTAATTTGATGAATTCACTGTATCTTCTACAAACTTCTTTTTAGTTGTGCCGAGGGATTACAAATACAAAGTTGAGAAATTGCTTCAACTTTAAAAAGTAACCAGAAAGAATAATTTACAGTATGAAAACGAACATTTTCACTGCTACAGGATTCCATACATATACACATATATTTATGTTTATAGACAGAGTCTCAGCACTGTGATTCCCAGATGATGTGCCCAATCTTTGTGACAATGTTCTCTCTCCCAATCTCATGGTACATGAGCAGTAAAAGAATCATGCTGTGTCCTGTCCTGGGACTATGCTTACTACATTTGTTGTCCTCATTGTTCTCAATAAATTCAGGTTGAAGCATGTACACACTGACTGATACACACACATATAATAATCAGGCCATCTTGATTATCAACCCTGGAATAATTGCTGTGATTCATGTCTCTGTATTTTCAGGGTCAACTGGCCCTCTTTGGTCTCTACAGCAGTCAAAACTGTGGTCACCAACAGAGCTACTTGCTTTTTGCCCACTCCTGCTAAGGGCCACCTGTCCTTCCATCTCCTGGACACTAGCTGGGAGTCCTTTACTTTCCCCATTTCTTGCTCTTCTAAATAAAGGTAAGCCAAGGTCCTGTGTCCTTATGCTTGTACTAAACAAAGAAGTGACAGGGTGGTGTGATCAGAACCCCAGCATAAGGAGGAATGAGGACAACTGTAGCACTGCCTTAAGAAAAGGATAAGGTAGAAACGTGACAGTGCCATGCCCAAAGACTAACCACTTTGCCCTGGCTGTAGATGCTCATTCACAGAAAGGCCAGAAAGCTGTCCTTGCTAAAAGAGAGTCCAGGAGGCCTTTCTAGCATGCCATGGAGACCGACGGGTATACTTGGACTGATTATTTTGTGGCATAATGTATACAAGAGGTATGAGAATGTGGCTCATGCTGGGCTTAGCTATAAGTAAGCTAAGCAGGTCCCACAGACCTCTCTGTTTCGAAACATAAAGAAGTCAATCTTGGCTTATACTCCATTCATGATGGCAAGGGGCATAGCGAATACTCCTCACCATACTTGCTTGGGGAAATATATTACCCCACCTCTGCTGTGGGCTGAGCAGGATGAGGGGAAAAGCTCCCTTCCTATCTAAATTTTATTTGTGAAATCAAACTTCTTGTTGACAAAGCATGATTTACTTAAGAGTTCATACCTGTAATCTTCTCAGTAGGGAGGGTCTCAGCAGCTCCCTCCCATTTAACATGTAATATTTTAGAACCCAGACCATCACTGGCTGAAATTGCTATACACTTAACTCTCCTTATATTGACAATTGTGTCTCAGACAGTTTCACTTTCTAGTCTCAGGCACATCTGAGGGAAATCTTCATTTTGAATGACTTCCATACCACATCTGCAAGTACCAGAATACTTATGTGCTAGTTTTCCTTTGGCAGAACAGGCAAGGGCAATAAAGAGTTTTAGATTTGCTACTACAACTTGAGGTCTCTGGGAACGCCTTTCTCACTACTCCCTCGGAGGAAAACTCAGTCTCGGTGTGGGTGTAGACATCTGCTATACTTTTAGCGCTTTGTATTTGTTTTTCAAGGGTTGGAGTGAACACCAGAGGAGACCTGACACATTCTCTGGAAATGTCCATTTCACTCTTCTTGGGTGTGTTCATCTTTGATCATAAAGCATCTTACATGTACAACTAACCTCCCCCTTCTTCATCCCTGTGCCAGATGTGCTGATTGATGCCGCTGTGTTGTTAGTGGGTATTTAGAAAGTGCTCTGCTCCTTACACTGTGCCAGAGACTATAAAACTATAGGGAGAGGCCTAATTGGAAGCAAGTATGCTTCTAGAAGTTGAGATTTTATAGCCTTGGATTCCATAAATTATCCTTTTGCTTATGAAATGTAACTGTGTGAAAACAGCTCAGGATGGGGAAAAATTCTCATACTAATGTTTATGTTACATTTAGACAGGCTCAGTTGTGAACAGTCAAAGTGAGGTGATTAAGGACCAAATTAGACACTATTAGAATAATCACCTGATTTCTTTCCTAGCAACCCAAACCCAAATATTATATTAGGCTCATCAACACATTGACACTATCATTTAGAACATGCTTAGGTTTTGAATCAATGCCAGAATCACACCACCATAAATGATTAATGCATATAATTTAAGACTAAAGAGATTTGTAAACTTTTCTTATAGTAGTTCCCTTCACAGACTAGGACTACCTGTCCTTCCCTCTGTTTTTCACAAGAAAAACTGTCCAAGAAAGGCATGAAGAAACCACTCACTTAGTAGAGGAAGTCTCTGCCCAACAGGAGTGCTAATTTAAGAAAAGGTACACCAAATAATAGTAACACTGGTGGGGGCGATACCTCACGATTTCAAGCTTTTAAGATAAAGATGTTGAGAGTTCCCGCAAAAGACACTTGTACTGCTTTCTGCACTCCCAGCATTCTCAGCTTTGAGGACTTCAACAGCTTTAAGGTCTGAAAAGAGCTTCCTCTTTTTAGTTTCTATGCCTTATTCATCACTTCATTCACCACTGACTGTGTTTAGCACTGTTTAACAGACAAGACCGCTTGATGTTAAACTGAACGTTTGCTCAGGTTCACAGGGGTTACCTTCACTAAGGGGCAGGCTGGTCCTGTCCAGCACTCCCGCTGCCCCTCAGCACTGCATGGCAGAGGCTAACACTTATGCTTTCTCATTCATAGTTCTCCTTCTCCAAACCATGCACAGGTCAGTATGGTACTCCAGGCTTGTCCTGTTTCTCTTAGCATCCTGCCTAAGTACCTTTAACAGCTTTCAATAAATGTTCATATTGGTCATGAGACATGTAATATATAATGTACCCATCTACCCTTCCTGTAGAATCAAAATAATGAAGAATTTGACTAATGCTGGGCTTTTTTGATTTTGAACTGTTGCCAAGCTCTGGGAAAATTACAGCGGGGGGGGGGGGGGCTGATGCTCATTAACTAATGTGGTAATATGAAATTTTCTCAGTCTAAACTTCCCCAGGCCATGGCTGAGGTTCTCATAGTCACACACAGATTCAACAAATGCAGAGAAATAGTTCTTGCTTGTCTGTCAGTCGACATGAATTGTATTTGTCATGTTGTATCCCTAGGGTTTATGCACAACTTATTTTTACAACAGAAAAAAAAATCCCACCATGGATGCTAAGAGCTGAGAAACTATTTTCATGAATGTATCTCTATTAAGCACTTTATTAATATTAGTAATGACAAAAATATTTCAAATGCCAGTTCTGGTCTCAAATTTCAGCCTTGATTACTTAATGAAAAGCATTACAGAGATTAAGTGCTTGTGATAATTTCTCTCTTAAAACCATTTCTTTCCTGAAATAACATTGTAATTATGGCAACCCAATAAAAAGATGTAAACTTAGAGGAGCCAAAGGAAAGTAAAGGAGACAACAGAGAGGAGGAAGAAACTTTAAATGACTAAAAATGTATCCTGTGCTCAGCTACAATGGAACAATAGATTATTATATTTAAACTTTATCATGAAACAGACATTTACAAATCTGATAACATTTGGAAAAATGGGCAACAAAATCTTGGTCATCCATGAATAACAGACAAAGATTCTGAAGTTGGGGAACAGCTAAGGTGAACCACATACTTGTCCTTCTTTAAGGGCCATAGATAATCTGCAGAATATAGCTTATGGTAGATGAGCAAGCAGAGCTCCCTGAGTTGAATGGCACAGTTGGACTTTAAGAAGGCTAAGGTTCTAAGCGGTTAAATAAAAGAGAGATCTGTAGAAAGAAAACCAAGATCTCTGCAGTCTCCTTGATTCTCCCAGCAAGCGGTATGATACCTTCATGTAAAACTACCTGAAACTAGAGAAATGGAAGCCCTGTGTGGACAGTGATGCTGAGCCCATCAGGCAAAGACCAACTGAAGGACACAATAGTAAGTGAAGGTAAAGTCGAAGTCTTTTTGGACACAATAGACTTCACTTTATGGCCATGCTATATTCCCCAAAACAAGCATCACAGTAACAAACCAAAGAATGACTGCTGAGTCACTGTAAAACACGAGAAGAAATAAAACATTGATCCCAAAGAAGAGAGAAATAGAGGGTGAAGAATAAACAACAGATGGGATAAATCGAGCACACAGAGATCTAACGCATATTTGTCCAAGTGTATCCTCAACCACATTAAATATAAAGGACCCAGTTATCTCCAGTTACACAGCCATCAAACACACAACGAATGGGTAAGGTGCAAAACTGATACCAGAAGGACGGACAAGGACTGATGGCTCTTCAGATATCTGATCCCCTTGGTCTTCCCAGACAACTAACAGGAGCAAGAAAGCTCATTCAGCCTGGAGATTGGAGAATCAGGGACTCTGGGTCCAGAGCGGGCAGAAGAGATGTTTAGAATGGGAAATGAATCAGCACCACCCATTCCCACTTTCCTTCACTCCTAATTCCTGATCCTAGTATGAGAACTTGATAATAGAGAGAAAGAAGTTTGTTTTTGAAATGAAAAAAAAAATGGAACAGATTCAAAGAAACACAATATTTCCACACTAAGAAATTGAGGATTCCTTAATAAAACATCAGCTCTCACCCTTTGCCAAGAGTTACTAAATATCCTTTCTCCTAAACAGAGCTTCCAACTGGCCTCCAAATCCTCCTCTCAAATATTTGGCACACATTTTATGCTTTCTGAAGAGAAAGTACAGGCAAAATAGAAGAGGCAAAGAAAGTGAATGGAACAGGAGAAAACAGCAGGAACTTGAGACCATAAAGACACAAAGGTGGGGCACCTTAGGTTTGTAAGCTACATCAACGGACTGGTCCAAGGAAACATTGTAGCAATGCAATAGCTGATACAATTCAATTTACAGCATAATCAAAGCTGTACATAATTCCACTACAAACTGATACAAAGCCTCTAGAATGTAGAACACAAAATGAAAGAGAAACGAACAAACATACAACAAAAATATTCTCAGGAATGGAGACTTAGCATTTAGCAACTGCCTTTCCATAAGAATAGAGACTGGGAGGGATGAAATAAAAACATCCTATTATTTCTTCAACAGACATTTTAACTAAAGGAAAGATTTTTAAGAGAACCTGTAAAAAATTATAATAAACCAAGTCAAAAGATATCACTATAAAATGGAAATACCAGGTAAGAGAGAAGATGCAACACCCCCCCCCCAAGAGGAAAAAATCAGATCCAAACTAACATTTGCAAATTGTTATTTCTAACATTATTTAACTATTACATAGTGCTGAGGAGGGCAATCTATTTCTTCTGGTTTTGTAGTGGGGAAGAAGGAAGCATCTAGGATGATAAGAAACTGAACAGGTGTTGTTCAGGTCCACTCTGCTTGGCTTGCACACCCAACAGACATAGAAATTGTTTATGGTCCTCTATGTAGTGCTAACTTGGAATAGAGGTGACTCCATCAGGGGATGAGATATGTCTATGACTTCATCAAATTTCATGGTGAGCCCCAAGACCCTCAGACAGCCCTTTCACTATAGGTCAAGGGGTGGCAAACCTGAATGTCAGTAACATATCTGAAAGTCTATGTTTCCAGTTGCAAATTCAAGAGATGTGAGATGGATGTACACACATGCTTCCAAACTGCAACCATGTTCATGTAGTTTCTATTTGCAGAAAATCAAATCAAATGTTTGACTCAACTAATCCAGACATATAAGAATGGAAAATAATCAAAGGAAGGTAGAGATCTGTGTTCAGAGGAGGGAGAAGCTCAGAGCCAATGGCTCAGACAGGAGAGGGAATCATTTACTTTCCATCCCTCTGTGTCAGGGATGTTCACTAGTAGTTGCATTAGATTCACCTGGGAACCATTAAGAAAATACTGTCTACTGCTCCTCAACTAATTAAGTCCAGTTCTCCTGAGGTGGGGCTATGACATAGGGATGGATTTTCTCTTAAGTTTCTAGGCAATTTTAGTGTGCCATAAAGTTGCAAAGGGATTATTTAGCTAGTCCTATTCAATCAGATATTGAATATCTGCATATACAAAGGCGCTTTTAGAAGCACAGAGTACACGTGGATGAATCAGAAACTGTGTTCACAAAATGTGATTTTTTTAAAATAAGGGAATAGGAAATTGAATAAATGTAAACACCTATTGCAAAGACACACCAAGGGAAAATACAAGAGATGGAAAATAACAACAGGAATGTGTGACACTAACACAGATGTCTACAGATTTTTTTGTTCTTTTTTAAATTTAAGGTATATCTTCCCCCCCCAACATCTCCCCTATTAGCCCAATGAAAGGCTCTTTTTCTTGTAACAATAAATACAATACAAAACAATAAGAAAAATTAGGCAACAATTATGAAAACTATAAGGTATAACATACATTCCCAATGTCCAGTCCATATATATTTGGGAACTAATAATAATATTCTATAATCTATCATCTTGATGAGTTTAAAGTTCTATACATAACTCAGATTCCATCCTAACTTACATTACCAACTTAAAGACATCTTCTTAGACCTAAAACATCCTTTTCAGATCCAGAAAGATACATATGGTAGGTACTCTCTTATAAGTGGATATTAACCATATAGCACAGGACAACCATCTTACAATCCACAGACCCAAACAGACAGGAACTTAGTATAACTATCCTATAAAAAACTCCATTTACAATCAGTTTTAAATCAGGATTAAAACATAAAATCCCACCAATGTAAAATGTTTACTAAAAGCCTGTGGGTACCCTGAAGTGTAAATGCTGTAATATTATAAAACAGGTTACAACTCTGGAAACAGTTCTCAGAAGGTTATTTGTGAGCAGAGCCTGGGCACTTTCACCCATAACTTTCTCAGGTCCTGCCTCTTATTCCTCCCTTCTGTGTACCTTTGAGTCTGAAACATAAAGCCTGAGGAGCCTGAGGATCCCAGAGACCAAGGTAACAAAAGCAGAAGAGTGAGGCAGCATAAGGCTACTTCTAAAACCCAACTTAACTTTAGGCCTGGACTGGTACAACGATACTAAATATGTAATTCTTTATTGATCCAAAGTGAGTCTTTATTAGTTTAATTTTAATTTGTTTCTTTGACTTTTTACATTTGGAAATTTTGCATCTCTTTTGATTTAGGGAAAAAATTTCTCTCTCCCCCCACCCGCATCCCCTCTGGCTCTATAGAATCTATGATTTCTTTCAACCTTGTCCTACAGGAGTTTCATTCATACTTTAGATATAGAAGTTTGCTTTTTGATAGATGCCATCAGTGGATATGTTCTAAGCAAATAAGCTGAGCTGAGCTTAAAATAAATCTGAACAGTCCCAAGGGAAAAAAGGAGGATGACAAAAAATACACAGGTTCTCAAGATTGAATAAGTCCCCTTATGTTTTGGAGAAAAGATGACAAATGTGTTTCATGGGCTGAGTCTAGTATTCATTTATGCTAGAAGAAGTGGCATCAACGTTGTTGTGTCCTCTGTCATTAAGCTAACAGTCTTAGATATGAACATACACACACATGCACACATGCATGAGCACACACATAAACAGAGACACACACAATTATAGTTATTTGACTGGTGGTGTTAAAAAGCTTCACGCACAATGATGGGAACACATTAACATCCTATTAACTCAGAGAAAAGCCACTTTATCCTTCAGATTCTCTTTGATTAGGGTGGCTAAGGAAATCTGCACAGCTCTTGGAGAGAACTTATCTCCCAGGTCATAAAGTGAAGATGAAAGCCCCTGAGGTCTGTGTTCTCATCTTGAAAGATCTCTCTGCTCTGAAAAGACCATTTAAGCAGTGGGTTTCAAACCCAGCAGAACTGATGCCCTCTTTGAAGATTTTGAAATGAAATTCAGTACAATATACTCCTATGAAAACATGCTTTATGAATTAAAAATAAGTCAGTATCATATCCTAAGTGTACTGAGGTTAATAGAAGTCACTTACAAATCATACATTACAACAGCTAGACACACCAGAAAGACTAACCCAAAGAAAGTTAGAAGAGAATTCTCTTTCCTGAATGCACAAACATTTGAGAGCAGGTCAGTATGTGAAGAGTAGAGTGCTTTTCCAGCAATTCATATGCCACAGGGACCACTGAGAAAATGTGCCCATTCAGAACATTTTCTGGTCTAATTTTAAATAAAAACATATTCTGATATTCTCTAATTTATATTATTTTAAAATTAAATGTCTATCACAATTAAGTAAAATATTTTATGTTTATATTTAAAATGGATTTGTTTCTAAGCAGAAAAAAGAAAAAGAACACAAAGAAAAAGACTTTACATACAAACATTCAATAGGTCATTCCAAGGTCAAGTGGGAACAGTTTGTAGGGTAGGTATGTCCCATGAATAGAGAATATTCCTGACCTCAACTTGGGACCAACAAAATCAAACAAACAAAATGAAGAATTTCCTAGGGTTATATTGATAAACTATCTGGTCCTTTAGTAAAGATATCAGAAAAATTAGTAGCAAATTTCATATCAGTAGACCTGGAGAGCCAAGTGTGGGGCAAGGCTTCTGATCACAGCAGAAGGTAGACACAAAGAGACCACTTGAAAAGCCAGTAAGAAATCTGTAGTAAGATCTTATCTCAAGAAACAATGTACAACAAAAAGCACACCTTCAGGTCAGTGAAACAGGATGGTCTTGAATTTGGCATAAAGGCCTGGAGGGAACTGCAATTCACTGCACTCATGGGAATAACAAATGCCAGAAGGACATTTGAACTGTGACTGACCACTGACTGGCAATTCTCATTGAAGGTTCTCAGCATCCCTGTTTCTTCCCTAATTTCCTAACTGTATTTATTTTAGCTTTCCAGGGTAGCCTCCATCTCTGTAACTGCACATGCTGGGAGGTCCTCCAGCAGAAGTGAACACTAGCAGAGAGGCAGTAATGTTTGGCCAAGAAAGTCAAGTTTACTAAAACATATAGCATAGTCCACATCATCTGCCACATGGCCCTCTGTGGCTGCCAGAGAAGGCAAGGCTCTGTATTGGTTGGGGTAGGTCTTAGTCCTGGGAACTCCCACCAGGATTTTCCATAATGGGTGACAGCAAGCTGGCAATTGGCTGTACTTCTCTCGGAGACCAAGGGCAGTCACTAGGTGGCAGTGGCACATCAGCTTATTTTCACCTTTACTGTGGAGTTCACCTAGCTGGTGATGGTGTCATGAATTCTCCTCCATCCCCAGCAGTGAAACAGAGCGCTCCTCTCCAGGAGCAGGTGGCATGCGTTTACCATCAGAATCAGGGCAGGGGCTAGCTGACCTGGTCACTTCACTCCTAATCCAGAATTTCTGGGAGCTACTCAGAGTCTGAGAGGCCTTTGGGTGTGTGGTGTGTGATATGGTGTTGGGGTAGGGGATGAGATAGGATTTTTCTGTTGGGATGCTGATCCCTTCTAGCTGTCCATGGTAGATCTAGGTTGTTGCTGCACTCCTCCCCATCTCACCGGGTAGGGATTCTCCACATCAAAAGCCAGACCCTAATAGCCCATCTATGAAGAGATAACCCCCCTCCCGGATGGTTCAGACTAGGTCATGCTGGATGTGAATCAGCATTAAAAGATAGAAAAGGCACCTGGGATGGGCAAGGGGACTCATCAAAATGTAAAGTGCTGCCCAACTCTTAACCCTGTATGGTTGAGGGCAAGGAGTCTTGGTCTGAGCCTCACTTTCCTCCAAGATGCAAGAATCTGACCCTTTGCCTCATCAGATATCCTCGAGCATCAAGATAGATGAAGAAATGAAGTCCACACAGATGCTGTGTTCTATAGTGGGTGAGGCTGTGAAAGTACTTGCGAAGAAAAGACATTCTTTCCTGGAGTTTACTTTCTTGGTCCAGGTCAGGTGATATGCCTGACAACTGTTTTAAGGCTTTGGTTTCTTCTACACTACTGAATGTTTTGCTGTCACTGTTTGTGACCACAGTTACCCATGAAAGAAAGGAAGAAAAAAAAAGAGGGAGAGGAACAAAGAGATGAGGACTATAAGGCAAGAAAGCTGTAGGGGTTGAGGGTTCATCAGCCACAAAATTAGGAGAAAGGGAAGTAAGATGGACAAAAAAAACTCTGAATGAAAACCAAAATGCTCCACAAGTGTTTCTCTGTGTCATTCCCCTCTCCTCTCCTACTTGCCTCTTCTGCTAACACTACACTTCTGTGTATGTGTCCACAGGGATCAGGGAGTCCCTTGTGTGTCTGCAGCTACAATCTTTGAGAAAATTCTGACAGACCTGTCCAGGGCTCTCAGTCAACCAAAAACAATGTATGCTGTTGACCCAAATCCACTTCCTCCACAGGGCCACAGCCATGGTAGTCACAGCGGTCACCATGAAATGCTACTAAATTTTTAATTTTCAAAGGACAACAGCAAATAAAAATTGCAATGTGGAACATATGATGATAAGGCACTCCAGCCCCTAGCCCTGCACGTTTCCCCGCTATGCTCCTTGGGAAGCAGAACATTCCTGGGCACAGCTGCTGTACTCCTTGGAGACAGATAAAGAGCAGAATCAGAAACCGGAGCCACCAAACCCAGAAAGGAGCAAGTTCCCAGGACCCGAAGCTGAAGGTGACTCCAACAAGGCTGACAAAAAGGATCACAGATTTTCCTGGGTCATTTACAAGGTCTACCAGTTACATTTTCCCATTTCCACTCTAAGAATTAATTTCAGAGCACGTACTAAAGTTGCAGCTTATGCAGTTAAAATAGAACTTTGAATAGTTTTAGGAATTTTTAATTGGCTATCAGAAAATTCTTCCTGAAGGTTCTCACCTGCAGAAACAAGGAAGGTGCGAGGAGAGCATACTCAGATCACTGGTAAGATTATCACCTATTACAGCTGCCAGTAATCCCAAGTGGATATTTAAATTAATTTTAACTTTGCCAGAATGAAATAAAGTAAAGCTTGGCATAGAGAGCTATGAACCTGACTTTTCAAATTGGTGAGGTTAATTAAGGTGTAACTTCCTTACACAGGAAACTCAGGACTCAGTGCCAACCAATACTGCAAAAGAAGTTTCTGCCCTCTGTTTTGCAGCTGAGAGAGGGTAGTAAGAACCAATATTCCAAAAATCAAGAAAATTAACTGGTGTTCTGTTGGTCTTCAGTTGTAAGATGTTTGCTGGATGTCCCTTCAATACAAGCATTTGCTGATTTTTACTTCGATTAAACTACACCACACACAGGTGAAGCTGCCAGCCAGCCCAGAGATGCTTCCTATTAAAATGAAAAGCTCAGAGTGATGACAACCCCTTTGGTCAAATTCAGCAGCTGAATCTAACACTGTCAACTGCTCACTCTGGTGACGGTGAAGGTTTAGGTATATAGGTTAAAAAAAATCAAAAGGATCAACACCAATATTCAACCAAATCAGGCCAGGAATCACTATGTGTGCAGCTTGCTAATCAAAGGGATAATTGACAGTCGCAAAATGAGTATGTGTGTGTGTTCTACATAGACGTGCTCCAGGCAGCTCAAAGAAAATGCCTGACCTAGAAACACAGAAACTAGACTAAGAACTGCATCACAGCTGCCTAAAAGGAGTTTGCACAAAATTAATGAAAAAGTTTCATACTGATGTAGAGCTGGCCAGTGGGAGTTTTTCACTTCGTTTTGATGCACTTAAAATTAATCCAAATAGGTATATGGAATTGCTCACTGCCTTGTTGGAGAAAGAGGATGAGAAGTTGAAGTCATGGTAGGAAAGGCACAGAACACGCCATCATGACAGCGCAGTAAGAGCAATACATCCCTGCAAGTCCCTGGCATCTTCTCTACCATGGTGAAATGGGAGAAAGGACTATAACACCACCACTCTGACACAAACCAAATTCTCAGATGCGTAAACCACAGGTCCATTCAATACGAAAGTCGATGCTTCCCTCTCACTTGGTTGCTTATTTTGTGGATATGCTTTTTTGGTAAAGAAGTCAAATTCAAAGAATTAACAAAATTGAACTCAACTTTGCATATTAATTCACACAGATGTGTTGATTTCCTTGGTATCTTAGTTGACTACAGCAGGTGCTGGGGCCAGAAGGACAAGAATCATGTTCTTGCCCAACAGTTCTGAAGTACTCAAATAGTGAGGGATTGCCTTATGTCCACAGGAAGGCAATTTATCCCCCTTCCCCATCTTTCCTGTCATTTCCATCCTCTGGGATACAAGTGAGTAAGATGGGATCTACAGGGCTGAAGAGATGGCTCAGAGGTTAAGAGCACTGACTGCTCTCCCAGAGGTCCTGAGTTCAATTCCCAGCAACCACATAGTGGCTCACAACCATCTATAATGAGATCGGATGCCCTCTTCTGGCATGCAGGCATACATATTTCAGTACAGACCATTGTTATATATTAAATAAATAAATATTTTAAAAAACAGATGGGATCTACAAAGGAATGGCTGTGGGATAGGCCCCCACTGATGAAACACTTTTCAAATCATTTTAAATATTAGAGTCTTTTTATTATCAGGTATCTGCACTCTGCTCACCTGGCATTTAACTGAAAACAAAACAAAACAAAATAGATAAGCACTTACAATTTTATATATTGTTCAATTATAGGTATGTTGACAGAAAAGTATTCAAAGTTATCGAATGAGTATATAGATGATCTCTTTATTATTTTTCATGTTTGATGTGTGTCAAAATTATTGCAAAATAGATGTTTTCATGGTGCAACACTCAAGGTTTAAAGTAATGAAGCAGGATGCATCCCATTTCGTTTTCTTGTGTTTGATTTAACAAACATGTTTGTTTTCTTGTTATATAGTTTATTTGTAAATAACATTTCCATTAATACTCTTTCTGATAAAAAGGAAGCCAGAGATTCCATAAAAGTGTGATTTCAAATGCTGAAAAAAGATGTCAGTAGTAACTGCCATGATTTTTGTTAAATTGAAGTAAAATACCTTGCAGGGAATGTTTATTTTTTAAGCATATTAAAGGTCTGTTTGGTTCCCAGTGTATTTGTATGAGATGATTATTTTGAAATTATTAGACATATATCTTTTAACATATTATTCAGAGCCTATCTCACAAAATTTCCCTTTATTGCTCTCTCTGTGTGTATATGTATACACACAATGTATATACATCTACGCATAAATGTGTGTAATTCAGAATTATAATTCTCATCATATGTAACTCATGAAACAACGGAACTTGGCTTCCTGAGCACAAAGAACACTGTGGCCTTGAGATATGGCTTTGGACAGAATCCAGTGCACAGTTGACTAAGGCCCAGGCTCAGTATAATATGTGGTACAAAGAGAATTAGTTCAGGAGGTTGTTGAGGATGTCTCAAAAGAGAAGTGGATATTCTTAGGTTATGTGTTTCCTGACTCATGTGATGAGACACAAAGCACTGTGTAACAGAAGAGGCAGGTATACCCTGGGCTGTGCAGAGGCTTCTGGTCAGCACAGTGGCCAGATGTCTGTAGCTTCTCTGTCTCTCATAAATACCTCTACACAGCACTCAGCTGCCTTTCCTTCCTATCTTCCCATCTGTTCCGCTTTTGTCTCCAAATACCAAGTGCCCCAAGATGGAGTTGTCTTTACCTGTGCCTCATCCTTGAAATCAAGGTGCCATATGTTCCGATACATACACCTTCAAATGCTCCCAAATTGAGCCCCTGTGCTTGGCATGGCTCCTGTTAGCCTCTTCCATTTTAGTTCCTTGCATCCTGGGCTCCAGCTGAAGAACTTTCCATTCATGGGACACAGGCTGCTCTCAGTCTTAAGGGCTCTCACTTGGTGTCCCTTTCTCTTAATCCTTAACCCTTTCTTAACTCAGCTTCTTTTCCTTCATATTCTACCTCCACAGTCACTTCTCAGCACTGGCAGACCCCTTCCTTCCAAGAATGGGCTGTAGACCCTTTGCTGCTGGGCCACAGGGTGCACAGCATCAGCACCACTCTCTTAGACCATCACTCATCTAAAGGGTTGTCACTGTGTCTTATTCAAAGTTCTATGCCCTGGGCTACAGAGAATGGATGCTGACTGACAAGACTGATGCTTAACACAGACATGATGAGTGACGTAATCCCTATTTCCATTTTCTTTCTCTAGAGATGAGATGACCAAGGCTGAGGCACAGAGCACACATCTTAGTAGTCTAACAGTCTCTCCCTTTCCCGCCATCTCTTTATGCCGTCCTCCTCCCAGTGGTCTGAACAGTACTTCTAAAACATAAGTGTAACTGTTGCTTTGTCTAGTAACCTCGGGGGTGTGTATACACACACACACACACACACACACACACACACACACACACACACACACACACAC